>CM029385.1:23378330-23395830 GCA_017165825.1 Hepsetus odoe | reverse complement strand
GTTCTGAAATATAACCAATTTCTGCAAGAAATAAAACTATTTGCATCGTCATTGGACGCGATCCTTCATTCCTGATTAAATGAAAAAGAATGAAGTAAACGTGGCGTTTGTGTCGGGTTTATCTCAACCACACAGCACGACAAGGAACCCACTTTATTCCTGATCTTTGTTTTATTCAATGCAGACTGAGCCCCAGAGGCCTGGGTTTTCTGATGTTGTGTGTCTCTGTAAACACACACACACACACACACACACACACTGGGTTTTGTTCCAATATATTTTTCTGATGTTTACATACACTTTCTGGCAGCTAATGTGGAAAGGATTTGTTTTACAGCATCTGCATTCCAAACACACTTGGGGGCGAAGCTGGCAGCTGGTTTTGATGCAGAGAGAGTTTTATCACAAATATGTTTTAATATGGACACGGCAGGGCGACCATTAACCCGTGTTTATGTGGCTTGTTATGTATACTGCATTAATCTGAGGAGGAAAGCGTTTGATTTTTTCGGGATCGCTCAGGAATAAACACAAAGCACATCGGCACTGTTGACGAATTATTTCCAGCTGCAGACACAACAGCGCGTTCTCCAGCGCTCCTGCTGGCGGGCCACAGATCCCACGCGGCACCCGGTGTGGTGATGGTGTGGTCACTCCGAAATCCAAAAAGAAATAAAAATACATCGTTTTTAACACACATGTAGCTCCAGTCTAAACACGAAGAGAGTTTCATTCTAACCAGCTTTAAAGTCCATATTCACCCCCACCACCGCTATTCTCCAGCACAGCCTCAACTCTCTTAGACCAGCTCCTTTCTTGGATTTCTCTTATGGATTCCTTAACATTGTCATCACAGCATCACATTTAAGGTGTTTCAGAAATGTTACCCTCAGCTCAGGGCAACCTGCTGGTCCAGGATTCAAATCCACAACCTTCCCACAATCCTGGTGCCTCGTCCTCAAACACTAGAACAAATACCCCCATATATTCTTTTGTTCCTCTGACGGCTTACAAAGGTAATCCATGTCCTCTGCATGTCCTCTCTCACCACGTCCTTAAACCTCCTCTTTGGTCTTCCTCTTCCTGCAGCTCCATCTTCAACATCCTCCTCCTGACACGCTCCTTGAATAATTTTATAAACGTATTCAGAATGTAGACATTGTTTCAAGCGTCTTACTTTAAAACATTTGTGGATATCAGTGGAGCCGCCATTACAGAATCACCCTCTAAGTGTTTTGAATTGTTGGGGTAAACGGTTGTGCGTAATGGAACACGTACAGGCCGGTGGTGTCACGCGGGAAAATGGTCGTTAAGGAGTGAGAAATGTCACACTTCTCTGTTTTCCAGTCTCACGTTTGTAAAGTGTGTTCTGTGGCTGAAAGGAGTGAGATAACATGTGTGAGGAGAAAATTATCCCCCCAGATGAAAAGCTGGGACCTTTTTCTATGTCTTTGAAATAAAAAAGGGCATCTGCTCCGGTTACATGTATCGTCACCATGGCAACAGTGGTACATTAACAAACAGTGATGATACAAATGGAGCATCATTTGCTAAACGAGATCAAGGTCGGCCCACGTTATCCCTGAACGTTAAACATTTAAAAGATGTTGAGTTGAAAACGATGCCCTATTTTTGTGGGTGGAGCCAAATCCCTGTGGACTGTGTGTCTACGGACCAGCTACTATCACCTGGTTGTATGATTCCCGAGTCCCTGATTCGAACCCTGGGTTCCCTGCTGACTTTGTGCTGATGATGTGGATTCACTTCACAGTTTCTGGTCCATATTTGAGACAGTTTTCTCTAAAACTAGGCCAGCGAGGGGTTAGTGGTAGAAGAGTGAGTAAAGCTGCTATAATGAGCAGACAGCGCCCTCTTTTGGACAAAACAAACATGATGCGAGACGTCTGCTGAGGGTCCCCAAAGAAGAGGGACAGAGGGAGATGAGAATATTTCCTGCACTTCACTGTAATTCTTTGGTGGAATAGGAACACACACTGATTCCTCCTGCTGCTCTGGGATTCAAGCCTACAACCTTCTGTGAGACCCTAAACACTAGAACACCGCTGTCCCAGATGAAGGTCTGATCGGACTGTGTGATGATAATGATAAAGTTCTAGCCAAAGAACTCTAAGAACTTCAGCCCTTTATATTTCTATCACTGTAAACTGCTTAACAGTGCATTAGGGAACAACATACTGTGTGTGTGTGTGTGTGGGCGTGCATGTGTGTGTGTGTGTGTGTGTGTGTGTGTGTGTTGCAGACAGAAGCAGACACACAGGCCAGTCCTGATGGCAGGCTCTCGGGGCTCAGCCAGCACTGGACACTGGCTCTAGGAGCCCACGGGGCCCTCGCTTCAACCAGGAACATTTCACAGGTCAGCCACCGAATCACTGACGCACAACATACACTGTTTATATATTTTTTTGTTTGTTTTACAGCATCTGGTTTAAATACACAGTTTCAAATTAGTTTTAACTGAGAAAATGTTAAGACCACGCTTTGATGGAACAGCTCGGTAATAAATTTCGATTGTACACTTTTGCATCGTCCCCAGACGGGGTTGATCAGAGAGGGACGTCGCTTTCCAGAAAATGGGAAAGGTTGAAGACCAGGTGCTATTCTGAGTGATACAGGGTGTCATCGTCTCAAGCTCAGAGTAAAATAACTAAAGTTCTTGCAAATAAACAACTTTCTCTGGACTTTCTTTCGTGTTAGATGCTTGAACACAAGTGGTGGGAAGTTTGGGCTTAAGGAGGAATTTCTGAAGAAGGTTGAGACATCATATTGACTGTAAATGGGATGGGAGAGAAGAGCATCAGGTCCTCCTCGTGCTTTGTTGTCTTTTACTGACAGTATGAATCACAACTGGCTGGACGAATTGGATGTTTGGCCATGATGGAAGAAGAAATTCATTCCCTTCTCTGACATACAAACCTCAGCTCAGGACAACCTTTAATTACACAATCAGGTGCACTTAAAGCACTCAAAAGATCTCAAAGTGATGTCAAACACATCCTTAGAGCAACTTGTAAGATATTTTTCTTGCAAATGTAAGTTTCGTTTATGTGTGAAGAATTCTCATCGCCTTTGTAGAGGCTATATTTTGTTTAGTTCTTCTATTTGAGTGAAAGTGATTAATCGATAAACTGCTTCTTGCTTCCTCTCTGCAGGACGTGTGCCCATGAGGTCGTCGACGCTGGTCCTGCTCTTCCTGATCAGCGTCCAGGCTGCACTCCACAAGGGGGGCCTCAAGGTCCAGGCACAAGGTCCAGCCAATCAGCTCGCAGGAATGGAGCACTCATCCAGGCCTTCCTGGCAGGAGTCGACCCACGATGACCTCATCCCCACTGTCGACCCCAAACTCTTTAACAAACGTCGCTACCGGTCGCCCCGTGTGCTCTTCAGCGACGTGGCTCCATCCGACAGTGAAACGGCAGGGCCTAGGAGTCCCCGCGTCCGTCGGAAGGCCAGCGAGTTCTTGCACCGCGGCGAATATTCGGTGTGCGACAGCGAGAACCACTGGGTGGGCAACCTGACCCGCGCCACGGACGTAGCGGGCAACGAGGTCACGGTGCTGCCCGATGTCCGCATAAACAATGTGGTGAAGAAGCAGCTTTTCTATGAGACCACGTGCAGCGTCAACAGAGCCAGCGGCGCCCCCCGGGGGCGAGGAGCCAGCGGGGTGAAAGCGGGGACCTTCGGATGCAGAGGGATCGACAACAAGCACTGGAACTCGTACTGCACCAACACGCACACGTACGTGCGGGCGCTAACGTCCTTCAAGAACCAGATCGCCTGGAGGCTTATCCGCATCAACGCCGCATGCGTTTGTGTTCTGAGTCGGAAGTCATGGAGGCACTGACTGATCCATTTATCCGTTTCTCAGCAAACCTGTCCGGAGCCTCGCCCCAACCAACTGAAAACCAAACTGAAGCCTCACTCGAATCCCAACTAACAAACAATATACTGCCAATACAGTGTACCAAACCCCTCCCCCTGTATCCTCACCCAACACCCCCAGCCTGTCCTGTCCTACCCTACCTCACACTGTAAATTATTGGTCTTTAAGTTATGATGACTGCATGACGTATTTATATAGTTTATACAGTCAAAATATAAATATGTATGTGTATATACAGTATACATCAAGAAGTGCAAGCTTATGTTGTGTCGTTGTTCATGCTGTTATTTATTAAACACTTCAGTACTTTAGTGCAAACCTTCCTTCGGCTTCACGTGTCACACTCTACTGTCTGTGTTGTTTATATCAGACCTCGGTGTGGACAGAACCGTCTTGAGCCCTTCGTTTCTTCATTTTCCTCCCAAAAATCCAGAATCTTTCTGTATTCTTAATGTGTCGTTGAGGATCAGATCTCCAGGCTTCCTGAAGGACAAAGTTTTTGGCTCTCACTTTCAGTCCATAGCAGTGTGGGATCATCTCCTCAGAGAAACAAAAGGCTAGAAAAGCTTTGGGACGTCGATCAAGAAGCCTGGAGAAGTGTTCCTGAAGATGACTTGAGCTGGTCTAAGGGAGTTGAGGCTGTGCTGAAGAATAATGGTGGTGGTGGTGAATGTTGACTTTAACCAACTTTCAATATTGACCATGAAACTGAGTCAGAGAGAAACTTCATGACCATGTGTGAGGCACAAATTGAACACAGGGATAGTTTTCAAGTGTTTTAAAAAGTAAAAAGATTTACTTTAAGGCGCATTTCCAAAAAAAGGAATATATATATGCTCGGTATTAACTTTAGGAAGGCTGCCAGGTTTGCAGAGTTAAAGCTCGGTTTCTTCACGGCCCACTTGTCTTGTTCGGAATTCAGTTTAAATGGTGCTTCTGGGACGATTCTGTCTGACGTTCTCGAGCTTTAAATGCAGCTCTACACATCGGGCAAACATTTATCTCCCTTGGAAGAGTGAAAGTGAAAGTGACTATGCGTCATCGTGAACACAGTGGACCACAACCAAATAAGACCTCTAAATTTAACACACCGTCCAGCAGGGGCAGACATATCCAGGACCCTGGGGAGCAGTGATGGGGTTGGTACCTTGCTCAAGGGAACTTCGGGGCAACCTACTGCTCCGGGATTTGAACCCACAACCTTCTGATCCTGGGGTTAGGATTGAATGTGGATATCTGTACTTTTACTCAACCACCTTTCCAAGAAAACAATGGCTTTTTATATCTTACATTATCATTTAGCCCTTCAAATCTTTTTCTCATAGATTTGAATTCATTAGGAGTATACTGGAAAAATACTCAGTATTAACAAATTACAAAACGAAAGCTTCTCACATCATCATTAGGATTCCTGGTTTTTACCCAGGGGTCCCGTGTTGGACTAAGGGAAAGCTCCTTTGTTCCAGTGGTGTCCTAGTGCTTAGGTCCCAGGATCAGAAGGTCGTGGGTTTGAAAGATGAACCAATAAGTTGCCCCGAGGTTCCCTTTAGCATGGTACCTTCCCCAACATTGCTACCCGGGCGCTGGATATGGCTGCCCACTGCTGTGCTGTTGGTTTATGGGTTAAATGCAGATTTCGTTGTGCTTCAGAGAGTGTTCACAATGGAAAATATCCACTAAAGGAGATCGATTCAAAACAAGATAAAAATGATCATATTTTTAAAAAAATCAATGGGGTGAACAGTGCTGAATAAGATAATAAGTAATAATAAATCTTCTTCTTCTTCCGGCTGCTCCTGCTTAGGGGTCGTCTTCTGGTCCTCCGCATCTTCCTGCTTCTAACCTCTCTCACCACGTCCATAAACCTCCTCTTTGGTCTTCCTCTTCTCCTCTTTCCTGGCAGCTCCATCTTCAACATCCTCCTTCCAATATAATCCTCGTCTCTCCTCTGCACATGTCCAAACCAACGCAACCTTGCTTCTCTAACTTTGTCTCCAAGACGTCCAACCTGATCTGTCCCTCTAATATACTCCTTTCTAATCCTGTCCATCCTCGTCACACCCAACGAACATCTCAGCATCTTTAGCTCTGACACCTCCAGCTCCGCCTCCCGTCTTTTCATCAGTACCACCGTCTCCAACCCGTACAACATAGCTGGTCTCACTACTGTCCTGTAAACCTTCCCATTTACTCTGGCTGGTCCCCGTCTGTCACAGATCACTCCAGCCACTCTTCTCCACCCTTTCCAACCTGCCTGCACTCTCTTCTTCTCATCAATTCGATTGTTTCAAATGCTTGTGAGACACAGGCTGAGCTACACAGTGGGTAAGATATGGTCAACCAAAAGTAGCGTGAATAAGCAAAAATGAGCAAAAAAATCAATAAACAGGTGAAAACTATCCAAAAATAAGATTCATTGCCTTGCCATTGGATCATGTTGTGCACCAGATACATCGATATGCTCGCTTACATGGTTTTTCTCTATTATAAATATTAAAAATTGACCAGTTTCTTGCTGTTTTTAGGCTAGCGCCGAGTGTTGTCACACCACATTTGGCTCATTCATCATTACGAAAGGCTGATGAGTACGTTTCTCTCTAGTGTTTGCTCCATTAGAAGATCAATATAAAGGGTCCTTGTGCGCAAAGCCGGGGAACAGCTGTATGGACTGTACCGTGCTGACAGATGTCGTCGAGCAGACACTCTCCAGTCTGTTTGATGATGTGCTGCTGGCGAACGAATAGCATCTGACATCCATGGGTTTGGTTTTCCCAATGTTATTAGGAATCTATGGGCTGGAACGGGCTATTAAGGGACTTTGCAGGAGTCCCCAGTGTCCTGTCTCTTCCAGAGTCCATTCGCTGGATTCCGAGACAAAAAGCGTGTAAAATCGGCACGGAAAAGGCAGCCTGCAGGATCTGACAAACACTCTCCATGCACGAATTTTGCAGACCCGCAGGTCGTCCGGGGGGAAAATATACAATGGGAAAGAGACCGATCGCTGCTGGCCCGGAGAACACACAGACCTCCAGTCGCTATGGAGATTTACATGTAAACCAAGCCACTGTGCCAAAGGTCAGGCATATGGCAAAGGAATGGGTTCGAGCGCAACATCTGGAATCGCAGGTTCGACAAATCAGCTTGGTCTAAGGGCGGCAGGCGCATTTCACACAAAGTGGCCTTCCCTCGAGAGGATGTTTACATATCCTGATTATGGGGTCGACGGAGAGAGGGAGGGAGAATGAATAGCACCGCTGGGAGAGGTCTGTGGAAGATAGCAAGAACAGCAAGGCTCTATAAATGCTTGGTATTAACTTTAGGAAGGCTTCCAGGCTTGCAGAGCTGAAGCTCGGTGTCTTCACGGTACACTTGTCTCATTCGATGTTCAGTTAAAATGACGTTTCTAGGATGATCTAAATTTCTCAAGCTTTCTAACAAAAGCTGGCACAAATTTACCAGTTTTGCTCCTCAGCCAAGGGTAGAGCATCAGGGATATGGGTAATCTTCACTCCTGGAGGGGACACCAGTGCGCTGGACCCCAGAGCACATTTGGGGACACCTAGATTTGCATTTTTCTTTTACTCTTGCATTTGAGCTTAACACTGCAAAAAAGACATATTAGCAACTTATAAAGCTAAAGAAAATCCATCCAGAACAAATTAAAATGATCTTGTTCAGCAAAAATAAATAAATAAATGCCATGGAGAGGACGGAGAAAGAGAAGGAGAATGAATAGCACCTCTGGGAGGAGAAATCGGTGGAAGATTGCAAGAACAGCAAGGCTTTTCCCTTCAAGTTCACTGCTGAGTAAAAGAGCATCCTTAATTCTCCTTCCTCCTTGGTGCTCAGGGATCTAAAGTAACCTGCTGTACTTTGGCACCAACAGGATGGACCTTCCCACATGAACCAGCTAAACAAGGAGTCCAGAATTACAAACACATCATTACTTCAGTTTATTTAAGTAGCTTTCTGACGGTTTTCCCTTTTCCTCCTTATTTTCCCTCAAATATCTGTCCTTTCCTTCCATCTTCAGAACAGACTCTTTACTTTAGTCTTAACATCTGAGTTGATCCTCCATTATCTTTATCCTCCATCACCTTCCCTCCATCCAGACCGTCTCAGACTAAATGGACACAAACACAGAAGAGACGTCCCTCTGAGTGTCCATCGGTGCAGGACAGAGTGAAGGAGAGTGAGAGAGAGGACAGGGAGAGTGGACGGTGGAGTTCAGGGTGTGTGGAGTGTGTGTCCGTGATGGAGAACTAGTAGAGACGGTGATGAAAGTGAAGCGGTGAAGTTCATGTGGATTATTTTCAGTAGATTGTTTTTATTGGAGTTGAAGTTCGAGGCTTTAATAGTCTTTAATTCTATTAATATGGAGTGAGATTCAGTTCACTTTCAGCACAGACAGACGCTCCAGACGTCCTTCAGAGGAGACACGTCTCACTCTACACTCTCAGTACACTCCTGTACTTTTACTTTATACTCTCAGTACATTCCTGTACTTTTACTTTACACTCTCAGTACATTCCTGTACTTTTTTCTTTGCACTCTCAGTACATTCATGTACTTTTACTTTACACTCTCAGTACATTCCTATACCTTTTACTTTACACTCTCAGTACATTCCTGTACTTTTTACTTTATACTCTCAGTACATTCCTGTACTTTTACTTTACACTCTAAGTACATTCCTGTACTTTTACTTTACACACTCAGTACATTCCTGTACTTTTACTTTATACTCTCAGTACATTCCTGTACTTTTACTTTACACTCTCAGTACATTCCTGTACTTTTTGCTTTACACTCTCAGTACACTCCTGTACTTTTACTTTATACTCTCAGTACATTCCTGTACTTTTTACTTTACGCTCTCAGTACATTCTTGCACTTTTTACTTCATACTCTGAGTACGTTCCTGTTTATTCCTCAGAACACTTCTCCGGGCTTCTCCAAGGACTTCCCGAACCTCTTCTCTGATTATTGGCTCTCTTTTGTTTTCTCTGTGGAGATGATCCCACTCTGTTTCTGAAACTGCTCTGGTACAGAAACTACTGAAAATGAGACAAAAACCTTTAGCAAGAACCGTGTTCATGTACTCCCTCCATTCTGGACACCTGGGTCTTCCAACTTGGGGAATATGTCCTTCAGTCAGACTTATGGAAATGTCAAAGTTGTTCCAAAACAAATCTTCCAGGTCTGAGAGAACTGCAGTGGAAACAGAAGGTCACAGAGATATGCAGTAGACACAGTGGGTGGTAGAGATGGAAAGAGATAAGTGTCAGTGTTTGCTGGAGCAGACCAGGTGAGGGGCTTTGTGAGTGTGTCACTGTCAGATTTAACAATAGCAGGTATCAGATTTAAAGCTGTGTCAGAAACAGCTCCCTCCTGCTTCATCTCAGTTCTTCTTTCGTTTTTCCTGCTTATTTTCCATGGAGTCGCGCCAGGACTCGTCTGCACCAGAGAAACGCATCCATCCGACGTCACACCACAATCCCGTGAAGATAGAACTGCTTGATGCTCTTCATGAAGCATCAGAATGTCTGAAAACAAAAACCCTGGCAAAAACATTGCAGAAAAATTCATGGGGTAAATACATCAGTTTTATTTTGGACTTCTCAGAATATTACATAACGGGGCAGCAGTGGCTTGGAGGTTCGAGAACTGGGCCCTAGCTCAGAAGGTTGTGGGATCGAATCTCAGATTAGTAGCCTACCCTGAGCTACCCTTGAGCAGGGTACCATTGTCATCACTGCTCCCCGGGCACTTTCGATAGCTGCCCCCTGCTGCGTGTGTGTGGGTAAAATACAGAGGTGTTATTTTGTAATTTCACTGTGTGCCATGCCATGTTTCACAATGACAAGAATAGTCACTTTCACTATCATTTTCACTTAACTGCTCGTGATTACTTAAGCATTTGTCAGTATTTAAAGTAATTTAAATTTAAATTTGCTCATGACAAACAAGTTCAGTGAGGAATGTTTGTTTATTTGATGTTTGTTAATGGATGCAAGGTTAAGTGACACTGGTTTGACGTTAAAGGCCTTTAGGGGGCGACAGTGAGTACTATTCATTTATTAGACGTCAAGGCCTTTAGAAGGTGGTGATTAATGTTTGTTTGTTATTTAAGCCTGACTTATCTTTGTCATATTGAGTCGATTAAATGCACAAAATGGGATCAAGTGTTTTAGTGCTCCAGGCTGCAAAGTGTGTAAAGATACAAGGTTCTAGATAAACAGGTTCCAGCCACTAAGTGTTCAGCATCAGCAGTAAATGAATCAGCTGATCATCTGGAATCATCTGCACCTGTTTCTTCACTGCTTCATGTCTTAAGTTAGACGCTTTGTTCTGCTTGAAGGTTCAGACGTAGATCACTGTGTGGATTAACCAACACAGAACTATCAAACTGCTCAGGTACAGAGACTGGACTGAACATGAGAGACAACAACACTGTCCTTCAGGAAGATCTGGAGAACTGCTCAGGTACAGAGACTGGACTGAAAATGAGAGACAACAACACTGTCCTTCAGGAAGATCTGGAGAACTGGGGATCAAGCCATTTGGTTCTCTTTCTGAACCTGCTGCCAAAACCAAAGTTTCAAGATAAACTCCAGTTTCACAATAAACAAATCTGCTAAGAGTTCAGGCCAACAAAACCTGAAAAGCAAAAATTACACACACACACACACACACACACACACACTGTAAACTGATAAAAATAAACAATCATTATTTATATTTCTGAAAGCGTTCTTTGTTTACAGCATTTTTTCCACACCTGCCTAAAACTTTTGCACAGTGCTGTGTATGTTTACAGTCTTGTGTAACTCTGTAAACTGAAGACTGGTCTGGAGAGTTGGACTTCCAGGTCAAGAGGAAAGAGAATCCTGCATTAATCCTGGAACAGAACAGCTTCAGTTATCATTATCATTCTTGTGTTATCATTCTTTTTTTTTTATTGAACTGATCATTTTCAGCTCTCAGGGCTGATCAAAGGAGGAACCAAGGAACCCATTCTCCTCTTAAGTGTAGAAAAGTGAGACGTGTCTCCTCTGAAGGACGTCTGGAGCGTCTGTCTGTGCTGAAAGTGAACTGAATCTCACTCCATATTAATAGAATTAAAGACTATTAAAGCCTCGAACTTCAACTCCAATAAAAACAATCTACTGAAAATAATCCACATGAACTTCACCGCTTCACTCTCATCACCGTCTCTACTAGTTCTCCATCACGGACACACACTCCACACACCCTGAACTCCACCGTCCACTCTCCCTGTCCTCTCTCTCACTCTCCTTCACTCTGTCCTGCACCGATGGACACACAGAGGGACGTCTCTTCTGTGTTTGTGTCCATTTAGTCTGAGACGGTCTGGATGGTGGGAAGGAGATGGAGGATAAAAATAATGGAGGATCAACTCAGATGTTCAGACTAAAGTAAAGAGTCTGTTCTTTGGTTTTATGATCCAAAAAGCATAATAAAAGCTCTGGGTTTGGCTCTTTGGGTTCAAAAGGTGGTTTAAAGGTGGTTTAAACATTTAAGGTGGATTTTCTCCATTTTTACACAAGCTTGCTGGTCTGCCTCACCGTCCAGAGGGCAGAACGTTAGGACAGTACACCTTACGAAGGGTAATGACTTTTACATTTTGCCTAAAACACTGAAGGTTCATTATTAGCAGGGAAAGACTGTCACCATGGGTTCAAAAGGATCGCAGCAGGCATCGCAGGCCTTGCTTTTACAGTGATTATAATTACTTTAATTGAAAATAAATGTGTCTCTCATTAAATTTATTCCGTTTTTAGTAAAAAAATAAAGCACAGTCATCCGTTATCTGGAGCCTGTCCCAGGGCGAAAAGGAACAATCATGCAAAAACCTTGGCTTTACTGATAATTCTGCTCTTGTGCTCAATAAACAAATAAAAATGATCTTTAATGGATCAGGAAAGAGTTGTTTTTAATCTCTTTTCAGATCAGTCGTCTTCATTTTCTCTTCCAGGAATCTGTCAGTGGAGCTTGTTACACCTTCAGACGGTCCAAAATCTGAAAAGAGAGCATCTCTGTCAAATGTAGAGTATAAAACTGAAGCTTTTATTTGTCTTTAAAGCTCTTTATGGCTCCATCTCTGACGTCTGCCTGCATCCTTTAACACTGTCCACCATGTCCCCTGTAGGACGTCCGAATCCCATCTTAAATTTAATTTTTTACACTTTTATCACTTCCTACAAAATGTCCTCACCTTGCAGCCGTGTTAAATTGAAATATTTTCCATATTTATATGAACTTTTTATCTAAATATTTGCTAAAATGTGATCAGAGTTACATTAAGGAGCTAATTAAGGAGCAGTGAAAGGGACGGTACCTTGCTCAAGGGTACCTCAGGGTAACCTACGGGCCTGAGATTTGAACCCACAACCTTATGATAATGGGGCCTCATCCCTAAACACTAGACCAACACTGTTCCATTATATATAATAATAATTATTAGAATTATTAAAATATTAAGATTTTTTTTCACCATGCCTTCAAACCTTCTGTGTCAGAAAAAGTCAAAGTGCTTCCTGACATATATTGCAGTTCTAATAAATAGCTGAGAAATTAAAAATGGTCTGGATTAATATGTGAAAGAGAGAGAGAGAGAGCGAGAGAGAGAGAGAGAGAGAGAGAGAGAGAGAGAGAGAGAGAGAGACGTGTGAGATAAGAACCGTGCAGCTGCTGCCATCTAGTGGAGGGTTTAGACAATAACAGTCAGGCAAGACTTGTTCTAGTGAGCACAGGTTGTATCGCCCATCCTCACCCACTCATTTTCTGAGCCGCTTGTCCTGACTAGGGTCGCAGGAAGGGCTGGAGCCTATCCCAGCTCTCATAGGTGAGGACACCCTGGACAGGTCGCCAGTCCATCGCCAGGCAGACACAAATACACACACACACACACAGTTCTGGTATATTGCATTGTAACCATAGTAACCATTGTACTGTAATAAACCATGGTGAAGGTTAATTGACTGATTCAGCTTCAGTCAAAATGGTGCTCTGTATTTGTGGGCGGAGCCACATACCTGTAGACCATATGGGCCAATAGCCGTTTTGGGGCAGTGGTGGCCTAGTGTTTAGGGACGAGGCCCCAGGGTCAAAGGTTGTGGGTTCGAATCCCTGGCCAGTAGGTTGCTCTGAGGTACACCTGAGTAAGATACCGACCCCGTCACTACTCCCCGGGCACTGAATATGGCGCCCACTTCTGGACGGTGTGTGTGTACCGAGGACGAATTTGGTTGTGGTTCACGTTCGCAAATAGTCACTTTCACTTTGTCAGTAACTATCACCTGGTCGTACGATTCTTGAGTCCCTGATTCGAACCCGGGGTTCCCTCTTGACTTTGTGCTGATGTTCTAGATTCACACTGGTTCAGTTTAAAAGCAGTTTTTCTAAAACTAGGCCAGCGAGGGGATAGTGGTAAAAAAATCAGTAAAGCTGCTGTCGTTAGCAGACAGCGCCCTCTTTTGGACAAAACAGCAATGCAGGCCGTCTGTTCTCCTGCTTGGTCTTTCTCTCCCGTCCTTTTTTTTTTTTTTTTTTTTTTGGAAGTCAAAAACAGATCTATTTCAGGGCACAGATTCTTCAAAAACACTGATGTCTTTTAAAAATGCGGTTCTTATAAACACTGATATGTTTAACTGTAGAAAGCAGTACCAGCAGCAGTTAGAATAGTGGGACACACACACACACACACACACACAAATGATGAGCTCATTTTTATCCTCGGGGGGATTCCCTTCCTGGTGTCGTTGTTTCCTCCTTGGTTCTCTGATCTCATCTCTGCTGATTTTACCTTCATCTGAAGATGTTTTGAAGCGTAATATAAAGTACAGTGTTACTAAAAAAGATCAAAGGGTGTGAAAGTGATTTTTTGTCATCATAAACTTAACCTGCACAGTGCAGCAGGGCGGTGTTGGGGACGGTACCTTGCTGAAGGGTCCCTCAGGGTAATCTACTAGTCCGAGACTGGAACCCACAAGCTTCATGGGTTTCATCATAGAAGTGTTTGTTGAGCTAAAACCAAAGAAGCAAACTTCACCTGGAAAACATTTCCCAGCAAATTGACTGAAATTTGATTTCTGAGCAAACTATCCCTTTAAATGTCCCTCCCCGGCCGTCCCCCGTTTGCGGCGGCTGAAGTTTATGCTGCTAAATCAAAGATTAAAGGTGGAGTTCATACATAATGGACGCTCTACTTTCCGTCCCACGAGACATGCACTCTCTCTCCATCACTCTCCCATGCTTGGGTTGCTAGGCGATGGCTTTTTTGTTGCTAGGCGATGGCCCTGCGATGCTGCTGTGGAGGGTGCTCTCAGGGGACGAGCAGGAATGATGTCAGAGCGTCTGTAGGACCTCAGGACGAGTCCACAGCAGTCAGAACGAAAATGTTCTCAGTAGAAATCAGGACATTTAGAGCCTTTAACAGGAAAGTTCAGATTCAGGCACTATAAAATATAAGTGTCCCAAAACTTTTGGCTCTATACAGCTAAATTTAATCCCCACACATTTCTATCACAAACTGGAGGTTCTGGGCCGCTGGACCACACTGTTGAACCTCCAGAAGTCAAATATGTGATGAGCTGATGATGATCTACTCCAAACTCCAGTCTGGAGAATCACCATCACTGGGAACGTTCTCTTTAAAACTGAGGAACATATTAATTATGCAAGACTCAAGTTCAGAATCTTGCACTTCATGCTTGTTGGTGGACAGACTGAAAAGGACACAGTGACAGATGTTCAGAACACAGGCGGCCAGTCTGGCAGCAGAATTAGAGACGCTCTTTGATGGGATTACGATAATGGGACGCTCCCTTTGTAATGTAATGTAAGTAATGAAAGTAATGGCCTACGACGCTGAGCAGGCCCACGGCGCTCTGACCAGAAATAGCAGCCGTTTGCGTCTCGGGGGAATAATCGTGAACTCACACATGGAATATGAATAACAGATGTGGAATATTTTTCCCAGTGGATGAAAAGAATAAATAAACCACACTTTTCTACAGAACAAGGTGGCAAATTCGGGATGCAGTGAAGCATAAAGCCAGGTTTAAAGATGTTTAAAAGTCCATTCAGATCACAGGACGTCATTTCTTATTTTCTGTTATGAGTTCTTTTCCTTTGAGGGTTTATTTCATGAAGATGAAGATGAAGACTGCTACCTTCGTCTGACTTCAAAATTAATTTAGAACCCGATTAGGTTCGTGAGCGGACCACCTGCAGTCCACCTGACCTGAAGAGTCTCTGGACGTTGGGAGGAAACGGGAGCTACCAGAAACATGTCCATTCCATACAGAAAGAACCTGGACCGTCCCACCTGGGAATCGAACTCAGGACCTTTTCACTGTGAGGTGACAGCATTACTGTGTTAATAAATTATATTATATTATATTATATTATATTATATTATTATAAGGAGTCCAAATGTGTACATTTAAAATGGATTAGTTGATTAGACTGAAGTAGATTAAAACTGACAGTGTCTAAAGCTTGAGTCCAGAGTTGGGACATCCCCTCCCCCCATGAGCTTTAGCTATTGGGTGACCAGTTTTTTGACACCCTCGAGCAGCGTTTGTGTGTTTGAATACGTGTTTGTGTTATTCTGAAGCCACACTCTGAAGCCTGACGGCTTGTTTGGACCATTTGGTCCGTTTGCGTCCCTTCACCATGGCTATAACAAAAATATTTATTCTGTACGCTGCTTGAGTTGGTGTTGCACTTAGAGAGAGCGACGATGATGAGCAAGTTGTTGAAAAGGGGACATGACTTTGCGGTCTGGACAGCATTGGGGACATTTCTTGGCAGTAACTGAAGACATTCTGCGTCTAAACATGCTGCGTTTGTATCCTCAGCCTTTCAGGCAAGATGGAGTCCAGCACTAAAGTGCAGCCTGATGACACTGACATATAATAACAGGCTTCTTACAGGGTGAAAGGTGGAGAAACACCTGGACCAGTCCAACAGAACAGTCCAACGCAGGACACACACACCCTTAGAGGACATTTTTCACCTCCCACCAAACTCAATTTCCATAGTCTTTGGGGGAAACTAGACAGAACATCTCCTTCCATGCATGAAGAACCCAGACTGGGAACTGAACCACCAACCTCCATCCTTTTATTCATCCAGTACCTGAACTGCTCAATGCCTCATCTAAGCCAGAATGGTGTGAAAGCCGGGGCCTGTCCCAGTCCTCAAAGGACAGAAAGGAAGGTTGAACCAGAACCTTCGTGCTTCCAAAAAGTCTGATCCTAATTACTGTGACTTTTTGGTCCCAAATACTTTTCCTCCTTGTCAACGTTTTAGATATGAGGTTCTAGATAAATGGGTTTCAACTACTCAGTGTTCAGCATCAGCAGTAAAGGAATCCCTGCACATCATCTACACCTGTTTCTTCACTGCTTCAGGTCTTAAGTTAGACGCTTTGTTCTGCTTGAAGGTTCAGATGTAGATCACTGTGTGGATTAACCAACACAGAACTATCAAACTGCTCAGGTACAGAGACTGGACTGAACATGAGAGACAACAACACTGTCCTTCAGGAAGATCTGGAGAACTGTTCCTCAACAAGACACTAAAATACAAGAAAATCTGGATCTTAGGAAGCAGAATGTGAAGAAATGATGGGTGATTCAAGAAATCTCGCTTCACCATGGCCGTGATGTATCTAGAAAATGTAGTGAAGCCTCTTAAATCCAGCACTGTTGACAGCTCTGTCGCTTTGGAGTGCCGTTGCTGGTCTCAGAACCCCCTCAGATTCCCCCCAGTGCTTCAGTGCAGGGGCGGGCTGGGTGTGCAACATTATCTCCTGTGTTTTTGGTGCACAATGTGACAGAAGCTGCTGCTCCACAGTGTCAGTGGGTCTAACAGAACCTGACCGGAGGCTTTATTCCAGCTCTGAGAGGCCGACAAGGAGGCGAAGCAGCCATGAGCAAAGTCGAAGGAGGAATGAAATGTGTGAAATACCTGCTCTTCATTTTTAACTTCATATTCTGGGTGAGTGCGGGTTTATTTTGAATGTCTTGAAAGGAAGAAGTGGTCTGACTGAAGGTGCACAGGATGGTTCTTGCAGGTTCACTGCATGCTGTCGGGTCCCGGTGTGGGAATCCAGGCTGCCGGAGAGAGAACGCACTCCTTTTTCTCAGCATTGGTGTGTTTATCACGTCGGAGCATGAGAAGGCTGACAGGGGCAGGCCCCAAATCAGATTTTCCATGAAGGAAAAACCCGCCGCCTCTCTTCCTCCTGCAGCATGTATGTGTGTGTGTGTGTGTGTGTGTGTGGAGAGGGCATAGAACTGGAACGAGGCCCTCAGTGCAAAACACAGTTCTTCACAGTTCTTCACTCCTTTTTTTTGTTTTTGCTTATTTCCCACTGAAAAGGTTTATTATGCACCTGATTCCTGTGCAGCCATCATTTCTACACGAATCCAGCATATAACAACACTCGTTTCTCTTTCACTCGTTTGTTTATTATGTTAGTGCACTTTTTTTAGTGTACTGGGCCCATATGTATTTTTTTGTATTCATTTATAACTATAATGGAAGGGCGATTCCACCAACTTT
>CM029385.1:23370830-23373330 GCA_017165825.1 Hepsetus odoe | reverse complement strand
AAAGAGCTGTCCCTGTTATCTTTGGACATGTTGTGTTTGAGTATATACATATATAAGCATATGTTGTGTATACTTTACTCACTATCAATAAATGGCAATTTGGGTCATCAAGAATATCAAAACTGTTTAAAACAGCCAAATGCAAATGTTTGAACACCCCCAGTCAAACATTTTGTTAATTTTCTGAATCGAAATTTTAAAAATAGACATTTTATGCATTTTTTAATGCATACTTTATCATTTTTCATCTAAATGTTAAAGTCTTTTGTTTAGTTGATGTCTTTCTTTCTTGAAATGGTAAAATTCACCAAATTCCAAAAAAAAAAACAAAAAAAAAAACAGAAAATGTGAACAGCTGTGTTAAATGTGGAAAGTGCAGAGTCAGCGGTCTATGAAAACATGTAACTGGACCAGGGCGCCCACACTTTTGCGAAGGACTGCTCGTTTACAGTACCACACAACCTTAATCAGGTTTATTTAGAAGAAAACAAAACACACCTGTACCTGTATCTGATATATCACCTGACTGGGAATTTAACCAAAGGCCACGCCCTCTTTTGTGACATCACCCAGGTGTTTAAAGCACCTATAGAGTTAAAAGAGCTTCAACATGTGCTTTAAATTATAAATCAGTCCATTAGTTGACCCAGGAGGACACTCTGTTGGATAACCCACTGCTACATACAAAAACTGGTTTAAGATTACTCTACTCTCATTTTTCTCAATTACTCTATTGAAAAAATTCTATATTTGCAATAAGTTTCCAATTAAAACATGACAGGATAAACAAATATGAAGTGATTTACAAAAGAATGCACATTTTTATTATAAAACAGCTTTTAAAAATGTGTAGAAATGTGTTAAAATGTTCTAGTTTTTTTAAGTAAGGTTAGAATATTCAAACAGCAATCGCCTAACAAGAAATATTAGACATACTGACTCGATTTAAGAGGAATTTACACCCCACCAGTGATGTTGTCCAGAAAATTGCGTTCCCTACGGAGAACTGAGCGCCCCATAAATCTGCTGTAATAGCGTTAGTGTGTGCAACAGCATTAGTGTGTGTAGTGGACAGGAAGGAAGATCCTGTATGGAGGAAATAAAGCATCTGTGTTGTGGTGAGAGAAGAAAACACACATCAAACAGAGAAAATACAAACCAGTTCACTTATATACACTAATATCTCCTATTCTAGTGTATATTAGTGTTTATTGTGTTTATACACCATATCTCCTATTCTAGTGTATATTAGTGTTTATTGTAGGTTTATACACTCCAATATCTCCTATTCTAGTGTATATTAGTGTTTATTGTGTTTATACACCAATATCTCCTATTCTAGTGTATATTAGTGTTTATTAGTTTATACACTAATATCTCCTCATTCTAGTGTATATTAGTGTTTATTGTAGTTTATACACCAATATCTCCTATTCTAGTGTATATTAGTGTTATTAGTTTATACACTAATATCTCCTATTCTAGTGTATATTAGTGTTTATTGTGGTGTTTATACACCAACATCTCCTACTCTAGTGTATATTAGTGTTTATTAGTTTTACACACTAATATCTCCTATTCTAGTGTATATTAGTGTTTATTGTGTTTAAGCACACCAATATCTCCTATTCTAGTGTATATTAGTGTTTATTGTAGTGTTTATACACTAATATCTCCTATTCTAGTGTATATTAGTGTTTATTCTGGGATTCAGGCAGGAGCTAAGACGGGCACTGGGAGGTTTTGAAGAGCAACCGGATTGCTGAGAAACTACTGCAATAGTGATAAGGCAGACAGCTAGAAAGGTACTTGGTGTGAAATTGAAGGAAGAAGGAGAATAAGGAAACCTAGTGGTGGAACCCAGAAGTCCATCAGTGGATATAGGAAAAGAGGCAAACAAAGAAATGAGACAGTCAGTGAGATAAGAAAGACTGGAGTACAAGGAGTCGAAGAAATCAGTGTTTAAGGCTAAAGATAAGGTGTTTCATGAAATGTATGAAAGGCTGGACAGTAAGAAGGGAGAAAAGAAAGACTGGCTAGACAGAGAGAAAGAGCTGGGAAAAGATGTGCAGCAGGTCAGGGCGATTAAAGATAAAAATGGAAAAGTACTCACTGGTGAACAGAGCATGTTAAGCAGATGGAAAGAGTACTTTGAGAAGATTGGATGATGTGAAGATAGTGAGCCAGGAAGTGCAGCAAATTAACAAGATGGAAGTGAGGGCAGCGATGAAGAGGATGAAGAATGGAGAGGCTGTACTGGTGGAACCATGAAGGTGTTTAGGGGAGATGGCAGTTGAGTTTCTGACCAGACTGTTTAACACAATCTTGGAAAGTGAGAGGAGCCTGAGGAGTGGAGGAGAAGTGTACTTGTACCAATCTTCAAGAATAAGGGTGATGAACAGAGCTGTAGTAACTACAGAGGGATAAAGTTGATTGGGTCACAGCATGAAGTTCTGGGAAAGAGTCGTGGAAGCAGGTTAAGAAAAGAGATGATGATCAG
>CM029385.1:23248330-23365830 GCA_017165825.1 Hepsetus odoe | reverse complement strand
AAATCAATAAAATGCAGAAATGATTCATAAAATGCATAAACTGCTGTCCTAAGTAACAATGTAGTTACATCCTAATGTGTGTAATAACAATGTAATTACAGCTTTATTTTGATACATTTTTTTTGCTGAAGTAGTCATAAGTAATTACAGTTTGTTCTGAAGTTACTCCATCTGTAATTACATAATACTTTAATTCAGCTATAATAATGAAAACAAAGAGTAGCTACTAGTTAGCAATTTATGTTATTACAATGTAACTACATGTTTATTACGGGAAAAAGGTGTTTTTTAGGCTTGGATGAAGGTGGCGTGTGGAAGACGTAGATATATTTAATTTAATATTATTATTCCTTGAATTATTCTATTATTCTAATATTTTAGTTTTCTGAACAAATTTACATTTGGTCCAGATAAATAGATTAGACATTATTTTGGGAGCAGGGGCCCAAAGACTTTGGGAATAATAATAACAATAATGATAATGTCTCTTTCTCTGCAGATGATGGGTTCTCTGGTGCTGGCGGTGGGTTTATGGCTGCGGTTGGAGAACGACACCGTGACTCTTTTGGGAAACCAAGGAGCTCCAGAGAATTTCTTCATTGGTGAGTGACCAGGATCTTCACTGTGAGTTCCTGTGATTACAGACATTCATTTGCCATTTTTAAGCAATAGGAACACTGGATAGAACGCCCTCTTTGGGTGAAAGGTCACAAATGTTTCTTTTAAAAAATTATATTATATTATATTATATTATATTATATTATATTATATTATATTATATTATATTATATTATATCATGTTATAATTTATTGTATTATATTATGTTATAATTCATTATATTATATTATATTATATTATATTATATTATATTATATCATGTTATAATTTATTGTATTATATTATGTTATAATTCATTATATTATATTATATTATATTATATTATATTATATTATATCATGTTATAATTTATTATATTATATTATATTATATTTTACTATATTATATTATATTATATTATATTATATTATATTATATTATGTGTTAAGCTACACAGCTGAATATCTCTGTGTAAAGATAACATGATGAGCCGGATCTGATAAAACACACACACACACACACACACACACACACACATCTCCACACCCAGCCTGTAAATGTTTGGATTGAGCGAGTGAGTATATCAATCCTTTTAGCATTTTCTGCATTCTGATTGGCTGATCTGATGCGGCAGCAGCTGTTTTCTATGTTTGTTTGAGGTGCAATACACATGAAATCCAGTTTTTTCAGGCAGTTAAAAAGAGCACGGCCTTAGAGATGATCTCATCCTGGGACGGAGCAAGTGTCCTTCGGGCTCTGTCTGACCACCTACAGTCCAGTCTCAGAAATAACCATCACTGCTAAGCTGGACAGCTGCGGGTCATTTTCAGCCCACACGGGCTGGGCAGTGAGGAAATGCCCAGAATTTACTCCAGACAAACGTTTACATCATTTAAACCTGAATAAACACATTACACCAGGCAGCCTTTACTTTAAAACCACCACCTAACATTGCGTGGAACCACCATGGTCCAGCTCTGAAGTCCAGGTGCTTTCGGTGGGGGGCAGGGGTCAGTATGGACACTCTGACCGGTCTGCAGGCCCAAGCTCAGCTGCATTGTGTTCTCACACCTTTCTATCAGAACCAGAACCTCTTCAGCAGTTTGTGCTGCGCCATCTTTTCTGTGGGAGAACCTTTGTCTGCTTCTCCCTTCTTGGAGCACTTTTGGTCGGTACTGTCCACTGCATATGGAGGACACCCCACAAGACCTGGCATGCTGGAGATGTTCTGACCCAGTTGTTAAAGTTGGACCCATTTTTTCTGCTTCCATCAAAATAAACCGCCTAATATCTCCCTATTATATTATATTATATTATATTATATTATATTATATTATATTATATTATGTGACTGGTTTACCTCTCACACTCACCTCTCACACAATGTTAGAACTACCCTAATTCAAAAGCACACACACACACACACACACACACACACCAGTGAAATACCATTTAGTAGGGGATATATATTTATATATTAATATATAACACTAAAATCATTAAAAGACTTTTATTTTATCTGTCCCTCTGCACACTGCAGTAATGGTCAAATCTTTCTGACTCCACTTGCAGCATCTGCAGTTTTCTGAGTTTGTTCTCAGTTCTGCAACTGAGAGATTGCGAGTGTCGCCACTTTTAAAAACAGGAAATTGTGGTTTTATAAAAGCATAAACAGAGTTAACGGAGTTACCTGGCCCGACAAGAAGGAAATTCAAATAGAAACAGAGAGCAAACAGAAAAACACTGGAGGAGAAACTCACCACCACAGTGAGAGAGTGAGAGTGAGAACTGAACTTTTATTTTGTAATTTTTGAGACATTCCATTTATGGTCTGCTTTGAATGTGACAGTAGCTGCGTTCGTAATCAAATTATAAAGAACACGTGGGATAAAATATTCATTTACCACGTTAATAATCAACCTTGGATTAAAGATTTAAACTAAATAATATCCATTTATCAGTAGATGAAATTCAATTTTGTGTAAACATTGTCACCTGTTGCACTTTGTTTCAGCTTTTATCAATTTGTGAGAAGTAAAACATTTTAACACAGAAAACAAACAAAATGAAAAACATCTTCAGAACAAAAACCTTCATCAAACATGGAGAACCGTTCCGTTACTCTACAATCTAAAGACAAAGCTTTGTTCTGCAAGCCATTACAGCATTGCTGCACAGTGTGGAAATAATGCTACACACACACATACACACACACACACACACACACACACACACACACAAAAAACACTTCTTTCCACAGCTGCCATGGCAACGGAGTAAATGTTATCTGAACAAGGCAGGTTGAGTTAGGAAGGAAAATGCTGAGAGGCTGATCTCATACACACACACACACACACACACACACACACACACACACACGCACACACACCCATGTGGTCATGATGGTCTGAGTTTCTGCAGCGAGTTTGCAGATGGGAGGCCCGAAGAGAAGCGTCAGTGTTTTATAATAAAAGAAGAAACTGAGGTTCTGCACTCACGTCACAAACGACTCCAAAACTCTTAGTATTAATGTTAACGTATAATATAATAATAATAATTTACAATGTATGTTAATTAATTAAATAATTAAACCCTATTAACAGCTAAAAGCGGCAATTGCTTAATTAACAATTAGCAAATATTTTTTCACACATTTTTACTGCTATTATTGAAATTGTATGTGTGTGTGTGTGTGTGTGTGTGTGTGTGTGTGTGTGAGAGAGAGAGAGAGATGCAGGATGCATCCTTACACAGGATGACTTGGATAACCCCTCCCCTCTCTCTCTCTCTCTCTCTCTCTCTCTCTCTCTCTCTCTCTCTGAGGAAGGAAACATGATGAAATGATGAAGGGAGACTGAAGTCAATTACATCATCTTTTTTTATCATCTTTCCTTCACACTCACTGGGAGTTCCTCTTCCCCTCCTCTCGCTACACTCGTCTGCCCCCTTGTGGTGCTTTAAATTACACCTTGCATTGCTGTAGAGGTGCCTGGACTGAGTTCCACAAATGACATTTATATGTGTGTGTGTGTGTGTGTGTGTGTGTGTGTGTGTGTGTGTGTGTGTGTGTGTGTAAAATACATCTGTTACACCAAAAAGGAGTTACTCTCCTCAATATCATTCATGTCCATATATAAGATTCAGTGCAGCAGCTGTATTTTTGGAAAAAAAAAAAAACAAAAAAAAAATCAAATGCTAAAAGTGTGTTTAGGTTGTTTGTTGCCTTATTGTGTTTATACTGCCGGTTATCTTATTTTAGTACCTTTAATCCCGGTGGACTTTAAAAAGCCTGATGTTAAAGCATAAAATGAAGTTAAAGAGAATGAAAAACATGAACAAAGATTCTTTAGATTAAATATAATCTAAGAATCAGTGTGTGTGTGTGTGTGTGTGTGTGTGTGTGTGTGTGTAGGTGTGTATATCCTGATCGTGGCCGGTGGGCTGGTGATGCTGGTGGGTTTTTTCGGCTGCTGTGGAGCAGTGAGGGAATCCCAGTGTCTGCTCGGCTTGGTGAGTCCAACACACACACACACACACACACACGGTTCATTATATTTCTCTTCTTTTATTCTCCCTTATTGTTATCCGTGATTCTCTTTCCAGTTCTTCGCCTCCCTGCTGATCATTTTTGGAGCAGAAGTTGCCGCCGGCGTGTTTGGATTCCTGAATAAAGACAAGGTGGGTCAGTTCATCCGCCAGTTTGATATCCGATCCATTTACAGCAAGAAATAAAGGAAGCACTAAAACACAATCCTCATTTAGAATACGGCCCCAAAATCACTTATGTATTGGTCGCAACATCAATTAAAACAATTAAAAGAACAATGGTCTGGCTTAAGTAGCCTCTTAAATAAAAGAACCCCCCCAACCCCTAATTCATCCAGACTTCCTGTTACACCTCAGTGGAAAAATATGCAAATCACTATAAAATTACACCAATTAATCTAGAATTTGAAATAATGTTGTTAAAATTTAAATGAAATATAGCTAATTATCATTTACAACTAATTAATGAATAATATCGCTAATTAATATTTACAACAAAAACAACAATAATATTTATAATAGTAATTATTTCTTTTGGGACTGTTATTAATAACATTTGGAATGTACTGTGCTCTAGATCAGAAAAAAAAACAATTCAAACATTTTTAAGGGTTTTATTTTTTAAACAATAGGATATTACGTTCTAAAGGGGCAGCGGTGGCCCAGTGTTAAGGGGAGTCGGCCCCCGAATCTGAAGGTTTTGGGTTCGAGTCCCCAACCAGTAGGTTGCCCTGAGGTACCCTTGAGCAAGTTACCGTCCCCATCACTGCTCCCAAGGTGCTTCAAATTGCTGCATGGTGTGTTTGGATATAAAGCAGAGGCTGGATTTTGTTGTGGTTCCCTGCCTGTGTGCCGTGCCATGTTTCCCAATGGCAAATAGTCACTTTCACTTTCACTTATAGTGACCTTAGTATTCAGAACAATCGAAAGAAGTGCAAAAACGTTACGCTGTTTATTTCCGACAGAGCGTTTTTAAAGATTTAAAATGTTACATTTAAAAAAGTAATTCAGTTAATAAAAAGCACAAAAACTGGGGTCACAATTGTCCCACAGATAACAGGAGGGGTAATCACAGGGTAGCGTTTCTGAATGAAGCAGGTGTTTTTTCTCTCTGACAGATCATTAAGGACATTCAGACGTTTTATGAAGAATCTGCTAAAGACACAAACGGCAACAACACAGTCATCGTCTCCAGCTACCACAGAGTTGTGAGTGAGACTTTATTCACTTCTTATTACTCATATTCTTAATATTTCCTGCTATTTAACCCTGTTCAACTCATTCTTGCTGTCCTGTAGCTGAACTGCTGTGGGACACAGGCCTCCCAGTGCCCTGACGTCGGCCCCGGTACCAAGGTAACCTGCCTCCTTATTCTCAGTCTCTAAAACAAATGATCTGCATCGTTATTTATCCATTTTATTGGTTTTAATACATTAAAAGCTTTGTGAACGGGGGGTCACAATAAAACAAGCTGCCCACGGGCAATTTTTTTGTGTTTGGTTCATTTTTTAAAAATAAAAGATGGAAATATAGGATTAATGTGGTCAGGACCTTTATTTAGTAATTGCTTAAAACCTTTGGCAGCAATGACAGTCTTCTTGGGAGCGTTCTTTGGGGACTTTCTCCCATTTTTCTAGGCAGAATTCTTTTAATTCAACCCGGATGAGGATCTCACCTCTCTGACGAGATGATTAGGTCAGAACTCTGGATGGGCATCTACTAGCCTTAGATCATGAGCATTCTGGACAAGAGTTAAACTCTAAATCCATCTTTACATTCATAGTGACCTGTAACGCTGGGAACGCTGCCACCACCATGTTTGACTGTAGTCAAATGATTATCCTTGTCATGGTGAAACACAGCACAACACACAGTGAACCACAACAAAATTCAACCTCTACACACCGTGCAGCAGACATTTAAAACTGCCCGGGGAGCAGTGACAGGGACGGTACCTTACCCAAGTGTACCTCAGGGCAACCTACTGGTCTGGGATTCGAACCCATGGCCTTCTGATCCTGGGGTCTAGTCCCTAACCACTAGGCCACCACCTCCCCTTAGGTAATGTAAGTGATCCTTATGCCCTTTGGACAACAGTCGGTTGCCCTGAGGTACCAAGGCACCGTCCCCATCTCTGCTCCCTGGGTGCTTTAAATACCTGCTGCATGTGTGGGTGAAATGCAGAGGTGTAATTTCGTTGTGTCTCACTGCATGCTGCGCTGCGGTTCACAATGACAAATAGTCACTTTCACTTTCAAATATCCTCTATGTGCTGTTTCGTTCCACAGAACTGTGAAGAAGCAATTGAAGAGTTTTTCCACAATAAGCTGTTTATTATTGGCTACGTGGGGATAGGCATCGCCGGAGTGATGGTAAAATCAATTAAGCTCATAAAATCCCATTTTAACTCTCTTCAGTTTTCAGTATTTTTTTCAGTATTCAGTATCGACTATGATTTATTCAGTAATTACGCTGAGGTATTCATTATTATTATGTCCATTCAGTACATTTATTATTATTCATCAATTTTTCAATAATTCCAATGAATTATTCAGTTACTACTATGAAATGTTCCGTAACAAAAGTAAGGTTGCACAATATATTGTTGGTTAATTATTATCGCTATATCGATCTCTGCAATATGCAAATCAGACTAATCATTCATCTCCATGTCTTCCTGTCCTCTCCGTCTTCCTCTTTCACACCCGCATGTCCTCTCTTATCACATCCTTCAACCTCCTCTTTGTCCGTCCTCTTCTCCTCTTTCCTGGCAGTTCCATCCTCAACATCCTTCTCCTGATATTCTCCTCGTCTCTCCTCTGGACACGTCCAAACCAGCACAGTCTCACTTCTCTCACTTTGTTTTTAAGAACGTCCAACCTGAGCCTATTAGCGCTGTCCCTCTAGTATACTCACCCCTAATCCTGTCCATCCTCGTCTCTCTCAACTCAAATCTCAGCTTCTTTAACACCTCCTCCAACTCTACCACCTGTCTTTTCATCAGTGCCTCCCGCACAACATAGCTGGTCTCATTACCGTCCTGTAAACACCTCCTATCCCAATGTTAAAATGTTTCCATGTCTTACTTTAAAGTATTTTGTGTGTACTGAGGATGTTTAGTATCTACTGTTAATTAAGTAGTAAGTAATGGTGAATTTTTTATCTCCACAGATTATTGGTATGATCTTCAGCATGGTGCTGTGCTGTGCGATCCGGAACAGTCGGGAAGTGATCTAACGAAGACCATCCGACCTTCGACGTCTGATCTCCGTCCACTGCCAGACTACACACAGTGACAGCTGTGGGATAAAGAAAGCTTGCGATCATAAAAGAAGCCATTATCATTTAGAATTCATCAGAATACCCAGAAATCAGAGAGCTGAAGGATTTCCCGTTTTAATTGCTCGGTCTGATCCAGATCTGAGACTTTGTTTGTTTGTTTGTTTTACCTGCTGGAAAGGTGTCATGAAAATTCCATTTAGAGGATTTAATTTTTGTGTTCCTGTCTTTGTTTCTAAGTGTTGAATGTTCTGGATGCTCTCGAAGCGGAACTCTCTCTTGGTCGAGTTATTTTAAGATGGGCAGCGTTCTCGGCTGTGCCTGCTGGTGCCAGTGTGGCATCACATGTCCCATAAAGATATGATGTAATGTGACCTGCCGGGGGACTATACTGAGAGATCTGATCAGTTGGGTTTAAATCACTGTCATGACTCCCCATGTCCAGGCACACGCTATCTTTTGTACCCAAAACACACACTTTCAGACGTCAGCCATATAAAATTTATATTCATATTGTATTATATGATATAATTTTTCAACCTTTTTTTTTTTTTTTTTACTAAAAACTCAGATCTGGTGAAGGGGATAGTTTTAAAGACATCGTTCCACTCAATACTACATGCTACATGCTAATGCTAACATTGGTCTACATGCTAATTCATGTGCTAACACAGTTCTGCAGGTGCAAACATGGTTTTGTACATGCTAACATTGTTCTACATGCTAATTTATGTGCTAACATGGTTCCGCATGTGCTAACATGGTTTTGTACATGCTAACATTGTTCTACATGCTAATTCATGTGCTAACACGGTTCTGCACATGCTAACATGGTTTTGTACATGCTAACATTGTTCTACGTGCTAATTCATGTACTAACACGGTTCTGCACATGCTAACATTGTTCTACGTGCTAATTCATGTTCTAACATGGTTCTGTACTCACTATCATGGTTTTGTATATGCTAACATTGTTCTACAGTTGTGAACATATCTCTTAGCATGCTAACATGGCTCTACACTTGATATTGTTCTACACATCATAATGGTTCTTCACATTCTTACATTGTTCCTATGTGGTTTTACACACACTTATATGGTTCTTCACATGGCAGATCGATACCTGGTTCTTTGCATGATTACATGGTTCTGTGCTTACTGTGTTTCTACACATGCTAAAATTATACAGTACACATGTACTAAAACGGTTATATGTGTTAGATGTTTCTTCAGAACATTTGGGGACTGGGCTCCAGTAAAACGGGACCTCTTATAAAACCCAGTTACCCAGCTTTTACATGGTTAACATGGCTGTGTTGATATTTTGTCCAGCTCCACAGACTTTAAGTGAAAATGTATCCTACTAAGTTCAAATTGGGAGCATCGACATCCACTCTGGCAACACTGCCAGGACTGTGGACGCTCTCTGACGAAGGTGGACGACAGGCCATTTTTTTGGCTTTTCAAACATTTTACAAAGAGGCCACAAAACAAATAAAGTTTAAAATGTACTTCCATTGTGAAATTAAGTGTAGATCAACAAAGACTCTAAGCAGCCCATGTTCTGTATGAGCAGATACTGACATTTACATTTTCTGTGATGTGAAATTTGGAGATAAGTACAGTAATGCTATCATCAAATAATGGCAGCTTGTAAACAGTAGTTAATTAAAATGTTAATTACCCACTGATTCCCATCAGGCAACATTGTTATGGGAGATAACGGGAAACCCTGCATGGTGCTGATTCTCCTCTCCTTTATTGTCACTAGGAACATGTTTGTGTTCTCTAACAAGAGCCCCGCTAAAGATCATTGCAGATAATGGTCGCACAGCCCAAACTTCTCCTTCTCATCACTGACAGACGATGGCTTACTTCCAGTTGCATTGACGCTCTCACTGCTTTCACTGCGAATGCTGTTTGGCTTCTTCTGCTCTAAATTCCTCTTGAGCGTGGTAGAGCTTGGCTGATCGTTGGCGCTCGTCAACATGTAGGTTTTTGTGGAGTCTCATGTTCATGTTATGTGATGGTGGCCTTGAATATCATCTGCCAGACTAGCCTGGTCCCAATGTGTTGTGCTATTAACCAAAAAAATCTTTGTAATTTTGGGTTGTGGATTTTCAACCTGGACCAAATATGTCAGAGCTGACGTTTCTGATGCTCGCTTGGTGGAACTCATTGGACCATTCAGGCATCAACTTCTGAGCGTTAAAAACAGGAACACATTTTCCAAATGTTATATTTAATCGTATTCTTCCCACGTCGCGTTTTTTTTCCGTGTCCCTGGTTTTCCAGTACAACTGAAATGTTTGCTCATCTTTGTTTGTGTGTTTGTGGTCGTTGGACATCCGTGACTGTTGATTTGTGTAACGGCTGATTATTGCCATTTTAAAGTCTTTCCTGTCTGATGGTGATTTTTAACGATGATCAATGTGCCTTGTTTTTTTTAATACAAACAACATTTATGGCCTGTTAGCAATGGTTTGAATGTGAGGATGGCAGAGGTTACCAGCCTCATCCGTTCCATGTTTTTATCGGCTACAAATACTCTCAAGTCAATCTATAACTCCAGTCAAAAGTTTGGACCCCTCTGCAGAGTCTTAAGGCTAGTTTTATGCAAAGGTTTGTCCATTCTTGCTCAAGCTACAATTAACTGACTTACAAATTGTTAAAAGAGAATTCAGTTTTGCCACATTTACTCCACAGTTTCTGTTTTTCTTTTTTTGTTTGTTGAAATAAACCTTTAGAGGGGAAAATGTGATGTATAAAAGTTTAGCCACATTTTAGGTTTGATTTTTTTCGACTGCTTAAAGGATAAAAATTTGTTTTTAGTTGCAAATTAAAAAATCAAAAAAGCTCAGACAGTCTTAAGCTGCTTGATTAAATGTAAATTGTAAAGCAGAATCTAGGCAATGGAAATATCTTAAAAAGAAATTTAGATTTAGTTTGGATCTGTTTATTTTTTTTCCCAGCACATCTTTTCTTTCATACTTTTGATGCCTCTGTGAACCAACTATGTCCAAACTTCTGACTGGCACTGCAGGACTTTACTTAACTGGCTGGACGGGGACTCTTATGTCCTGAAGGTTTGCATGATAGAAATTTGGGAGATACTCTTGAGCTTCATCTCTGATATGAAGGGAAACTGTGTGTAGAAGTGTGTTCTCTCTCTCTCTCTCTCTCTCTCTCTCTTTCTCTCTCTCTCTCTCTCGGTTGATGACTCGTTTCACTTTTGCTGTTAATAACGTGTGAAATGATCATTTGGTATCTGTAGCATGGCTTTCCGTAGGAGCTCTGTTATGTCGTACACTTTGTGAGAAAATTAATGAAGAGAATTTTTGTACTGTACACAGAACAACATTTCAGTTGTTGTTGTTGTTGTTGTTGTTGTTTTTTCAGTGTTCCAATGCGTAATTTATTTATGAGTGTAATAAGTTCAAAACAGAATTCCAGGTTTCTCAGGAAGATCACAGTACCTGAACAAATAAAACTTCTCTGAAGTTTCTCCAGCTCGAGTTTCTTTTGTCGTTATTTTCTCATTTTCAAAAACAGGATACAAATTATTCACCAACTCCTATGAATTATTCAAATAGTATTATAAAGTTTAATTTTCTAATATAAATATATACTCTATATACTAGAATAATTCCGTATCAATTATTTTTTAAATACAAAAAAACATGTTTTACTGTGAATTTTTTTATGACCTAGTTATTAAAATTAGTTATTAAATTAGGAGAAAATTATTTTGTATCTACTATAAATTATTCAGTATCTTCTTTAAAGTATTTAGAAATTAATTTAAATATGTGGTATTTACAATGAATTATTTACTATTTTCTGAATTATACCAATTATTTAGATATTACTATAAAATTTGTGGTATTTTTTTATTAATTATCCAGTATCCACTCTAAATTATTTAGTAATTATTTTGTAAATTATGCCTTTTCTGCTTAATAGTATAGGAATAGGAATAGTATGCATCAGTACTCAGCACTGAAGGAATTGAATGCATTTTTCAGTGTCAAAGATCAATTAATCAGAGACTACTATGAATTATTTATTGTAATATTATTTGTTCTACAGTTTAAGGGGTGAGCTTTTGGAAGGTAAGTGAAGTGAACTGAGTAATGTTGGCACATGTAAGCTGACCCGCTCATGTTTACCTCTCAAATTCCTTCTCTTTTGAGAGACGGCTCGAGTTGAAGAGGGAGAGTTCTGAAAAGCTGAACTGTTATTCAGGTGCCTTTAAGTCTAAGATTTAGACTTTTTGCAACAGTTTCTCCTGAGCATGTCTTGGGTTTCTGAAAAAAGAAGTCATATTCCTTTCATTTTTAGCGCTCTATGTTTCCCTCTGACAAAATCACTGGGTCACGACGTGAAACCTTTTTCTGTCCAGTATCTCCTGCTGTGTCATACAATGTGGAAATCAGTATGTTGATTGTTGTTCCTTCAAATGTTGTTAAAACCAGAGCTTTACAATTTAATCATAAATTGTCTATTGGACTGGAATGAATTGCTTCTACAGTAGAATTGCTTTAGGAGTGTAAAGGTATATCATGTAGTTGCTGTACAGCTGGTAAGGGATTGCCTCTGTGGAGATCATCCTTGCCTCCAGTTTCAGATTTCCCTTTTGAAATGTAGGAACAGCTGCAGGCAGAAGTTATTCAGCAGCGATGCCGAAACAGCAGGTTAGAGTTTCAGCAGAGTGGGCACTGGTGGTAATAAAATCAGACCTCAATATTGCCAAGATTTTGAAGGAAAGTATTGACCTAGATGGTGCAATCTGTTGAGCTGCCAGCTCGACATAGTGGTCTATTGGTGCTTCTTGTTTTCTCCCAATAAACCTGAGTTGACTCAACTCATCTGCAGTCCTGCGCAAAAGTCTTGAGCACCTCATTTCTTCATATTTTGCTTCAGACTTTCTTGGATTATTTAATTTATTGTTCTCCAAAGTTCTTGAAGGACAGTGTTTTAGTCTCTCACTGAGGAACAGTTCTCCAGATCTTCCTGAAGGACAGTGTTGGTGTCATTTTCAGTCCAGTCTCTGTACCTGAGCAGTTCTCCAGATCTTCCTGAAGGACAGTGTTGTTGTCTCTCATTTTCAGTCCAGTCTCTGTACCTGAGCAGTTCTCCAGATCTTCCTGAAGGACAGTGTTGTTGTCTCTCATGTTCAGTCCAGTCTCTGTACCTGAGCAGTTTGATAGTTCTGTGTTGGTTAATCCACACAGTGATCTACATTTGAACCTTCAAGCAGAACAAGTGTCTAACTTAAGACATGAAGCAGTAAAGAAACAGGTGCAGATGATTCTAGATGATCAGGCTGGCAATTACATTACTGGTGATGCTGAACGATGAGTGGCTGGGACCTTGTTGCAACTTGGGGGTTGCTCAGGATCCCAGTAGTGGTAGTACTGAAGGTAGGATTTGAACTTCTTGGTACTTAGGCGAGTCTCCTACCATTATCTTTCCATGAATCCTTTATGGATCAGAGCCTGCAACTTCCCTACCCATGTACCAAAAACTGACACCCTACCTGCCCCACCCCTCAGACCATAGATCTTAGCCCTTGGTGATCCTACAGCTTTTGCCTTGAGCACAACTAGATATTTAACATAAGGCAACTGTCTGTTGAAAGGACTAAACTTAGAACAAAGTCTAAATTTAGACCAGAAACAGATACCTGACTCCTCCACAAATTCCCCTGTTGGCTCTGTCCTCTTTATGTCTCCTAACTCAGTGTTAATTCTATGCCCCATGTGTCTTTGTCCTGATCCCTGGCATGTGTTCATTCCATCATTATCTCTGTCCTGGAATAACTTCCCATCTGTACCTCTCCCGATCACCATCTCTGTGTTTCTTCTCTTCTTTGACGCACTCCCAAAAGTGGGTTTTCTGTTACTGTCTTGCTCTTGTCAGTGTACCTTTATTGGTCTGCATCACTTCATTTTTCAACTCTAGTCCTTGTCTTGGTGACACAGTCTCTGTCCCAACCCATACTCCAGGCCTTTGGCTTCATTCTCCATCCTGGTTTAGGTCACAGCCTCTGTCCCATTGTCCCTGTCTATGATGCCATCTGTCCTTGTTCCAGACCTGGCCCCAATCCCTTTTAAGGTATCTGTTCTGGTATCAGGTCTGTGTCACTGTCTCTGTCCATGACTCTCCATGTCCAAGTCTCTGTTATGCCTTTCCACCAAAAGGTCCCAGTCCATATTTTTGTCTCATTGAATTATCTGTCTCTATCCTTGTTTCATGTATCTCTGTCCTAGTCTCTAAGTCTGTTCAGTCCACCTTTGCAGATCTGGCTTCATCTTCTTCCATGGAAAACACCCACAGATCGAGTTCCAGGTCTACCTGAATGGAAACTGCCTTGCAAGCAGCAGGTTAAAGAGAGATTATTGTCAAGACTCTTTGTCTTGTCTACCATTACCACCTATGGTCTTCCCGTCATCCACTTGCCACTGGTTAACCTCTCGTAGTTCTGCTCTTGTGTTTGTTTTTTGTTCCCATTTTATGTTCCTACCCCATACTTATTTACATTTATTTAGTTTCTCCAATCTGTCCATCTTTTTTCTTATTTCCCAATAAACTCAACACTTACAGTACTATGCCAAAAACTCATGCCCCTCATTTCTTGTATTTTTAATGTGTTGTTGAGGAACAGTTTTCCAAAGTTGTTGTCTCTCATATTCAGTACAGTCTTTGTACCTGAGCAGTTTCAGAAGCAGTGTATCCAAAGAAGAGTTTTGGGACGTCCTTCAAGAAGCCTGGAGAAGTGTTCCTGAAGGCTTAAAGAACGGAGCTGGTCTAAGAGAGTTGAGGCTGTGCTGAAGAATAACAGTGGTGGTGGTGAATATTGACTTTAAAGCTGCTTAGAATGAAACTCTCTTAGTGTTTAGACTGGAGATACGTGTTTGTACGCAAATCACTGACCTACTGTCTGTTACGTTTGTTACAAAATATAAAGAAATAAGGGGATCAAGACTTTTGCACAGTACTATACATCCAGTACTCTCTCATAAGTGGTTGTCTTTGACTGCTATGTAAAACAATAAATGTTAGTTTATTATAATAAAATATTCTGTGAGAAGATTTCACTAACTCGTTATTGTGTTAAGATTATTTTAAGTCAGATTTATAGCCAATGGTGTTAAAGTTTGGGCTCCAAAGTAGAAGAAATGTATATATTATATTTATATATAAAATATCTCAATATAGAGAGATTATTTGAAATTTAAACTGATTGGTTTTTCATTCAATTAAATCCCAGCTTTTTCCACCATGAAGAAAACACAGGAAATAACACGTAGATTAGCAGTGGTCTTTATTTAGCACTTGCTTTTTCATACTGACTCAGAAATCCTTGGACCAAGCAGCAGGAAAATATCCAAACTGCTCCACCAAAAGATTCTGTAATGACATTCTTATTCTGTTATTTTAGGGGTCTGTGATTTGACCCGTATTGAAAGTATAAAAATGAAAAGTGAGAAGAAAACTCACTTGACCATAACAAGAAAACAGAAGATGTTCAAGAGTTTGTAGATGCATTTCTTAAAACTGAATACTTCGGAAACCGTTTGAACCTCCCTGTCTTGGTGTAGTTACTGTCATAATTATGGTAATACTGTGGGGTAGCATTCATGAAGCTTTTTTGAAAGCTGATATCAAATAAATAAAGGATTATTCCAAATTTCTGAACTGAAACTGATGAAAGTATCCTTCACAACAACTCATGCTGGTCAGAAAAAGGGTTTACAGTTCTGTGCAAAGGTCAAGAGCCTCTTATTTCTTCACATTTCGCTTCCAAAGATCCAGACTTTCTCGTATTTGTAATGTGTTGTTGAGGGACAGTTCTTCAGTCTTTCCTGAAGGACAATGTTTTTGGCTCTCACTTTCAGTCCAGAGCAATTTCAGAGACAGAAGCCGTGTGCGATCGTCTCCACAGTGAACCTTCAAAAGAAGCGTCTTGGGACGTCCCTCAAGAAGCCTGGAGAATTGTGCCTGAGGATGACTGAGTGTTGACGATAAAACTGGTTAGAATGAAACTCTCTTTTTGTTTAGACTGGAAAAGAAAAAAAAACAGAATAGAACGAAACGAAGGGGATCAAGACTTTTGCACAGTACTGTAGGTTTATATCAGCTGCCTTAAAAGGCTCATGTAGGTGCCATGTAGCCTTTTGAATGCTTCCCTACAGTAGTGTTGCCATATTCATCAGAGGTACTGAATGTCATATGCTATGGCAAGATAATGTCTTGAGTTCAGCCTTGACTTGGTCCAACTGGATGGCACGATCTCAAATCTGCATTCCACGCACTGATCTATCAGCGTTATTCGCCCCAACACCCTTTAAACAGGGCTGAAATGGCACGGTTCTGTCTGAGAGGAACGACGGACGGACAGGAAGCGTGTTCAGACACTTCGGAGATGCGACGTGACATTCATTCCCTCATTGAGGGAAGCCCAAGGCTGTTTCTGGAGATACTTTTCAAAAAAATAAAAAATTAAAGACAACATCGACAAGTGCAATGTTGTCTTGGCTTCGAGAAAGCCGGTTAAACATGCTAGTCTTAGCATTTTCATAAGATCTCATCCTCGCGCCACACAGTCGCATCATTCAAACGCTCATCGCTTACAGTCACTGGTGAGCTTTAAAGATACAATTTGGCCAAAAAAAATCCAATTTGCAAGATTCGCTGAACTTTCTCTTTAATGTTCCAGTGTTTGAGCTTGAGTTTAGGCTGAGTAGAGGTTGAAGGGGTATTGATCAAGGATGAATTCTCCTACACCAATTAAATAAACCACTTGTGCAATCCCGAAGAGCGGAGCGATGACCAAAGCCCTGCAGCCGGCACCCTTCAGCAGAGCAGATGGACCTTCCTTTCGAATGAGCTTCCTGCAGAAAGAAAACACACATCCATTTTTGTACAATATCACATGGGACAGCAGTGTCCTAGTGGCTACTAGCTGCTTAGAACTTTGCGCCTGGATCAGAAGCCTGTGGGTTTGAATCCCAGATCAGTAGGTTGCGCTGGGTTATACAGCTACAGAACATGCAAAGAACCCAGGCTTGAATCAAACCAAGGACCTTCTTGCTGTGGAGTAAGCAATATGACCACTATGCCACCCATAATATTTTTGGTTAAAATTATTTTAGTGATTAAATCGATTTAAGATCTGAGCTTCCTCGAATTTCAAATGAACAGTTCTGTGTGAAACATCTTGCGCCCCTCATTTCTTTATATTTTGTGGGAAATCACCTTGTTGGTGCAAAAATATTATTTCTCTTCCTCTCAGAAGGTCTGATCTTTGTCATGTTGAGAATAAATGAAAGAAATGGGAACTAATGCTTTAGTGCTCCTGGCTGAAAAGTGTCTAAAGATACAAGGTTCTAGATAAAGGGGTTCCACCTTCTCAGTGTTCAGCATCAGCAGTAAATGAATCCCCTGATCATCTGGAATCATCTGCACCTGTTTCTTCACTGCTTCATGTCTTAAGTTAGACGCTTTGTTCTGCTTGAAGGTTCAGATGTAGATCACTGTGTGGATTAACCAACACAGAACTATCAAACTGCTCAGGTACAGAGACTGGACTGAACATGAGAGACAACAACACTGTCCTTCAGGAAGATCTGGAGAACTGCTCAGGTACAGAGACTGGACTGAACATGAGAGACAACAACACTGTCCTTCAAGAAGGTCTGGAGAACTGCTCCTCAACAACACATTAAAAATACAAGAAAGTCTGGAGATTTGGAAGCAAAATATGTAGCGATGAGGGGCTCAAGACTTTTGCACAGAACTGCAAAAACAGAACTGGTTACTGTACCTGATGCAGTCCAGCACTCCGCTGTACATTTCTTCATTTGCACTTTTATTGAGCGACTGGAGTCTCGTTTTCACCACTAGAGGGAAAAAGGTCAGTGTTAATCTGTTTATATATCAGCAGTATTATTATAACACCCCAGAAACACACACACACACACACACACACACACACACACGCTCACTCACCATCACAGGGGCTGACCGCCACGGCTGCTGTGCATCCAGCCGCACAGCCTGAAGCGAAGGACCAGTAAAATGGAGCGTTTTCAGTTTCGGAAGGTTTGCCCAATTGGTTCAGGTGGGCGAAGAGGGGGAAATAAACAACAGAAAATGGGATGTCTCTGAAAAATTAAACACACAGAGTTAATAACGGCATAAATACCCACTCTACACATACATCGATCTATCTGAAACCATATTCAGTGTAAACACACATTGAGTGTCTTAGGACTGGTGGATGAACTGGTGGATGGAACATGAACATTCAAAGTGAAAGTGAAGCCACTGTCATTGAAATATGGCACATGCATTTCACCCATACACTTACAGCAGGGGGCAGCTATTTAAAAGCACCCGGGGAGCAGTGCCGGGGATGGCACCTTGCTTAAGGGTACCTTGAGGCAACCTACTAATCTGGGATTCGAACCCATGACCTCCTGGGGGCCGACTCCCTAACCACTATGACCCCGCTGCCCCGGTGCCTGAATTTCTCAGCCGGGTAAAACTGTATCTTGGTGAAATATTACATAATGTGATTGTTACTGTATTAATATCATGCCAGAATTGGGAGAGATGCTTTGAAAATGGGTTCTACTACAGTCTCTGTGTAAAGGTTTTCAACTTAAGGTGCTTTTTATTTTGCTTTACATATTAGATTTTCAGATAAACTTCTCGTTTATCATTCTCGTTTCTTCTCCCATACATTTCATTGTTCTGCAATTTGATTAATTTTCATTGTTCTGTAATTTGATTAATGATTAATTGGGCACTTGTGAACAACATCACTATATGTGAAATCTGACCTTACTGAAATTGGGCTGATTTATATCTAGCCCAAACTTTAGACTCCAGAAGCCTCATCTTTACTAAAGTATGAGCCACGATCAGTTGCATGTTTATGGGAGGAGCTAAACTCCGTAAGGTGGAATGGGCGGGGCTAAAGTGTTGGACACATAACAGGCAGGGTTCACTTCAGGCTGATTGGGCCGGGCTAAACTGCTGTAGGTTTAATGGGCGGGGCTGCTGTAGCCCGAACATAAGGGCTGGATTGCTGTGGAAGGGGCTTAACCACTCTAGGCTGAAAGGGCGTGGCTACATTGTTGTAAGCTGAATATTCTAATGCTAACGTGACTGCTGGTGACATCATGACCAGGAGGAATTTAAAGAATTAATACAATAGCTTCCACAAACGACATTCGTGAAATACCTCATGAGAGTGGCCCCGAGGCCTTTGTAGAGGCCCTGTATGCCCCGGGTCCTCAACAGCTCCTGAGTGATCTGCATGGCTGAAACAGGACGGATGTAGGAGCAGCTAAGCATGGTGCTACCGCCTCCTGTTGGTGAGGGCATCACAGCCAGGTTCCTCTGGGCCACTGTAGAAAACATTGAGGAAAAATCAAGTCAACTGTTTCAAATTTCTTAATGTTTTATCTTCATGGTGCCCAAGATGTGAAACTCTCAAAAGTCCTTCCAGTCTGTTCTTCAGTCTTGTTCTTAGGGAACAACACCACCATGAAGGGTGAACATTTAGGTGTCAAAGTAACGTCCACATGAATGCAGGACCCAAGGTTTTCCAGCAGCTCATTGTCCAGAGCGCCACACTTCCTCCACCAGCTTCCCTGGAAAGTTCCATGGGGTCTCACCACATCCTTAAACCTCTTCTTTGTCCTTCCTCTTCTCCTCTTTCCTGGCAGCTCCATCCTCAACATCCTTCTCCTGATATACTCTTCGTCTCTCCTCTGTACACGTCCAAACCAGTGCAAACTTGCTTCTCTCACTTTGTCTCCAAATCGTCCATCCTGAGCTGTCCCTCTAATATACTCATCCCTAATCTTGTCCAACCTCGTCCCTCCCGACACCAATCTCCACATCGTAACCTTGACACCTCCAGCTCCGCCACCTGTCTTTTCATCATCGTCTCCAAATCGTATAACATAACTGTTCTCACTACCGTCTCCAACCCGTATAACATAGCTGGTCTCACTACTGTCCTGTAAAGCTTCTCTTTCCCTCTCGCTGGTACCCGTCTGTCACGGATCACTCCTGCCACTCTTCTCCACCCACAGCACTCTCTTCTTCACCTCTCTTCCACACTCCCCGTTACTCTACCCGCTTCAGAAATGGTTGGTTGACGTGATATATCAAAGTATTACAACAATCTGTGTCTCACCTAATCTCCCTGCATCTTGAAGCTGGATCTTCAGCATCTCCATGGGCGTGGTGATGATCACCTGACACACTCCGGCTCCACAGCCCGCCAGCATCTCCTTAAACACACTCAGTTTAGACCTGTGAGGAGAAACCCCTCAAAACCTGGTCCACACTCCATGTCTCATTTCACATTGTGTTTCTAATGGGCAGCGAAACTCACTCTCCCCTGCTGAGCTGGTGACGAAAGAAGTCGTTGGCCGCCAGTTTGATGGCCTTCTCAGGGGTCACCAGGGTCAAGTTGACTGCTGCACCTGCAAAAAAACATGACAACATGTATAAAATGTGTGTATATATATTTTTATAGATTTTTTTTAATGTCCAAAATGCTAGAATTTGGAAACACTGAGGAAGATGCTGTGAGAAGATCGGGTGGAAATGATGTCAATAAGACAATAAGAGTCTTTTAATTCAGCACAGGACGTCCTGAACTAAATATTAAGTGCAAGAAGAAACGTGTGTGTGTGTGTGTGTGTGTGTTTAGAAGTTCCTACCTCTGTACATGCCGAAATAGCCCTCGGAGCGGACGGTTTTAATCAGACAGTCCATCCTAATCAGATCAACAATTAGAAAATTAGATCACATAAAGGGGGTCACACAGCTAAATATGTCATCAAAATAAATAAAGACATTTTTTAAAATAAATATAAAAAGAAACAGAAATTAAATGATTGCAGGATTTTTAACATATATAAGTATGCTGAATGTGTTGTAGCATTAAAATACAAAAAATATTTTCTCTTATATTAATTATATTACATTTTTATATATTATCAATATAGTTTAAATTATATTTAATTTGATTTCATTTAAACAAGGTTACTGTTATGGAGCTCACACACACACACACACACACACACACACACACACACACACACACACACACACACACACACACACACACACACACACGGGAAGGATGTTGGAACAAGCTGAAGTGTTGCATCAGCCTCTTAGAAAAAAGCAATTGTGGGAAAACAGGTTCTGCAGATTTTTCTACAACCTCAAACCAGCGGCTTCCAATTTCTTCTCTGAGAGACCCGAGTGTGTGTTTCAGTGTGAGAGAGAGAGAGAGAGAGAGAGAGAGATCCTGTGATGGAGTGATGGCGAATGTTGGCCTACATGTTCCTGTAGACTCTCTGGCCGCTGCGCTGGTTCTGGAGTCGGGTTTTGGCCAAGTCGATGGGAAACACACACGTTACCCCCACCATACCGGCCACCCCACCGTTAATGAGCTTAGCAGGAAGACTGAGGAGAAAAAAACAGCAGCGAAATAAAAATGATGAAAATCAAGCTCTAAATAATGATTGTTGTTTATTTTATTTCTAGAAAATGACTACAAACGGAGGAGAAGTGGACTTAAAACGGTATAATTAAATGAAACCACAAAAAAAAAATCTGGCTAAAGATCAAAGAGCTAAAAGCAGCAGAACTTGACTGCAAACAGCAGGACTGGACTAAAAACTATAGAACGGGACTAAAAGCACCAGGACCAGAATTTAAAATATATCATTATAGAACTGAAGAACCAGTAAAACTGGGCAAAAAAGTCGGGTTGGGCTAAAAGCAGCAGGTTTAGGCAAAACCAATGTATTGAAACAGCTCGACTGGACTGAGAGTGTGTGGGACAGGTCTAACATGAGTTTTAGTGGTATAAAACCAGTACTAAAAACAGCAGGACAGCCATGAGAACCATAGAACTGGAGGGAAAACAGAAGGAATGGACTAAAAGCTTCACTAGTTTAAAAGCAGCAGAACTGGACTAAGATCAGTCCAAGTGGATCAGAACTCAGTAGAAAGAGCGCAGAGTGAAGAAGAGGAATCTGTACCTGATTGGTTGCTGAGCCATGGTGTTGCTCGGTGGTGTGTGCTGGTGTGAGCAGGTGTGTGCAGAGGCAGTAGCAGTGTGTGTGAAAGCAGAGCTGCTTTATATAGACGCGCACACACACACACACACACACACACACACACAAACACACACACACACACACCCTTGTGGCTCAAATGGAACCAGACTCCACCCCCTAAAAACTCTTCCTCTCTCTCTCTCTCTCTCTATTTCTCTGTCTCTCTATTTCTCTCTCTCAATCACTCTCTCTCCCTATCTCTATCTCTCTCTCTCTCTCTCACTCTCTCTCACTCTCTCTCTCTCTATTTCTCTCTCTCAATCACTCACTCTCTCTCTCTCTCTCATTCTCTCTCTCTCTCTCTCTCTCTCTCTCTCATTCTCTCTCTATCTCTCTCTGTCTCTCTCTATTTCTCTCTCACTCACTCACTCTCTCTCTCTCTCTCACTCACTCACTCTCTCTCTCTATCTCTCACTCTCTCGATCTCTCACTCACACTCATTAAGTGAGGCTTTTATATGTTTGCTCGTAGAAATGATGCTAATACTGTCCTTTATTATAATTATTATTATTATAATTATTATTATAATTATGAATTTTAGTTTTGGGTCATGATTATTGGAAGGGATTTCTCGGCTCCTCTCTCAGGAGGAACAGCCTGTTCGTTACCCTGCAGTTTGAAACAGTTTGCAGGTTGAAACAGGCTTGAAGTTTGGCAGGAATCACTGCGACGCTAACAGAAATAGTTCAGTGTCGGCTGAAAGCCTCCTGTCTTTCTCCAGCTGTCAGATGGATTATAATCTGCAGTCGTTCAACACAAGACAAGTCATGCAAAGTCACCGCAAGTAGGTGTTTTTTTTTGCCAGGTCAGCAATTTAGGAACCCAGCGACATTCCTCTGGGAACACCGTGCAGCGCAGAATAGTGCTCGCTCTGCAGAAGGCGGGGACACACCCAGGACGGCAGTCCATGACAGGACACGAAGACACACACATCTAGGGGGCAATCTAGTATCTCCACTCCACGTAGAGCTGCATGACTTTGCACAGTGTGAGGAAACCAGAGACCACATGTCCACTCCAACGAGGAAAGACCTGGACCGTCCCACCAGGACGAACCCAAGGCCTTCTCACCCCCGTGATGCCCTGAAGTGGAACGCTCTCTATTGAAACTCCCCCAACATGCAGTCATGAAACTATTTAAGCATCTTCTTGGTCTCTCCTCGGACACATTTTTCCCATCTGCTCTTCTGTCCTCCCTCAGCTGTGTCTCTTGGACGGGTCCATTTTTCATGCACATGCAAATCTTTTCTGAACTGAACAATCTGTACTGAAGGCGTGTCTTGCTTTCCAGATCTTTCTATCATTCTTTGAACTGCTAATCCAATCAAGAGTGGAAAATGTGTCAGGGCTTCACATTTCCATAAAATATCTAGAATTTAGAAATAGTTGCTATTTTAATATCTGTTCATTTCTCTCAAACTTTGGACTCAGATGTATTTTATTCATGTTTAAAATCCCAAACAAACAAAAATGTGCACTGCTTTAAAGACTCCTGCTGATCTGGACCAGTTACAGTTGTTCTACGGTGTCCTAGTGTTTAGGGACGAGGCCCCAGTTTGAATCCCAGACCATTAGCTTGTCCTGAGGTGCCCTTGAGCAAGGTACCGTCCTCATCACTGCCCCCTGCTGGATGTTGTGTGTACAGTGGATATGTATGTCAGTCAGTCAGTCATTTTCTGGGCCGCTTGTCCTAATTAGGATTGTGGGGGGGTTGTGCTGGAGTCCATCCCAGCTCACACAGGGCGAAGGACGGAGACACACCCTGCACTTTCACTTTCACTTGATTGACTGATCGATCAAAAGTGAGGCTGAAGGAATGTCTTCATTATGTGCGTTTACTACTTTATTTTGATAGATTAATTGATTGATTGAGTGAATGTTTGATTCGTTCATTTATTCATTCATTCGTTCATTCTTTGATAGCACACTTTGGAAAAAAGTGAGAGGACGCAGTTCGAGACGGGAAGAGAGAAAATCTCCAGAATTTAGAAATCTCCATATTTAAAATAATCGTTTTAAATTATTTTTTTAGATTATTTCGAATCATTTTTTAAACTGTAGTAAAAACACAAGATTCTAAATTCTAAAATCAATGTTAAAATTCTTTGAAAAATCACAGTGAGATGTGAGCTTTAAGAATTTCATAGTTTTTTGTTAATTTGTCATTTTTGTGAACAATTAAACAAACTCCTTTGATCTGGGAACATATATTATCTTTCAAACGTCGATCTGCTCGATGAAGACCATTTTCTGTCGTTTCAGCCAGAAGGAACATTTAGTAGTGCAGGGGGCGGCAGCCATGTCCAGGGAGCAGTGACGGGGATGGTACCTTGATCAAGGGAACCCTAAAAACACTAAGTGAAAGTGACTATTCTTGTAATGGCGAGGTCACAGCAAAGCACACAGTGAACCACAACGAAATTGGACCTCTCCATTTAAACACCGTGCAGCAGGGGGCAGCTAAGAAAGTGCCCGGGGAGCAGTGACGGGGACGGTACCTTGCTCAAGGGTACCTCAGGGCAACCTACTGGTAAGGGCTTTGAACCCACAATCTTCCGATCATGTGGCCGACTCCCTCACCACTAGGCCTCCTCTGTCTCCAAGCTCTTCTATAAATTCTTCAGAAAGGAGGTGCTCCAGTTTAAAAGTTGGTGAAATGAATTAAAAAGGAGGATTTGAACTTCGCTGATGGTCTGCAGGTGTTTTGTTCTGCAGCTGGAGCGGGTTTGTCCCCGCGGATGGACACACTCGTTTTGGACGGTGTTGCATTTATTGCAGTGGCAGCGTCGGGCGACGGGGTACACAAACACCGGGTCAATGTGGGCGGGGCATCCGGGCACCTCGGCCGAACCATACACAACCGACTGATACACACACGCTCTCTGGATCCGAAACCTCCTCCCCATAAAGCCTTGGAGATTTGTGTCCTAACAAACAAACAAACAGACAAACAAGCAGACACATCAGGAGGACAAATTTAATGCAACCTTTTCAAAATGATTATTATATTATATTACATTATATCATTATATCAGAAAAAATATCTAAATGTAATCAATAAATTACAAAATAAACGTCTTAAAACTCATTTGCATATGTTTATTTATTAAAATAGAATTGTTTGAGTCGCCTGTTATTTAAACACCTCATTTACATATTGGAATACATACTTAAAATGGGACGGTTAAAATGTATGTTTTTATATGAATGGTTATTGATGATTTAATATTCTAAATGATGCGGTATATTTAAAATACATTTAAAATTTAAGGTGCTTTAAAATCAGACTGTGCAAAATTAAAAATGTAACTTAAGTAAGTGTTTTTGTTCCGTTGAACCTGAATGAGTCATTAAGCATTGATATCAGGTCTAACTAAAGTCTATCCTTTATCAGATTCATTTGGATAAAATGTCCTTTTAATCTGCAGATTAATGATCAAAAGGATTTTTTTACCCATGAGCGGCACATCCCACTGCAGATGGTGGTGTTGATGGCCAAGCACTGACCGCACTCCTGTTTCTCCACATGAAGAGTAAAGTTCCTCAAGGAGCATCCTAGCAGAGCTCCAGCAGCTGAAACGAGCAGCAGACCATGCAGGACCACAGCAAAGGCCATTACACTCCAAAAGCAAGATCCTCAGAGGTCTCCGACACGAGGACAGCGGAGGAGAAGGATGGATTTGTGAAGTCCCTCTTGGTGCCTTCAACCTTTCCATCCATCTGCTTTTATTCTGACTGATCCCTAATAGGCCCCGCTTTCTTACCTTCCCCTCCACGAGGTGGGAGGGAGGGAAGGAGGGGTGATCTTTCCCTCCAGAGGAAGTCACCTGTGGGTTGCTCGGTCAAGAAAATGGGAAAAAGATCATAATCCAATTAGTCCTGTGTAAATACAGTGTGTGTTATGCAGAGATATGACAGTGTGTGTTCTTTTTGGGTCAGTTCCGGGCGAGTTGGACTAATTACTGTCTTGCCGTCGGAGCGTCACTGTGCACGTGTATTCCTGACCTGCGGCGGCTTTAATCCCACATATTAACCCGGATATGTGCAGCTCTGTAAACATGAACAGGAACATGTAACGCAGCCCCTGAAACTAGAGCTCCACAAAACTCAAACAAGTGAAAGGAAGTTAAAGGGCTCATGTTGGGGAAAATCAGCAAGACACGTTGTTGAAGTTATAAAACTGCTGCTCCTGTCAGGTGTCGCCACATCAGATTGTCCGTCCCCATCTCTTCCTGTCCTCTGTATCTTCCTCTCTCACATCGTCCACCTGCATGTCCTCTCTTAACAAATCCATAAACTTCCTCTTTGGTCTTCCTCTTCTGCTCTTTCCTGGCAGCTCCACCTTCAACATCCTCCTCTCAATATCACCCTCATCTCTCCTCTGGACACGTCCAACCCAACACAGTCTCACTTCTCCCACTTTGTCTCCAAAACATTCAACCTGAGCTGTCCCTCTAATATGCTCATTTCTAATCCTGTCCATTCTCATCACACCCAGCAAATATCTCAGCATCTTTAACTCTGACACCTCCAACTCCACCTCCTGGATTTTCATCAAAGCCGCTGTCTCCGGCTCGTATAACACAGCTGATTTTATTACCATCTCCAACCCGTGTAACATAGCTGGTTTCACTACTGTATTGTTAACCAGCCACTAGCCACTCCCATTTAACCCACATATAATACCAGTTCTGTGCACAGCACTTTGGCCACACCCGTTTATCCCACATATATGTAATCATGGCCATTTATCCTACAGCTCTTTGACCACACCCACTCAATATGCAGCACTTTGGCCCCACCCACTCAGCCTACAGCTTTAGCCACACCCATTCAGTCTACAGTGCTATAGCCCCAGCCTGTCAGCCTACGGATGTGTTCCTGCAGATGGTCTCCAGGGAAGGAGCAGAAGAAGATGCTGAAAATCCATTCAAGGTTTTGGCTTGGTAGCTTCCACACGTTCCGCACGTTCAAAACGAGCAGCTGAGTTTTATCTTTCTGCCCCAGCCCCAAGGATTTCAGTTACTCAACAGTTACACCTGCTGACACTCAGGATTCCAGTCGCATCCCAGCATGCCTGACTAATGTCTCTTCATGGATGACAGCCCACCATCTGAAACTGAATCCCAGCAAGACGGAGCTGCAGTTCATCCCCTCACTACAATCTTAGCATCTCATCTGAGAACTGCTTGATCATCTCATCTGAAGATGCACAGCCTAATTTAGGATGCCCAGTCATCATTCCTGGCTCAGGTCGAAACCTAACTCAACTGAGCTGGTTTCTCCTCTATGACATCCAAAGAATTCACCCCTTTCTCTCAAAGGCCATCCAGTTTCTTCTTGTCATCTCTCTTCTCACTGGCTTCCCATGCAGATCATTTTCTTCCTCGTTCTCGGTCTTCCAAAGTTTACAGACGTCGTTCCCTGTGTCAGGTTCACCCTGACACCTACAAAACCAAAAAAGGACCACCTCCTTCCTACCTGATGGCAATGATCCAACATCTGCATTCGCTGTTCTTCAAGGCTAAGGAACACAAGTATCAAGACTCTCTTCTGACATATTTTGATGACATGGTACTTTTAGAAGTCACTCTGGATAAATGCTTAATGCTGTATATATGTGAATAAATGTAGTAAAATAAGCTATAAAATATTTTTTGTGGGTTTTTTTATGTCCATCATTACTGATATTTCTTGATCAAGTTGATGATCTCAAATCAGCAGCTCCTCTGTAGGAACATAAGTCTTGGGTTTCCAAGACTCTATCAATCGGTCACCAGTTGTACCTCCTTGGAACGCCCAAAAGACCTGCTGTGTTGATGCTCAGATCCAGTTGTCACAGTTTGGTTCTTTTTCAAAGTCACTTAGATCCAATGTGGTCCATTTTTCGGCCGGCCATGGCCACCCATTCCTGCAGATACCTCACTCATAAATTTAATGTCAAACTTTGGAGAGATGCCAAAAAGAAACACTTCTTTACACTGGTTCGGTTCTGTAAAAGAGATTTATGGGTGAAGAAATTTCTCAGCCCACAAAAACCACACTTTCAAGCCAAGAAACATTCCTGAGCACTTTTGTTTTAAACTGTTTGCAACACCAAATGATTGTAAATTTTTTTAAAATGTGAATTTATTTATGATCCAAAGGGTTCATGGTCACTCCAGGCCAATTCACTGGTAATATTCCCGCTCACGTGGCACCAGGAAGAATCCAGGAAAGTGGGGTTTCTTCTTTTATTACTGTGAGGTAACTGCTGGCTTATAAAGATACTGGATTGTCGTGGGGTCTGGTTGTGCAATTGGTTATTAGTCTGGCCAGGACGAGCGTGAAACATAATCCTGAGAGGATGATTTTGAGAAACTAGGCCAGACGGAAATGTGACCCGATGTCGTTTTTATAAGCAAGCTTTGCCAACGGCCATGCCCTCTGAACACACGGGCCGATCGCCTGAGCAGTTAGGGGGGAAACACTAAGTGGACGTTGGCCCAGGTCAAAGGTCAGAGCATGTCCATATCGACTTTCAACAAAGTGGTTTTTGTTTTATTAACCTTTATTCACTTATGGTCACCTGGAGAGAATCTGTTAAAGCAGCAAGTGAGAATCTTCCCAGAATCCCCATCATATTCATTCATTTTATGTGACATCACTCATTTAAAGCTCCGCCCACCTGAAGGGCGAAACAGATTTTCCTTCCAGTGCCCTCCACTAATCTTTACCAGGGTTGATTCTCCAAAATGCTGGATATCTAACTTTTCTTTTCTTTTCTAAATATATATTTAGTCTGAACACATTGGAGATAAAATCCTCCATTATTTTAATTTTCCATAATTTTCCCAAAAGGCCTAAATGTACAAAAATACCCAGAAAAAACATCCCTCTGTGTCCATCGGTGCAGGACAGAGTGAAGGAGAGTGAGAGAGAGGACAGGGAGAGTGGACGGTGGAGTTCAGGGTGTGTGGAGTGTGTGTCCGTGATGGAGAACTAGTAGAGACGGTGATGAAAGTGAAGCGGTGAAGTTCATGTGGATTATTTTCAGTAGATTGTTTTTATTGGAGTTGACGTTCGAGGCTTTAATAGTCTTTAATTCTATTAAAGTACACTCTAGTACACTCCTGTACTTTTTACTTTACACTCTCAATACATTGTACTTTTTACTTTATACTCTGAGGACTCTGGTTTTGATATTTCCCAGCAGAAGGAAATCAGTAATGAAAAGCTGTTCCCCAGTTTAACACTTTTTTTGTCCAGAAGAGGGCAGCAGACACTGACACTATCAGACAAATTTCTTGTTTTCTCAAATTTTCTTGTTTTTGTAATGTCAAAAGCTTGTATTTCCAAAACAGTTTTTTTTCAACAGAAAGATAAAACATTTTGACTAACAACAGAATCTATTTTTTAATTTTTTAAAATTTTTTTTATTAATTCTGAGTGCTTTATTCTTTCATTGTGCGTCCTTAGAATATGCAAAAGAGAGCGTTTTTTTCCTGATGGAAATTATAGTTTTTTTCTTTATTTAATTACCAATAAATGATTCTTTAAATAAACTATGCCTTTAAAAATGGTCCTTTAAGTCTTTATATTATTCTAGCAAGAAAACAATCAACATTTATCCCTTAATTCATTAAATAACTAATGTTTTAAACAACACCTTTAGCACACATCCAGCTGAAGATAACACTTCAGAGAAACCATCAGACGTCCCGGAAGAGTTTAGCGAATTATTTACCTTTGCATGTGGGGACAAAGGCACTAATCACTTATCTCACCACCAAGTGTAACTGAATGTAAACCAGAACAAGAGTTATCCGTCAGACAGCAACTAGGAAGTGCTGACGTTCTTCTAGTGAAACCCCAGGAGATTTGTGTCCACATTTAGGCCCTTGCCTTGGACAGAATCCTGCATCACTGTCCACCAATATATTCACCACCATCACAATATATCCCCTCAAACATTCACTAATGGTTATTCGGTGCTCAGGGGTATCTGCCTGGTTTGGCCACCTCAAAGGTCAAAACAGGAAGTGTAAACATCTCAGGCTATTCCTGTTTCTAAAGTGCCCCCAGTTCTGCAGGACAATGTGTAACTCAAGCTGCTGTTTTTGAGTCAACTCAGGGTCACGGCTGTTCCTTCAAACTCCTGACTTTTCATTTTTTTCCTCCTTGACCTTCCAGACCTGGATGTTTCTTATGATGACCCAGTTCGACTGATCGGCTGTGACTCTGATTCTTAAACACAGCACCTTTTCTTTCAGCGTCTCTTGGACATTCACTTGCTCAAACTGTCCTTCGTGCAGGGAACCCAGAACATGCCGTCCTGCACAGTCCACGCTGTCCTTCATCTTCAGCACTGTGTCTCCCACCTCCACAACAGCAGAGTCCAACAAGTCCTTCCCTTCTAACCCTGTCTGAACAAGGACACGTGAGAGGGCCACTGCTTCACGAAAGGCTACGAGGAAGTAGTTCCCTGCTTTGAGCGGTGACTTCCCCCAGAAGTAACGCATCCCTTGGCCATAGGCTTCTTCTGGGTGGTGTTTGTCAAATTCTTCAATGTCCGTGTGGACATCCGCCGGTGGATTGTCTGCAGGATCCTCGTGGAAGTCCTCGTCCTTCAGCCGATTTTGGGTGCCCTGGAAGGATGAGAAGGTACCCATGTGCTGGAAGAGGGATGGCCGGAAGCGGATGACTTTGTCTTGCATGAGCAAGGTGCGGAAGTGGGACAAAAGGAAGTCGCAAGGCATCTCCTGGTAGAAAAGGTAGAGGAATTGCGCTAGCTGTGGAAGGTCGTGGGAGTGATACAGTTTACCGATGTATCCCAGCTTGGAGAACTCAAGAGTGACCCATGGCGAAGATCCTCGCGAGCCGATGTGGCCGCGAATGGTGTTCAGGAAACCTTTAGAGCAGGTCACATCATCCTCCAGCATGATGTAGTATTGGGAAAGACCAGCACTGAAGTCAACCAGGAAGGCATAGTCCACGTTCTGTTTGGACCGGAAGGTCACGCGGTCTGCAGCGTCGTTAAAGTTTCTCTTCAGCCCCGTAAGAGGAGGGTAGAGTTCTTGGTCAGCATGGATGACCAGCAGCTGGCCTTGGATCAGCCTGGTGGAGAACTGCTTCTGTAAGCTGCCCAGTGTCCCCTGAACCCAACTGTGGTCAAAGTCCGCCAGCAGGACCACCACGACCATCTGAGACAACTCCTCCTCTGAAGATTGTTCAAAGATGGAAGTAAGGGTGGTCAGGAGATAACTCTCCTTCTTCCTCTTAACAGAGGAAAGTCCAACAGTGAGGTACTCTAGAAAAGAACCGACACAGTTATGTCCACTGATAAAATCAGCCTGCAATTTCTATAAAATTTCTCAATTTGCAACAAATGGAGGAATTGCTCAGAAAGAGAAGATACATTTTTGTCATTTTGGTGAAAACATTGATTTAAAAAAAGGAGAAAAATGGCAGAAGCGGAGACTTACAGAACCAAACAACACATTGCCAATGTAAAAGATGCATTGCATCCAGCAGGGAGCAGCTATTTTAAGCACCCTGGCAGCAGTGATGGGGACAGTACCTTGCTCAAGGGTACCTCAGGATTTGAACCTACAACCTTCAGGCCCCTAAACACTAAACCCACAATAAGCCAAGAAAGACACTTTGCTAACATGAAACTGACATAAATATATAAAGGGAATTATTACTCGCAGGTGTGTGCAAGAGTTTATCTCCTCCACAGAGACAAATATTTAAATGCTCGGTTTAAAAAACTTTTCATTACGTTTAATAATAAAACATAAAATGTGCTTTGTGGGAAAATTATTTTATGTCCTTCGTCACCATCTGTTAACACGAAAAGAAATATTCACATTGAAAATCAACATGGTATAGAGCTATTCCTACTTTATAACAATGAACCATTTTACAAGTTCATGCTCAGTTTAGTCATTTCCATTTGCACCAGCTACTTAGGACGTCCTGCATCAGACAAATCTGCCAATGCTGGAAGGGCAAAACATGCTTGAAGGAGAAACTAATCACCAACAGAGACAGCAAAGCCAATTGTGCTCTCCAGGAACCTGGCCCCAGGATTGGAAGGTTCACTGTGTGCTGTGTTGTGTTTCACATTGACAGAAAATAGTCATTTTCACTTTTCACTTCACTGTCCCCATCACTGTTCCCTGGGTGCTGGATACGGCTGCCCCCTGTTGGACGGTGTGTGTGGGTTAAATACAGAAGTTGTGTTTCTGTCCTGTGCTCTCAATGACAAATAGTCGCTTTCGCTTGCACCTCAACATGTCAGCTGCCCAATCTGAACGCCACAGTAACTTAAGGTTTCGCATGGCTGGCTCTAGTGAAAGTGCTCCCTCTGCTGGATGTTGATCAGAGATACATTTACATTTACATTTGCGGCATTTAGCAGACACTCTTAGCAGACACTCTTCGAGCGACTTCCATGTCCTAATTACAGGGACAGTCCCCCCTTAAGGGTCTTGCTCAGGGATCCAGTGGTGGTAGTGCTGGAGGTGGGATTCGAACCCGGAACCTCTTACGACATAGGTCCATAGGCAATTACCCTACCACTAGAACACCGCCACCCAGATACTCACTCTGCTCCTTCCCGATGACTCCTGCCAGCAGGCGAACGGGGGCACTGAGACACAGGGGCTTATTCGCCGCGTCCTGAGGACATGGCTGGCTGCTGGAGTTCAGAGGCAGAACAATGTATCGGGTCTGCTGGGATACCTGAAACAGGATGGATGAAATACTTATGATTATAAATTCACATAGCACTGTTAGCACTGTTAGCACTGTTAGCACTGGTTTTTTAAAGGTGTATAAAGATAAACAGGGATTATAGCTCTTCAGTCCATCAGTTACATCTGGTGCTGTCATGTCAGTCAGTCATTTGCTGGGCCGCTTGTCCTAATTTGGGTCGCGGGGGGGGGGGGGGGGGGGTGGGACACACACACCCTGGACAGGTTGCCGGCCTATCGCAGGTGCCGTCGTGTGACTAATTTATTAATGTAACAAGCTAGTGTATTTTGCTACCTCACCAGCCTGAACAGCGCCAACAGCGATAAACACACTCCTATCAATGAATCGACACTCCATCAGTGATGAGAAAATACTCCATCGGGACACACACACCCTGGACAGGTTGCCAGCCTATCGCAGGTGCTGTCGTGTGACTTTTTGATTTCCAGTTGTGAAAAATTCAGCTGACAAACTGAAATGTGACCCCACGCCTCACCTTTCCTAGCCCACCCAAAAAGCACTCCCACAACAACAAATCAAAACACACTCCTGCATCAATGAATCAAAACACACTCCCACATCAACAAATCAAAAACCAACTCCCGCTTCAACAAATCCAAACACACTCCCACATCGACAAATCCAAACACACTCCCACATCAACAAATCCAAACACACTCCCACTTCAACAAATCCAAACACACTCCCACATCAACAAATCCAAACACACTCCAACATTCACAAAAGAAAGTTTACCCGTGTCAGTGAAACATAACACGCAACTTTGTAAAATAAATTGGGCTCTCTGATGATTATAAACATCAGAAAAGAAACTCACGAAGAAAGAAACAAGATATTGAAATATTACATTATTATCAAATTAAAGGCTGAAGGAACTAAGCAACAGAAAAGCACATGTATGTGGATGGATGTGACGAGAGTCATGCAGTGAGAAAAACCATAAAAACGGTCTTAAACCTATTCAGGAGCAGTGATGTCAGAAAAGGTAACGATAAGGAAGTTCTAGACAACCTTCATCAACTCGGATCAATGATTAACAACGCAGGCGCCCAGACCACACTGATGTTTCCTCACTTTTCCACGTGTTACAGGAGGACAATAATGCTGAAGGTCAACCTGGAAGAGGACGGCCGGCAAAAACCTGAATAAACCACCAAGAACCCGAGGAACCGAACAGAAGGCGGGTTTGGGAGCAGGAGAAGTAACCGTTTAATGATTTATAATCTATTAAACTGTGTTAGCGCTGAGTTGGGATGATGTTGGTTTAATTTTGTTTTTTTTAAATAGCTTCTGATGAAGTAACCGCTTCATTTGTGTTGTTGCAGCTTGGGATTCGAACCCACAACCTTCCGGTCCGGGGTACCTAGTCCCTAACCACTCAATCTTAATGGATTTATTCCAAATACACTTAAACTGTCTTAAATTAGCACATAAATAATATTCAAATAGTATAAACTGCAATATCTGTCCTTTTTATAATATTGCAGGTTTTAAAACACTAACTGTTGAAATTTTGGAACACGGTCCCGAAGATCATTCATGGGTTCATATGTTCTTTTGGAACGTCCACATATTATCTCAGTGAAACCTCCACTTCTTTAGATGATCTCATGCCTGATGTTGGAACGAGTAAACGCAAGCTCCTGATTGGATGAAGAGCAGCCAGCAGGTCACTGTCAAGATTAAAAAGCATTTTGACACACGGCCTTTGTCTGTAATCCTGCAGGGTGACACTCTCCAGTTGGAGAGAACTCTTTATTAAAGGGTAGCGTTCATGAACTACACAAGCCTGCTCTGTGCAAAAGTCCTTTCCGCATATTTGGCAGGGAGTCAGCTTGTTAGTGGAACAATTCAGTTTAATTCCAGTCAGACTGGCTGATCTTTGTCGTATTGTGGATTAAAATGAAAAAAAACTGGAACAAATGTTTTAGTGTAGCTGCAAAGTGTCTAAAGATACAAGGTTCTAGATAAAGGGGTTCCAGATGACAAACAATGAATTACTGAAATAATTTTTTAATTTTTTAACATGACGGCCGTTACTGTTTCCATCTAGGAGTTCTCACATTTTTATAGTTTACGTTCAGTCATACAGTCATACAGTCAGAAACCACATGAACGAGTGCATCAGTGATCAGTGAGCATCTCCACATGATTTGAGTGTGAGTGTGTGTGTGTGTGTGTGTGTGTGTGTTACCGTGTGCTCGGCCCATTGTGCTCTCCGGATGTAAACATAAGCGCTGGTGAGGAGGATCAGGCCCACCACTGTCCTCACCGCTGACTTAATGTGGCATCTCATCCCGAATAATCAGCTGCAGCCGTCATGGACACTGAGACAGAGACACAGTGAATCAGCATCCTGCTCGTTAATGCACCTTCAGCCCGCCAGGTTGCAGGTTAGCTCAGCTAAAGCTGACAGTTATTCATTAAGAGTTAAAGGTCATTCAGAGTACTACTGTAAAGTTTATCCCCTGATCAATATATTCTACCTCCCCATTTGCGCTTAAATCATTCACAGCGTTGCTGCAAAGTTTACTGTTCGACCATTAAACCACTTCGCCCTGTGTGAGCTGGGATGGACTCCAGCACCCCCCCGTGACCCTAATTAGGACAAGCGGCCCAGAAAATGTATGACTGACTGACTGACTGACCATTAAACCAAATCCCCTTTTACAATTAAAGCTCATTCCTAGTTGTGCTGTAAAGTTTACAGTTCCAAAATCAACGTTCAACCAAAACAACTGTGAGCTTCTGATCTACCGTGAAGTCCATGGTCACCCTTCCTGGTGTTTGAATCATTCTGACAGTAAAGTTTACAGTTCTCTAAACGCCATAGCAGAATTTTAAGTCAAGTCAAGTCAACTTTATTTGTAAAGCACTTTTTACAACTGTTGTTGTCACAAAGCAGCTTCACAGAATCTGATCCGAGCCTTGATTGGGTAAAAATGTTACACACACACAGTTCAGGCTCCACAACTCAACCTAACGTTATTCATTTATTTATTACTCTTTTATTATTCTTATTATTATTATTATTATTATTATTTTATATTCTTTCTTTCTTTGTTCTTGTTATCTTTTCTTCTTTCTTTCTTTCTTTGTCTTTCTCCTGTAAATCTAAATATGCATATGTATATATATATAGCCCTGTATATGGATTTCTTTGAGCCCTGTAACACCCACATTTCTCATTTGTGGGATAATAAATGGTTACCGTCCCTGTCACTGCTCCCCGGGCACTTTCAATAGCTGCATGGTGTTTGCATGGGTTAAATGCAGAAGTTCAATTTCGTCGTGGTTCCCTGTGTGCTGTGCTGTGACCACTTTCATACATCTACATCAGTGCTTCCCAAAGTGAGGACACAATCTGTAATGGTGATCATTCAAAATAACATTTCTGATGTGATTTCTGGTTCGCATGCTCTTCCCAGCAGCTCACTTGTTGCTGGTTTTCTCTGATTTCCATCAGATCAGACAGATTCTGCGTTAAGAAAGATCTGAGGCTTAAACCGTCTGCAGCAGAACCTCGGCAGTCTGTGCAGAAATGTCCAGGTCGGGGATATTTTTAGTTTCTTTTTGTAATTTCACAGGAAATGTCAGTAGATATACTGATAATACATGTACAGTCAGCGACTCAGTTTACTCACTGCTTTCAGCGGAAAACAACCAGACGTTTATAAAATGAATCCTGATTTCGTTAGGCCTGTCTTTAATGTAGTTCCTGAGAGTTTACATGTCCAAAACTGTTCACCTGACTTGAGAACACAAATCAGTTCACTTCTGGACAAGAAACCTAACTTAACACCTCCTCCATCCTTCCTGTTAAGACATAGCTTGAGAAAAAACCCACATTTCTCAGAATGTGAAAAGAAAACAACTGTTTAAGAAGAGCTGGGAAACGTTCTTTACCTCGATCGATGAAATGAAGCCCCGTGCTCTTTTTGTCTAACGCTTCTCTTCTAAACCATTTGCCACGAGAAGAAAGAGGAAGTAGTGTGAATGTGCTTTTGTGATTAAATGTCCACACACGTTGTACAGCAAAGGCTGAAGGCAGGAAATCCTGACCTGTAAGTTCCAGATTTTTATGTGCTTTCTCTTCGCATCAGTCCCTGCAGAGTGTTACATAATTACGCACAAAAGTCCCACTGAGTAAAAGTTTCCATTCCCCTATCACACACTCCCATCACTCAAAAAGGTCACGCAGCAGATCCTGCAGAACTTGAAGCAGGACGTCCTGTGAAACCACTCATGGAGTTCAGTACGCTCAACAACAGGAGATCCCTCAGGTCTGTTCATCGGGGCAGCGGTGGCCTAGTGTTTGCATAGACCCCAGAACCCCAGGTTGTGGGTTCCGATCTACGACCAGTAGGTTGCCCTGAGGTACCCTTGAGCAAGGTACCATCCCCATCACTGCTTCCCGGACACTTTCATTAGCTGCCTCCTGCTGCACGGTGCGCGTGGTTAAAATACAGAGGATGTATTTGTGTGTGGTTCACCGTGTTCACAATGACAAGTAGTCACTTTCACTTGCACGCTTCGATTCAACTGCACCAGTTGGCCAAGGCTGCTTGGGTTCACATCATTTTTACTTCCTGTTTGATTTACTTGTGTCCTTTTAGACACTTCCTGTGTCGAGTACTAAGCCCTGTCCTAGGGTTATTAGACGAGGTGGCCGAGAGGTTAAGGCGATGGACCGTTAATCCCGCCTTCGAATCCCACCTCCGTCCACAAGAGAGTTTAGGTCTTCTCCAGAATCTTGTTAAACTTTTGGGGTGCTGGCGGTCTAGTGGTAGGAAAAAAGCTGCAGGTTCAAATCCAGCCTCCTGCACAATCACCAGTGAGTTCCTGGGCAAAACCCTCAAGCCCAGGACGTTCCAGGGGGACTGTCCCTGTAACCAGGAAATGGAAGTCGCTCTGGATAAGAGCGTCTGCTAAATGCTGTGAATGTAAATATTGCGCTGACGAGGCCACTCAATCGCAGATTAGCATCTCCAGCGCCCCGGTGATGTTTATGGACTCTGGAAGCTCCCAGAGATACAGGAAGAACAAGAACACTCCTCATGGAAAGGAATCATCATTATGATGACCTGTTCTTAAACTTCAGCACTGTTTAATATTTTACCCCATTTCCCATAAACTGCCATCCTGACTCTTGAATGTGTCGCGGGCCTGAATTGCAGGTGTATACTAAATGCAATGATGTCGACCAGAATTAAAAAACATGAAAGGATTAACAGTGTCTGCGATGAAACAAAAGTCAAAGCAAATTCACTGCATTTTTTGGAAATGTTGATACTTTTTTAGGGTTATACTTACTTAGCTCCACATATTACATGTTAAGAAGCCAGTTTTAAAGTGATTTTAGAACATTTCCGTCTCTAATTTTTCCTGGAGCTTAGATCAGAATCAGGGATGTTGGGTCAACAGCTTGAGGCTTAAAGCTTGGATGTCCCTCTATTTGATTATTTAGGCCTGGCTTCACAAAGGCTGCACAAAGGCCAAGGGAGTAAAATGTCAGTGAACTCATCACCACACCCATGGTGTGAATGTTCGGGCTGTACACAACAACGTCCTCATTTCAGGCTTTAGCGACAACAGCCCTGCAGCAATAAAGCAAGATATGAGGTGCAAAATGCAGAAACAGAGGCCTGTAACAGAGGAGGAGGGTGAAAAAGTGAGGGAGAGGCAACCCTGTAATCCAGATTACTGTAAACAAATCTGCTGCACAGAGAAAATCAGGCTGAAAGCATCTGGGGCTTCATGTTCCCGTCAAACAGATCAGTGTCATGTAAGTGTGAGTAAACACCACACAGTCCACGGGCAGAGCTTAACCCATTCATGCCTTTTACACACTTTCATCTCTGTTTAGCTGGAATTTTCTGTCTTTTCATGAAAGATCAGGAGAAAAACGACTGAAGTTGTTTCTTTTTTAGCCACATTGTAAAAAAAACATCTGTGGATTTGCGCCTGGAGAGCTTGGACAAGAACATTAACAGCTTCATTCATAGCGAATGAAGAGAATGGAGAGAAGAGAAGAGAAGAGAAGAGAGGAGATGAGATGAAAGTGACTACCCTCGTCATTGTGAAACACAGCACAACACAACGAAATCCAATCTCTGCGTTTCAACCACACGTGAAGTAGGGGGCTGCTATTGAAAGCGCCCAGGGAGCAGTGACGGGGGCGGTACCTTGCTCAAGGGTACCTCAGGGCAACCTACTGGTGAGGGAATCAAACCCACAATCCTCCGATCCGGGGCAACTCCCTCACCACTGGGTCACCGCTGCGATGAGATGAGATGAAAGTGAAAGTGAAAGTGACAACCCTTGTCATTGCGAGGTCATGGTACAGCACACATGAACCACAACGAAATTGGACCTCTGCATTTTACCCATGCACACTCAAACCCGTGCAGCAGTGGGCAGCTATTGAAAGCGCCCGGGGAGCAGTGATGGGGACGGTACCTTGCTCAAGGGTACCTCAGGGCAACCTATTGGGAAGGGGTTTGAACCCCCGATCCTCCGATCATGCGGCTAACGCCCTAACCACTAGGCCACCGCTGCCCCAGATGAGATGAGATGAGATGAGAAAACCTCAGAAGATTCTATATTTTTCTTTTCTCTTTTCATCTCCTCTCTTCTGTTTTCTCCTCTTCTTTTCATCTCATCTCATCTCATGAAAAGAGACAAGAAAAGAGAAAAAATGAGACAGAAAGAGAAGGAAGCCCCAGCTTTAGTGCAGACATTAAACATTTCAGTCACATCGTATCTCCAAACAGCCGATCGATCAGAGACAGAAGCAGGAGTTTCTCCGTTTGTCTCGTTTCCATTCAAAATAAAATCTCCACAGCGAGACGTGTGAGCAGTTACATTCACTTTTCTTCTTCCTTCCTCTCACTCTTTCAACCTTTTTACTGGCACTTTCTTTCCAGTCTCTCACACTTCTGCTCTCTTTATGTTCCTTTTCCTTTTTCACTCTCATCCCTCGGTCCCCTCTTCTTTCATACTTCCTTCTCTCTCATCGCTATTTTTTCTTCACCTTTAATCTTTCTCTTTTTCTCACTTTCCTCTACTTTATTCTCTTTTCCTGTCTCTCACTCGTGTCTTTCTTTTCTCTTGCTCTCTTTCCCTCAGTTCTCCCTCATTTGTCCTTTCTTTTACTCTTCTATTCTAGTTTCTGTCCAGTTTGTCTTCTCTCATTTTTCAAAGTCTCTTGCTCTTCAGCCTCTCTCTTTCTCTCTCTCTCTCTCTCTCTTTCTCTTTCTCTCTCTCTCTCTCTCTCTCTCTCTCTCTCTCTCTCTCTTTCTCTCTCTCTCTCCTCTCTCTCTCTCTCTCTCTCTTTCTCTCTCTCTCTCTCTCTCTCTCTCTCTCTCTCTCTCTCTCTCTCTCTCTCTCTCTCTCTCTCTCTCTCTCTCTCTCCTCTCATTTCTATCTTTCTTTCTCTCTCACCTGTTCTCTAGCTTTAGTTTCCCTAAGGCTGCTCGCCTCCTCACATCCTGCACTTGGGTGTGCAGGTAGTTGGGTGAACCTGGCACACACAGAGTAGAGCTCACCTGCTGCCTGACGTCACACACAAACTCACACACACACACACACACACACACACAGGTGGGTTTCAGTACCACATAACTTTACATTCCTATTTCTATATCCATATATATAAAATATATTTCTGCTTTTCTTGTTTTTCTCTTTTATTATCCTTCTGTACTTCACATCAGTATTTTAAGCCTATATTTATTTTATTTAATTTATCTATTCTGTTCAATTCTCAATTCTTTCTGAAACCTTTACAACCTTGTTCTGTCCCTTTATAACTGTGTCTGTAATAAACTGCCTGAATGTATGAAGCTTGATAGGTAGTTCAGTAGGTAGTTCAGTAAGTAGGTAATTCAGTAGGTAGTTCAGTAAGTAGTTCGGTAAGTAGGTAATTCAGTAGGTAGTTCAGTAAGTAGGTAGTTCAGTAGGTAGTTCAGTAGGTGAACATTGATGGTAGTTCGTGATTTAGATCAGTAGTTAGATCGGTAGTTCGATCAGTGGTAGTTCAGTGGGTTGTTCATTGGGTAGATCGGTAAGTAGTTCGGTAGGTAGTTCAGTAGGTAGATCAGTAGTTAGATCAGTAGTTAGATCAGTAGGTAGTTCAGTAGTTAGATCAGTAGGTAGTTCAGTAGGTAGTTCAGTAGGTAGATCAGTAGTTAGATCAGTAGTTAGATCAGTAGGTAGTTCAGTAGTTAGATCAGTAGGTAGTTCAGTAGGTAGTTCGATGAGTAGTTCGGTAGGTAGATCGGTAGTTAGATCGGTAGTTAGATCAGTAGGTTGTTCGATGATTAGATCAGTGGTAGTTCAGTAGGTAGTTCAGTAGGTAGATCAGTAGTTAGATCAGTAGTTAGATCAGTAGGTAGTTCAGTAGGTAGTTCAGTAGGTTGTTCAGTAGTTAGATCAGTAGGTAGTTCAGTAGTTAGATCAGTAGGTAGATCAGTAGTTAGATCAGTAGGTAGATCAGTAAGTAGTTCAGTAGGTAGTTCAGTAGGTAGTTCAGTAGTTAGATCAGTAGGTTGTTCAGTAGTTAGATCAGTAGGTAGTTCAGTAGTTAGATCAGTAGGTAGATCAGTAGTTAGATCAGTAGGTAGATCAGTAAGTAGTTCAGTAGGTAGTTCAGTAGGTAGTCAGTAGTTAGATCAGTAGGTAGTTTAGTAGTTAGATCAGTAGGTAGATCAGCAGGTAGTTCAGTAGTTCAGTAGGTAGTTAAATAAATAGGTTGTCCTCTTGGAAAGTAGGTAGTTCAGAAAGTAGGTATAGGTAGATAATAGGTTGGTAATTCAGTAGGTAGTACAGCAGGTAAGTACTTCAGTAGGTAGGTAGTTTGGTAGGCTGGTAGTTCAGTAAGTAGTTAGTTGGGTAGTTTGATAGGTAGGCAGTTCAGGTAGTCGGTAGGTAGTTTGGAATTGTGTAGGCAGCACTCTACAGGCAGGGAGACACAGTGGGAGGTCCTGCTCTCACAGCAAGGTCAGGAGCAGCTTATTGTCTCCCATCAACCTGACATGTGAAAACCGGAGCTCCTGCTGGAAGCCCAGACAGCTGGGGAACCGTCCCGCTGAGAGGGGACAGCACTAAGTTCTGCGTCGCCCGGAAATAGAAAAATATGATTGTGTGAAATGAAAAGGAACAGAAACTACAGACCAGATTCTATCATTTGGCTCACAAACCTAACGTTTCCTCCATTTGAGCCGGTTTTTCGAGTTTACCGTGCTTTCTCTTTGTGTGTAGATCTCGGGAACGTTATGACCTGAAGAAATCACAACAGACGCTGAAGCGATTGTCCTCCCAGCCTATTATTAGGTCTGATGGCGCCGCTGTGCCTGGATACAGACAAAAAGCTCTTTTTCCTGAGCAGGAAAGATGACAGAGTCTTTTAGAGTGAGCCTAGAACTGCTGATCACCTACAGCTTTCTGAGGCAGGACGAGACTTGGGCGTAGGACTGTCAGTGTAATAATAATAATCCAATCATGTGTCATCATCAAGTCAGAAACGGTTATTATGTTTCTCAGAGACCATAACTCCATACAGGAGACAACATAAAGCAAACAAAAACAGCTGATGACAGACAGGTTTGGGTGGTGAAGTAAACACCTCAGGGCAGGGCAGGAGGAACCACAACGAAGAGAACTTATGTGGAAACATAAAGACTACACCAACTGAAGAGGAGACTGAAAAGAAAAACCCCAAGAGCCTCTAAATGGCTTCAGAAGCAACAATTAATTAATAATGTTAATTAATTAACAAACTAAGAACTCAAACTGACATCTTTAAGGTAAAACTGGTTAATCTGGCTCACGTATATGTCAACAGTAAAACTCGATTCTTGAGTTCTATTTACATCTGTTACTTGTTTATTTATAACTTATTTATAATTTATTTATAACTTATTTATTACTGTTTACTGTATATATTTCCCTAATCTTCATGTAAATATGTATATATATATAGATAGATAGATAGATAGATAGATAGATAGATAATTTATTATTTATAGCTCTTGCTCTTGTACTTGTTCCTCGTTCTTTATATTTTTCTATATTTTTCTTATTTTTCTGTACAACCATCTTTCTATTTTCCTTCTGTCATCCTTATAAGAGCCCTGCAACGCCCAACTTTCCCATTCGTGGGATAATAAAAGATTACTCTACTCTACTCTACTCTACTCTATAAAGCAGGAAAACATCAGCATTGAGAAGCTTCTCTCTTGCTGCAGGATTACAAAGGTACAAAATCAATAAATATAGAAGACTTTAGAAAATAAACACTTTAATTTATGTAGGTTGGTCAATTTTTCCTACTGTTCCTTCGATGTTTCACATCTGGTTTCACTTTAATCAAGTGCAGTTAACTTTAGGGGGGACTTGAACTGAGTGGGACGGGACGTGTCCCTGACCTGAATGTGTGTTTGAAGAATGGAAGATGTTTCCCAATAACGAGCTGTGCTCAAGTGAGTCTAAAATTAACCTCAAAATAGACGTTTTTGTGCAACCGAGTCTAGAAATAGGTCCAAAGATCGGAATGTTGCCTTGAGGCACCCTTGATCAAGGTACCGTCCCCATCACTGCTCCCCATGTGCTGGAAATGGCTGCCCCCTGCTGGCGGTGTGTGTGGGTTAATTGCAGAGGATGTATTTGGATGTGGCTCATTGTGTGAACCTCCAGCCCACCACAAGACCAGCATCACCCAACAGAGTTACAGAACGGCACGTCCAGCGTCCTACACACTTTACCCAGATGCCACTCTTCACCTAAACAACAAGGAGTATATCCAGCAGGTGGGACACAGAAAATGTCCTGTTGTGTGAAAGGCCGACTTTTGAAATCATTTCCCTTTAAGAGAATGATCTGACTGCTCTCTACAGGCCAAAGATGAGGAGGTCTGCTGTGGGCAAATCAGGGGACATTAATTTTGCATCACCTGTCCTTTCAGTTCCTCAGTCCAGGAGCATTGGATTACGCTCTGCATAGGAAAACGAAGGCCCATCAAGAACAGCTCCTTTCAACAGGACAGCTGTACCGAACGCGATAACTTGCTTTCCATTTCCTCTGCTTAGTTCGGAGGCCTGGCTGCTCCAGATCATCTGAATCAGTCCTGATTTAAAGATTGACTGAGCTTTCTGGGGACGCTACAAAATAATTCGATTTAACAGGGTTTCTGTGGGTTTAAACAAGTTTATCTTTATAACGTAATTTTAGACCTATTTCACATCCACGCTGGCAAAGAAGAAGCTACGTCAATGAATGTGTTCACCGAGTTCGATGATGCTCCTGATAAAGAACAACATTACGTTTGGGCTGAAGTTTCTGAGCCACTGTTTCATCTGCAGCTACAGTTCTGGTTGCAGATACCTTTGCTGCTTTTTCTTCTGAAGTCACTGTCATGTCCAAAGGCTTGGTTTTCCACAATGTGGCATCTTTTTGACTTTTCCTTCTTCGTGTGTTTGACTTTGGATCAGCTGGAGGTTCCAGGACAGCTTTTGCAAACCAGATTTTGGCTCTTACACCCCGCATAATTGCTCTGGCAAATCTCACCATGTTTGGACACTCCTAATAGGGTGACGGTCTGAACATTTTTGCAATTTCAGGCCTCAGGAAAAGAAGGACAGCTGGAGAGGAAGCGTTGCCAAAGTTGATGGTAAGGTGATAGCGCTCCTTCTCATTTTCATTGCAGCTTTTAAACCTTCTCCCATGTGTTTCTGCAACAGTTCCTGGAGATCCAGATACATCCTGTTCCATCGAGGCGGTGCTCCAGGAGGAGGAGGTAATGGAGGAGCCAGTGGGGCAACAGCTGTGAGGATGGATCAGAAGTAGCAGGAGGGAGAGCAGGACCTGTGAAGTAGCCCTTTCTGCTGCTGGAGTTTGTTGGTTAATGTGCAGCTGAGCCTCCAGATAAGCAAGGAACCTTGCACACCACCAGCTCTCTTATCAAGACACTTTTCTTCTCTTTTTGCAGCTTCTAGCTTTGAGGTGATCTCATTTTCTCCAGCGTTCATCTCAGACAGCTCATGCGTTTGGTTTCGAAACCAAGTCTGTTAAAGGAACAACTTGTTCTTCTAAAGCTTTCACCTCTCTCACCTCAGCGTTGCATTCATACTTGACATTTTTTCACATCAAAGCTGCCTCTGAACAATCGGTAACCACTTCAAACACTTCCTTTCATTGTCTACACCGCACCTCAACCCATTTTACGTCATTAACGGCCCAGATGCCACCTGACCTAGTTTAGGTGTCATATTTGTGAACGTATGATGAGGCCGGTACCTTGCTCAGTGGAACCAAACTGTTAGGGATTCAAACCCCATGACCTTTAGACCCTGGTGCCTCTTCCATAAACACTAGACCATTTGCTCCTCACCTACTGGCTTCTTCCCGCCTTTCTTCATAGCTGGCTTTGCTAAAAGATCAGCTCCACTTCCAAGCTTTAAAAAAGCCATCTTTAAAGGCCAAGAGACATGAGGAACGTCTTATCTGTTTTTATGTCTTTGATCCGGCAAAGGTCCTTTCCCAGTCGTCCTCACACCAGTCCTGTTCATGACGTTGACTGATGGATTTTCCAGGTTCTTTTAAGGGTCAGCGATGAAGCATTCGCTGGCAATGTTTGTTGAGAGAGGAAAAGAGAAATGGACAGGTGTGAACCTGTCTCTTTGTGGATCTGATATGTGAGAGGGGACAAGAGGTCCCCTGGTTTATTATTTACATTTATGGCATTTCCCATTCCTAACTCCAGGGACTCTCATCCTGGAGCAACGTGGGGTTCAGGGTTTTGCTCAGGAAACCAATGGAGGTAGTACTGGACATGGGATTAGAACACGTGACCTCTTGGTCTGTAGACGACAATTCTACCACTAGACCACCACCACGCTGTCTCAGGGGACACGTCACAATTATTAGGAACTATGAGTGCAGAATTATTACACAACTGAATAAAAAAAAGAAAAAAATTCCACAAGTTTATTTTCATCTTTTAAAATGAGAAAAATAAATAAACAGCTCAACATTGACAAATAAACATTTCTGATATAAAAAAAATGTAAAAATCAGTGACCAGTAGCTGTCCCTCTTTTCTATAACAGTCACAATCCTTCCATTCATGGTGTCGGTCCATTTCCTCATCTGTTGATCTTGATGTTGCAGCAGCTCCACAGCCTCCCAGACTCTGTTCAGAGAGGTGGACTGTTCTCCTTCCCCATAAATCTCCCGTTTAAGAAGGTCCACAAGTTCTCAACAGGGTTAAGTTCAGGTGAGGAAGGGGGCGTGTCATTATTCTTTCATCTTTAAGGTCTTTACTGGCCACGTAGTGGAGAACTTCTAAGAATGTGATGGAACATTGTCCTGCAGAAAGTTAATGGTCTTGCTAAAAGATCAAGACTTTTTCCTGAACCACTGCTTGAAGAAAGCATCTTCTAAAAACTAGCAGTAGGTTTGGGAGCTGATTTTGAGTCCACCTTCAACCCGAAAAGGTCAGAGCTCATCTTTAACAATACCGGCTCATGCCAGTACAACGCTTCCATCTTGCTGGTGTCTGAGGCCCAGGCCCGTCCATCTGCTCCAGCAAGAGTTACTCTCATCTCATCAGTCCACAAAACCTCTGAAAAATCTGTCTAGCCCAGTCTTGATGTTTCAGCTGATGTGTCTTGTTCAGTGGTGGCGGGGTTTAAGCCGTCCTTACTTCGTCCGCGTCTCTGACGTTTGAACACCTTGTACTTCTGGACACTACAGGTAGGCTCAGTTCGGGAACATGACAGCACTCAACACTTAAACCGTTTGATGGTTCTGAGATCTTCTTCCGATATCTTGGCAAGTTCAAGAGTGCTGCTCTGAAACCCTGACTTTTCAGTCAGTTCTCTCATTCCTAATAATTCTCCACACCTTGATAGGGAGGGTGTGTCAGGTCAACACCCTCTAATTCACACACACATCACCTGTTCCGCCTTCATCCAATCAGCATTCAGGTTTCTACTGTTTGGAGTTGGAATATATGCAGAAAAATGACGATGCGCTCAAAATACCCAGTCGCCATTTTCTAGGGTACCTATCAGGGTAGTCCTCATCTCCAATCATTCATCTCCAGTCCAGCTGACGTGTGTTTGGAACCTTCTCACTGTGAAAGGGACAGCACTGACTTTTGGTTATTTTACTTACTTTATAGCTTTCTATAAAATAAACTCAAAGTTTACATACACTCACCCACATACATTATATACATATATAAAATGTATGTGTATATATTTAATATATTTTAGAATTTTTTTCACTTAAGTGTATGTATTTTTATTCCTTATTTTAGGGTAAAATTTCAGTGTTATGTAAAATTCAAATAAACCAAAGCTGGGAATCGAACACAGGACCTTCTCACTCTGAGGCAACAATGCACCTCTGTGCTGCCCCAATACTGAAATGATGATTTAACCTACATACACAACTGTTTTAATATATTAATCTATTATTAACATCTGAAACTCCACATGAAAGTGAATTTTGTCAGAACATCAGGCACATCAGTTCATATTCCACTTCCACTGAGAGCTAAATGTGTCTAAGTGCCAAAAATAAAGCCAAGCATGCCTTGGTTGATCTGGAGAAAGATGCACATTGAAGACTGAAGGTGTTCTGAACTTCAGATGGTTTTGGTATTAATGTTATGAACTGTGTGAGCTGAGAGTTCGCAGGACGCTCTTGAGAATGGAGATGAAACATTGGACAGCCTGCTGGTTCTCTGGCTGCTGTTTGACGGACACCAGCAGGTTCCCTTCGTTCTCCGGATCCTGTAGGATCTCAGCCAGAATCAGCGTCCCTCCAGCCCGGCTGTACATGTAGGCCTTCCATGGTACGGCGTTTGGGCGGCTGAAGGCCAGCGTTTGGATCTTCACCAGCTGGAAAGCGGCCTGCAGCGTCTCGGGCGGGTCCGTAGGGTGAGGGAGCCCGAGCGTCTGCCTGTGGATCACCTGCAGCTCCAACCACAGCCTTTCATAGGCCTGGTGGGACAGCGGGGGACCAGCGGTCAGATTCGGCTCCTCGGCTGTGTGGCACGTAGTTGAGTCATCTTCCGCAGCTTCTGCAGGAATAAAATGGTCTTTTCACATAAATGTTCAATAATGTGAATTTCCCCAATCACAAGAGCCATGTTTTTCCCAAAATGCAGTTGATTTAGCAAGATTTTTACTTTCTACTCTCAGAACATTCCTGTACTCTTTCTTGGCTCATTGACTACATCCAGGATGATGTGCTTTAATGAAAAAAATTACTTTTACTCAATTAACATCACATCACCTTCTATTTCAGTCTCTTCTTGTGCTTCAAATTTGAGCTCCTTATCTCCCTCCTCTTCTTGTGCCTCGCGGAGCTGCTGGATGACGTCCTCAGCAGAAACGTTCTCCAGACAGGTTTCGGTTCCACACAGTGGACCGAGTGTGTTAAAGCTGGACGCCCAGAGGTTGATCGGCTCCTCAGGTCGTCCAGTCAGAACGGTCATGGATGGGTCGGACTTTGGTCCCAGCAGGACCTTCCGGGTTGTGTCCACCCCGCTCTGGAGGAGCCTGTAGTACAGCAGAGCGCGATCGCGCACACACATATCACACTCGTCCTCTGCGAAAAGAAACACGGCATCAGATAAACAGCTTAATATTTACTGTATCAAGAAACAAAAGCCATATCGAAAAATAAAAAATTCTTTTCACATTTCTTTACTAAACCAAATGTCTCAAGCAACATCCACTCATTTTATTTCCACCAGAGAAGCTCCACAAAATCTTCTCCAAACTGGTTAAACAACGTCTAAGGTATCAGGCAACGTCCACACCACCATGTGAGGGACACCCAGACATCTGGCTCTATTCACCACCACTGGAAACTGTTCTCACTCGGCAGGTTTCACACTCTGCAAGACTTTATTTACACCTTAAACACTGAATTACGAGAATGTCAACAGTGGAGGAAACAGGGAACCAACTCTGATCCACAGGCGCTCCTGCTGCAGATGCAAAAAAGGAAACAGATACAGAAACCAGAGCCTAGAGCAACAACATTCATCATTTTGAGAGTAAACCTCTCCTGTTTATTTATTGAAAGTGGACAAGAGAATTTTAATTAAAATTAAAAAAAAAAAAAAACTAAATCATATATAGGGATTTGATTGATATGGATATAAGAGTTTTTAAGGTAAACATTTCAGTAAAAGGTTTTCAGATTTTTTCATAATTAGCAAACGAAGGAGCTGCTGGTCTTTACCGATGCAGTAGTGTAAGAGACGGCCCAGCATGTCCTGCGTCTCGGCCGGTCGGGACAGAAACAGCTTCACCGCCGCCGTCAGCAGCTCCATCTTCACCGCGGAGGAGAGCTCTGCCTTTAGAGCGTCTATAAAACCTTCCAGCACGTAGGGGGCGCTACTGATCCTCTCTCCATACACACCCAGCAACCACAACAGAGCCTGCTTTCCCTGAGAGAGGGAAGGAGGGAGAGAGAGAGTTAAAAGATGACAGACAGGGAAAAGGATAGATCAGACAGAACAAAAACAGGGAGGGAGGGAAGAATAAGATGAGAGGATCAGAAAAGGAGCAAGATTAGATAGAAAGAGAATGGAAAAGGATGCGGAAGAGAGAATGAGTTTAAAAAAAAGCGAAACAGGAAGAGGAGAGATGAGGGAGAAGTGAAAAAATGGTAAACAGCGGAAAGAGAAGTACACAACAGATAAGGGACAGAGTGTCAGAAAAGGAGAAAAAAAAAGCAGAAAGAAAAATGTAGACAGAAAGAGAAAACTAAACAAAACAAAAAAACAGTCAAATGAGATACAATCTAAATATATTTTGCTTTTATGTGTAGTTACCTCTGTGTGTGTGTGCGCACGCGTGTAAGAGAGTGTGTGTGTGTGTGTGTATACATGTGTTTGGAAGAATTTGTCCACATTAGACCCTCTAAAGGGGTGCAGGAAAAGCACCAGTAAACAAATCAATGCAAACCAGGTGATGCAAATGTGTTTGAGAGAGACGCTCCTCACTTCATTATCCTGTGGAGTGTCTTCACAGCTGTCCACCGCCTCACACACGGCTGCGGTGCTCTGAGGGCAGAACCACACCAGGTCCCTGAACGCCTGGATCACGGCTACGATGGACGAAACCCAGGAAAACACACACGAAGAGAAAGACAAACACTTCAGATGCTTTTGGTCGACAGAGAAGCAGAATCTTCACAATCTTCCGTTCCTGGGGTCCAGTCCCTAAACACCAGACCACCGCTGCCCCGACCGACCTGTGACAGGACGGTAGTGAGCACGGCTGTGTTATACGGGTTGGAGATGTTGGCGCTGCCTCCACTGGAGGGAAAAGGTGAGGAGTGTGTATCGGTTCCTCACCTGAGGTGATGTGCTCCTGTTTCAGTGCCAGCAGTCCCGTCAGAATGTCCAGACACTTCTCCGTGTAGGTGCGTCCTATACGTCCTATAAGAGACAAATTTATAGAATCAAAAGTTCTAAAAAAAAAAACCAAAAACAAATAGAAACCCCAGTGTAGTGTGTTTTACCTATTGCTGCAATAGCTGCCTGTGCCAGTTCAGTAGACACATCAGTGCAGTAGCTCTTCAGCTCCTCCAACACCAACGGCACATTCTCATCGTTCACCAGCTCCACCAGGATCTCCATCTTACGGAACTTGATGTAGCCGGGCTCCGAGTAACTGCAGAAGAAGCGTTTGTACTGGCCGCCGTACAGAGCCGGCTGACTGCGCAGAACCTGCTGCACGTGGCACAGTCCCACGAATCGCAGTTCCCGCGATGCAGCCCCACAGGTGGCCAGCAGGGGGCCGCGAGCATGTAGGAGGGCGTCGGACTGCACGGCGGGTTGGGCGGCGGCTAAGTGCAGGAACAGGCGGAGGGTTGCGGCCATGACGGGCGCGTGAGCGCTGTGGAGGAAGCCGTCCAGCAGGCTGAGGATGTCGAAGAGCTCTTCGTCGCTACGAGGACGGTAACGAAGGAGGAAGGTCAGAACTTCACTCTGAGCCCAGCTGTCCAAGTCCTTCAGCCTAGAGGGAACAAAGTGGAGTGGACCAATCAGATCAATCAGACCAACCATCCATCCATCTATACATCTTTCTGTCTGTCTATCTGTCTGTGTATCCATCCATCCATGCATCCATCCATCCATCCATCCATCATGCAGGATCTACACTCATAGGTAAATTTCAGAACCCCTTCACTGTTTGGCTGTTCCTGGACACCGTTATCTGGATGCAATCTAAAGCTTGTCCTATGGGAAGTGGACTTTATTTAAAGACGCCTGAAACAGGTGGGTCTGACCTGTTGAGCAGGTGATGAGCGATGGGCTTGTTGATGACCACACCCCCCTCATCTCGCAGGATCTCCTCTAGCGCTCGGAGACAGTTCGCCATGACAACGGGGTCAGGGTCCCTCAGCAGAGCGTACAGTTCATTCACCACGCTGGGATCTACAGGAACAGAGTCACAGAGCTCACACTCGTCACACAGGAAGCTCGACTCCATTCAGGCTCAGCATTTCGTTCTGCCCAGCCCAGTGTTGAGACTACAGAGGCAGACGTCTTTGCTGGTCACCTCTATCGCTTTAACAGTTTTGGGGGTAATTAACTGCATTATCACACGTCTCGAAACCACCGGGATTGACTTTGGGCTCCTTGTTACAGCAGCGCTTCTTCAAAACTGATCTCAGAAAACGATAAATAATGGCTCCACTTTGTTACTGTTTTTATATATTCGCTCGGAAACAGCCTTCAAACTCAATCAAACGTTGCAAAATTTCAGCGCAGACGATCTTAAAAAAAAAAAAAAAAAAAAGCCCTGGTTTGAAAATGCCTTAAGGCAGAGAATGCATGATGCCCGTCCTGTAAGATGTGAGATTATAAAAAGCCTGAAAGGTGCAACTTCCACACCTGCACACTAAGAGAAATCAGGAAACGCATGGTTCGATTACAGAGTGCACCTGCAGGAGTAACAACCTTCATAAATAACGCCTCGCGTTTCACCCTTCCACCGCTCTTGTGAGGCTAAAGAGCCAGTGCGAGTCACTCCGTGACATTTCTGAATAATAGCACGAGTTATTTACTTCAGCTCCAGCTGGAGGAGTAAAATAAAGGGTGTCACTTTGCATCTGTGTCAGCACTGAAACCCTCAACAGCACAAATCACTCACTAAAACCAAAACAGGTGAGCTGAGCTCCTAAATTATAGATTATTCACCTTACAGACTTATTTCTTCTTTTTTTTATATATATTATTTAAAGGTGGTAATGGAGGGGAAACATGCAATTACTGGGTAATTATTATTTTGCCACACCAGCTGGTGCAAGGTGGCAGCATGAAAAGCCAAGACGCAGGTAAACCTCATTACAATTGGATGAAAAAAGCTCTTAAAATGACTCATACTGTATATAATCAAGTCAAATGGGATCTAATCTGCAATATGCAAGCAAATAACCAAATATATGGTTTGGGAAAATCTAAAACCTCATGGCTAATAGTACTTTTAATATATACAAATATTTGCTTTTGTTTTTCCTTTTTCAACTATTTCTGTCCTTATAAGAATCTCAAAGCTTCTCGAAACGCTCACATGAGCATGCCCATCCAGTAGGGGGCAACAATTCCTCCTTAAATCTCATAAAAAAAAAAATTAAATGGTGTGTGAAAATGAAGCAGGAATTTTCTAACTTCTGTTTTTGTATTTGACACCTGTGGGGTTGTTGCCACGGCAACACTCCACACCAAAGCGCCGTACCTATCTCAGCGTTGGGCTGAAGGCTGTGCATTTTGGCGCACCCCAGCACGGCCACTCTCCTCACGTAGGACGCCTTGTCCCGCAGGCCGCTCAGGATGGGCTGATGGATGTACTCGGTAATTCCAGGCATCCTGAGACGAGAACAAAATATTCAATGGAATAATCTCATCAAAAATGGACGCAGGGAGTTAGAGGTGGTGAAGAGTACTCGGGGTGGACCGTTCAGAGTAACGGGGAGTGTGGAAGAGAGGAGAAGAGGGTGCAGAGGGTGGAGAGGAGTGACAGGAGTGATCTGTGACAGACAGGTACTAACAAGAGTGGAAGGGAAGGTTTACAGAACGGTAGTGAAACAAACATTGCTATATGGGTTGGAGGACAGGAAGACATGGAGACAGATGACTCTCTGTGCTGACCCCTATTAAGACCAGAAGAAGGAGGTTAAGCTCATACAGGAACCTCCTGAAGAACCGGGATGAGAGTGGAAAATCCAAAAGGTTTTTACGTCCCAATTTAATCCAAATCCCTGGATCCTGGATTAGGATTTCAGGTTCCTAAACTAAATCTTAACACATAAAAACACACTCCGTTCTCACTTTATCTTTGGTTGTGAATGTCCACCCGTGTTAAGATAGTTATATTATTGAAAGTGAAAGTGAAAGTGACAACCCTCGTCATTGTGAAACGCAGCACAACACATGAAATTCAACCTCTGCGTTTCACCCACACACACACATACGCGCTGCAGGGGGTCGCTATTGAAAGCGCCCGGGGAGCAGTGACGGGGACGGTGCCTTCCTCAAGGGTACCTCTGGGCAACCTACTGGTCTGAGATTTGAACCCATGACCTTCTGATCCTGGGGCCTCGTCCCTAAACACCAGGCCACCGCTGCCCCAACACTGATTTAAGGGGTTCAAAAAATTAATTAATTTAAAATGGAGAGAGAAATTAATCCGAGAGAAAAGATTAACTTTAAAGTTGTAGAGGGAGGAGCCATCGCAGAGGAAGTGGGAGAACGTCTCAGAGGTTAGGATCTTCCCGAAGTGAAAAGCAGGAACAGAGAGGAAACTGTGGACGCCGTGGTGAGACCAGTCCTGAGAGGGATGTTGACCTGAACGGACCTGAAGTTGCACATGTTCCTCAGAGCGAGGCCTCGCACCATGGGGTTGGGATCAGCACAGTCCTTCCGCAGGGTGTTGATGGCCAGCAGGGCCAGGTCAGGCTTGTGACTGGCGTAGGTGACCATGTAGAGGTAAACCAGCTTCTTCTGGACTATGTCCACCGTCGCACTGGCCTTCACCATGTCCATAAACAGAGAGGACACATCTAGACCCTGAGACATGGACCTGAAAATGAAACAGATACGTTAAGGTTTTTCAAACAGATAGAAGAAAAAAAATTCAATAGTAATAATAATAATAATAATACTTTTAATATATTTATTACATGTAATATGTTTATTAAATGTATTACTTTATTATTACTATTATGACTTTTTGTATTATATTTATTATTTTTTGTAATAGTCATTATTCTAATTATATTAATAATATTTTTGGGATCATTTTCACTGTTACTAATTACTTTAACCATTTAATTTTTTGTTATTTTTATTACTTTTAATATTATACAGCTTCATTTTCTGAATATCTGTTATTACTTAATTTCTTTCTATTATCCATCCATTTTCTGCCGCTCATCCCAAACGGGGTCACGGGGGAGTGCTGGACAGGTCGCCAGCCCATCGCAGGGAGGAGCGAGATGGGGACGGTACCTTGCTCAAGGGTACCTCAGGGCAACCTGTTGGGAAGGGGTTCGAACCCCCGATCCTCCGATCATGTGGCCGACGCCCGAACCACTAGGCCACCGCTGCTCTTTCTATTAATTATGATTAATGATGTCATTACAGTAATTTGCTGCAGTAGAAATGTTATTAGTAAAGGTGTTTTTTAATGATCACTTTTATCACCATAGTGATTGGAGTTATACTGGGTCCGTTTTTTCTGTAAAGCAGAAAAACCTGAAACTTTACGATAACTAGAGACGCAGAACTTTCTAACGATACGTTCTGCCCCGTCTATCGCCTCCCTCCGCCTCGTCGAGGAAGAACACTGGAGCACGAGTGTCTCCATGGGTGCGCGCAGATCTTTAAGAGACTGGATCAAACGTGTGTCCAGATGGACGTCCAGGATGATGACAGCGCTTACAATTTTGTCCAGGTCCACTAAATATGGACTGTAGTGGATTTGAGTAGAGTTTCTAAATAAACAGATGAAGGCTAAACAAAAATAAAATAAGAAGGACAAAATCGTAAGACAGGGGACTTTTAAAGTAAACGCTGGGACGTGCTTAGTTCATCCATAATATACATGAAATCTGACAGGCTTACAGCAGAACTACTGTCCCGCACGTCCTGCTTTTTTTTTTGCCTGTTCCTCCTACTTTGCACTCCTTCACCCCTGAGGCTGGGACAGGAGAAACAGGAAGGGACAGGGAGGACAGCAGAGGCAGATTCTGATGCCTGCAGTACAGACCTGATGACCCGGGTGATGTAGTTCCTGTAGCGCAGGCGGTCTGCCTGGATGTTTGGGTTGGACAGCGCCCTCTTCAGGTCCTTTACTGTCTCCTCTGAACCAAAATACGGCATTGTGCCCAACTAGGGATCCCTGAGAAGAAGACATTCAGAACAGCATGACAATTTAATTCCACCAAATATTCAAATGAATTAATATTGAACCTGAACCTTCATTTGCATGTGTGACTATTTTAACAGGGTCTGAAAAAGTTGCGCAAACATTTCTGTTCAACATTTATTATAAAAGATTGATTCTGTTAGAGCCGGGGCGTCGAACTCCATCGCACAGGGGGCCAAAACAAAGCACACTTTAGGTCTCGGGCTGAAGAGGATAAACTTTAAACTTGATTTGATTTGAACTCAAAACATTTTTGAACATAAATATGAATCGGAACAGACGGGATACAATATTATTCCAAAATAAATAAACTTTAAATATTTTGCTCTCCATAAAATACCTCCTGTCAAAATTATACAAATTCAAAATATGAACAAGCTGCAAAAAACAAAACTGAAAAATGAATAAAAATTGTGCTTTTTAAGTTAAAATAATAAATCTAATTTGACATTTTCTTTGCTCTGATGCCGTTCTGCCGGAGCTTTATGTTCGGCCGTCGTTAGGGGCTTGCTTTGACTTGAAACGAGGGTTGTTTACATCAACAGACGCTTGATTGATCGGACTTAATTGACGCGAGAATGATCGCAGGTAGCCGATCGTTCGGTGAGGCAGCTGTTGCGCTGCATTGTGGGATTTGTAGTTGTATTTTAAAGCTCCAAAATGTTAATTATTGACCTTCAGTTAAACGTCATGTTTAAAGACGAGTCAATTCGATGCTCTGCTGTTGGAATTACGCATGAATTAAACCTGCAACATTATATGATTCAGTATATTAAGAGATTTCTCTTTATGTTTAATTTTCTATTTTCTGAATTATTAAATGACGATCTGAACAAGATTTTTATTTTTAATTACTGCGGAGTGAGATTCTGGTCAGAAAATGTAACGGATATTAAACACTGTACTTTTGGGAAAAGTCCTAGCGGCCTGTCGTCGTCACTGTGATTAAAGCCAAAGTATGTAAATGAGCTCCGTCCTCAGTGGCTGTCTTAGATTAACACTAAAATTCAAGTTTTGCTGCAAACGAGAGTAAAGTCGGAAGGATTGTTTTTAACGGCGATCAATCAATTAAATCTAATTTAAGCTAAATTAAAAACAGACAGAAACAAATAGAAAGAGGGATGGATAAGCAGACAGATAGACAGACAGATAGATAGATAGATAGATAGATAGATAGAGAGATGGATAACCAGAGAGACAGACAGACAAATACTTAGACAGACAGACAGACAGATAGATAGATAGATAGAGATGGATAACCAGAGAGACAGACAGACAAATACTTAGACAGACAGACAGACACATAGATAGATAGACAGAGTGATGGATAACCAGAGAGAAAGACAGACAAATACATAGACAGACAGACAGACAGATAGATAGAGAGATGGATAAGCAGACAGATAGACAGACAGACAGACAGACATTACTATTTTTTAATGCTTAATTATTTTATAGTTATTGTAAAAATAACATTTTAAACAGTAAACAGAATTAGCATTAGCAGCACTAGCAGCACAAAAAGCTGAACTGTGGGTCTTAAAGCGAGTGTCAGTTTCGCCTCTAAACTCAGGATTTAAGGTGATCTTACCAGCTTTACCATCAAAGTCGAACCTCCTGTTTAGTCTAACAACCTGTGAATTTCTAGGAAAATTAACTTCTGCTGAACTCAGTTATAATGAATTCGGAGGCAAAACAGGAAGTTCCGCCGCAACACAGTTCCACATAAAAGTCGCGACTTTTATCACGTTACTCGAATTAATAACAAAGTAATTTCTGCAGGAGATCATCACAAATATAATACATTATATGATTAAATAAAAAGCTTAATACTAGCTATTTAAACCAGCTGGGTACAATCAGCAATCATTTAAAACTCAATTTTAAATAAAATTTATTGATGGCTTTACAGAACGTCAGTAAAAACAACAACAATAATAACAATATTCTCACTCTGCGCTAAAATATTTTACAACCCTTAAAATGAAGTTGCCGAGCCCCCTCCCTAAAACCTGGCTAATAGAAAAATGAATTAAACTATTTTTAATTTTATAGGCGAAGGCGCTCTTTGTTATTTGCTTCGCTAGATGGCGCTCTAAGGCCACGATATTAGTCAGTGATTCTGTCCTGCCGTGTTTTATGTGTTTAATTCCTGTTCCATCACTTTTCTGCAGAGTTTACACACAAACCTGCTCTGGCAACCTTCAGCTGATGCAGTTTCCATGGTGATGCTCTTCAGCCGAAGTGGTTTCTATGGCTTCTCCTTTAGCGAATTGGTTTCCATGGTGATGCATTCCCTCCGAGGTGGTGTCCACGGTGATTTCCTTCACCCGGAGCGGTTTCCATGGCGCTTTCCTTTAGATGATGCGGTGTCTATGGTGATGCTCTCCAGCCAACATGGTTTCCAAAGTGATTTCCTTCAGCTAACGTTGTATCCACGGTGATGCTCTTCAGCCAAAGTGGTTACACTGGTGAATCCCTTCAGAAGAAGTGGTTTTCTATATGTGGTTCCCATGGTAATTAAATTTTTTTTTTGGAAAGTCACAATGGTTCCCAAAAAGATTCCCTTAATTTGCTATTTTAATATGCTAAATTCTGTGAATAAATCCTAATTTGGTATGAAAAGTAGTGCTTTTTTGTTGTTTGCTCGTGGGGCTTTAATGCACTGAAGCTAAGCAGGTTTGATGTGTTTCCCTCCGCCAGCGGCTCAATCGCTTGAGGCCCGACACTCGGCGGCCAATCAGAAAACAGCAGCCTGGCGGCTCAGCCAATCGCAGGGCGCCAGGCGTGGCTTACGCGGCGCGGTGGGCGGAGCTCGCGCAGTGTGGAGGTGCTGTGCGTCTGGAGGCTGCTAATCGGGCAGTCCGCCCCAAAAAAACATGACCGATCAACAACAAATCTGATTCAATCCGCACACCTGGAGCAGCGGGACCATGGCGGGGATCATCAAGAAGCAAATCCTGAAGCATTTATCCAGGTAAGGGGGACAGGGACCGGCTGGGGCTGTTGTTTTCATGTAGAGAGCAATGCTAACCCTCCAGCCCAGCGCCGGGCAGGGTAGAGGACCAACACAGGCTTCCTTCACGGATCCGCTCATTGATGCTCATCTAAAGAGAAACGGGGGTTTGGGAGGCCAGGCGGCTCTAAATCACACCGAGAGTGGCGGGGCAGGGGTGGCTTTGGAGAAAATCAGCCCCTCCAGACTGCAGGAGGATGATCTCCAGGTGAAGTGCGGGTTTATTTTCATTTTAAACACAGCTGACAGGACCTTAAACCCCAAATCACACCAACACTAACCTGCTCCAGGACAGGAGGACACACACACAGTCACCCCGAACACCTGAACCCTTTCACCATTTGTTCCAGTTAAAAAGATCATTTATTATACAATTACAATAATATTAAACTTAATAAGAATGATCATTTAAAATGAGTAGTTATAGTCATCCTTCTTATTCTAATGTGCTTTTTATAGTTTATATTTAAAATTATTCTGCTTTAATGGACATTGTAATGATGATTTATTGAATGGAATAAAAAAACGAATATTTTCAAAGTAAGGGAAAATAGTGATTTATTTTTTACAATAAAAAAATTATTATACTATATTTGTTATTGTAATTATTATTATTATTATTATTTAATGGGCTCAAAATAAGCAGGTCCACAGTTCTTTATTGGGGTGGTCAATTGTAGTTTTCACATGACGTCACACCCTGTAAGCTCCGCCCACCCGGAGGGCAAAACCTCTCCTGCCCTCCACTGATCTTTACCGGGTTGTTTCTCCGAAACGCTGATAGTCGTTGTGTAATTGGACGCACAAACCGATGATGCTGAACTTCTACAGAATCCCAACAGAGAGACAAAGTCCAGAGGAGGAGACGGTGGACATGTCTCTGTCCCTAGGGAGGGAATGAAAGAACGGACACCAGTCGTTCACGCGTCTTCAGAGACCAGAGGTCAGAGATGAGCTCCAGGGTTTTAACGATTGTGATTTTCGTCGTATCTTCTGGAACAGACGGGCCGCGTCCCAAACCGCACACTTCTACTCTTTACACACTACATTACTGAGTCCAGTGCTTCTGCCCTACATTTACACACTATGTAGTCCGGTTTGGGACGAAGCCACAGCTATGAGAACGGTGATCAAACGGGAGATAAATCATGGACGAGTAAAAGCGAAGGATCTTTTTCAGACTGAGCATTCATCTAGTCATCATTAATCTTTCCCTTGATGATGAAGAACATGCCGTTCTTCGTCTGTCATGTGACAGCAGTGCTGTGTGGGGACTGAAAGTGTCCAAAACTCCACATTCGTCCTCTGTCTTAGTGTTCCTTCCATTAAAAGGAGATTTTAGTTTGATGGGAACAGAAGGAGGATGTTCTGGTCTGTGATGAAGTTTTCGGCTTTTTGCGCTCCAGGGCGCTGTGATTGTCACATGACCGAGTTGCTCTCGTGACGCTTCCTCCTTGTCCTGCTGTTCATTGTCAAATCCTGCCTTCCAGTCCTGTGTTTCTGGCTCCACCTGCATGGCTTCTTGTTTTTGTGATTGGCATCATTACTCACAACAGAAGTAATCCTGCAGCTCACCTGAGTGTGTTGGATCAGGAGCACACCTGTGCAGGTGAGCTGCAAGGGTGGAGCTGGATTAAATAGGCCAGAGTCTTTAAGACAGGCTGGTGGAGATCTGCTTCTCCTCTGGCTTAACTTTTGGAAGATCTTGATCTTCACACTGGGAACGGCGAGATCATTCATGCCTGGTGGCGACGCCGCTAAACGCTGGCGTAGATAAAGTGGGCGGGGCAGAGTTGCAAATGAAGGTGACCTGTGTGTTGGTGCCGAGTGACCCTGGAGGGAAGGATTTGTCTCATTTGTGAGAGGTCGTTCTCTGCAGTGCAGGGGTTGGAGGTCACAGTGGCTTCATCCCATTCAGATGGACGCTTCATAAACTGCTGGAACACTCAATGATCAGCTTCTTCTCTTTGGAATGAATGTTTGGAACAAGAGTTGTTTGTGTGCTCAGGAACTCCCTAAAGCTCTTCTGTATTCTGATTGGTTGTCGTCTAACCAGTCACAGCTCGTTAACTCCGCGAACCTTATTTTGTATACCAACCTTGTTTTGGCTTGCATTGAAAATCAGACTTCTGGTTGCTTTGACTTTCTTGAAGGCAAAGTTCCTCGGTTTACAGTCCCAACTGATTGGTCCCAGAGCTGGACCGGCTGAGACTGCAGGGACAACAAGGGACCAGGCCCAACCTGCAGGAGCGAGCTGGGACCGGCCCACCAGAATAGGGAGATATTGGCCCAATAAGGACATTTTGTCCAGGAGGAGAAAGGAGACACCACCAAGCCAAGGCTCAGTCCAGAGGAACAACAAGGGAACGTGAAACAAACAAAATACACACCATATCCAGCACCCGGAGAGCAGCGATGGGGACGGTACCTTGCTCAAAGGTACCTCGGGGCAACCTACTGATCTGGGATTTGAACCCACGACCTTCTGATCCTGGGGTCTCGTCCCAAAACACTTGCCACCACTGCCCCATAACCGGGTATTCGTTCATTGTAATGTTAATTGGCGTCCCATGAGAACCAGGAAGGGACCAATCTGGAACAACAAGAAGGGGCCGGTTCCCAGGAACCTGGATGGTCCGGTTCCCTGCTGCTGGACATGGTGGGAGCAGCGTGACTGATCCTGAATCAGTGTGGCCAAGTCTGTTCTGATTCTGAGCCTGAACGAGTCGCTGGCAGAGAACGATCCGTGACCAAACACCCACAGTAACGAGCATGTGCTTCACGCCCACCGTCCCTCTGCTCAACGCCTGGCGACACACACCAGTGTGAAGGCAAATAACAGCAGGAGTGTCCGGTGAGGACACTGCTGTCTCAGTCACACCCCGGGTCACTCTTCTGGTGATTATCCCTGAATAGTTTGTCCCAAGTGAGGTTCTTATGAGGTTCCTGACTCCTGGAATCTTTGGCACCATTGGCTCTTCTCTTTGTGTCTAATCACCACAGTTGGAGAAGGAGGCCAGACGGGTGATCCTGAGCTGATGAGCACTCAGAGTAGTGGACGATGCTTAGAACATGGAAAAACTTTAGAAAATCAGGAATCATCCAGGTCATCTTTCCAGATCGCGGCATCTGCAGGCTTGCAGGAATTTCCTGCTCAGCTTTGCTCAGCAACTTCAACATGTGCATCACTTTTCTTTGCAATATATCACCATGGCAACCCACGGCGTACATCTAACCCACTCACTAGCGGGTCGATTTTGGGACTCCGGATCCTCGTCTAGCGGAAAGTGGAAGTCATTGATTTTCTCTGGAAACCAACGTTGAAGAGCGGCACGGTGTGATTTGGGAACCGTTTTTTTATGATAATGAGCTGTGACTGCACCCTCCTGTCCTGCAGGCTGGGCTTGTCACTTCCTGTCCATGTAGGCTGGTGCAGTCCTGTGTCGGAATGTTACCACGGCGGTGGTCTAGTGGTATGGGTTCCAGTTTGCACCCAGATTTAGATTCAGAAATGGGCCGATTCTGAATGTATTTTCTTCTTTTTGTTATTGTAGTTCTTATTTTTACTGGAATTTAAATCAGTTACACCCAGTAATGCACTCTGTAATGTGAATCAATGGGGATTATTTGTGTGTGTGTGTGTGTGTGTGTGTGTGAAGGAGGGAGTTCCCTAGAACCACTGCATGAGGGAATGTTACTCTCCTGTAAAACGAACCGGACGGTTCAGTTTTGCTTATTTGACTCTAAGATGACAAATCAAAATAACAGTCGGGGGCAAAAATCAGTGTCAAAACCAGAGTCAGGATCACAGCCGGGGGCGAGACCACGATCACAGGCAGGAACGCAACCGGGATCACAGTTGGAGTCAGGATCAGAGCCTGCGTCAGGACCACAGTCGGAGGCGAATCACTGTTAGATTCCCAGTTTGAATCAGATTCCCAGGCAGGCTCGCAACCAGGACCCCCCACAGTCAGAATCAGGATCTCCGAGGCAGGATCATAGTGAGGAAGATCACACTTTCCCTGTGTGTGTGTGTGTGTGTGTGTGTGTGTGTGTGTGTGTGACCGGGCCATGTAGTTTTGTTATAATCACACAAAATCTGTTTTAAATCCCGAACCGTTCCCGCTCTGCTGACCGCGAGGACCTCCAAATCTGCAGTTGCGCTTATTATTAGTTAGAGCTGCTCCTGAACCTTGTCGTCTTCTATGGTACACCCCTATAAATTTGGGGTACCTCCTTGGCCCCGCCCTTTTTCTACAATTCAGCATTCATTTGGAGGTGTTTGTCTTTTACTTTGCACTGTCAGAATAAAGGAGATCATCTCCAAAGAGATCCCAGAGTCGGGGTCCAAAAAACCACACAACGCACAAGTCCACCGGTTACGTGTGCATGGGTAGTCTCACCTGACCCAATTAGTCACACCTGATTGGTAACTAGTTTACATCCTTAATCACCATCATCACCAGGGCCCTCGTTTCTAACGCGTCCCTTTAATTACCCTCCAGTAGTGGAACGTAGTCCAGACATGTTTGTTTTTGGACAGAAAAGTTTGGGGCCTGAGGAGATTCCCCCACTGTGATCCAGCTCTTCCTTCCATCTGTTCGCATTCGGACTGATCCCGAATGTCCATCGGGCTTCGTTTAAAATTGGGGACAACTTTGGAAAAAATCCATCATATAAAAAAGTGAACGGCCACAAAACTCTAACCATTTGTGATTTAATTCAGTTTTTCCCAACTTCAAGAGCACAGCTGTGAGGTCTCAGACAGCCTGGAGGTCTAAAACCGAAGCAAATTATGGAACTCAAAGGAAGTCACTGAGTGATCAGTGTCATGGGTTTCTCTGCAGGACAAAAATGACATTTCCAGCCACAGAGGCTCAATAAAAGCCCAGAAGAGGCAAACATTCACTTCTCACTCCCACCTGAGATTCTGGCCCGACAGCTTTAACGGCATTCAGAAGGATCACAACCAGGATCAGAGCCTGGACTGTAATTAGGACTTCCATTTCATGATGACAGGGACAGTGTCCCAGGAGGAACTTTGGGTTCAGGGTCTTGCTCAGGAACCCAGTGGTGCTGGTGCTTGTGCTGGAAGTTCTAACCAGCAACCTCTTGATGGATTTCAGAAAGTTTGGTGACCTGCAGTGCTGACCTCATTCTCTGAGACCCTGATCAGGGTCTGAGGTGGTGCTGGAGTCTGTCCCAGTTCAAACAGGATGAAAGGCAGGGACGCACCCTGGACAGGTGACCAATCTTCCAGGACCGACATCCAAACAAACACTCGCAGCTCGAGGGACAATTTAGTGTCTCCAATCATCTGACGTGCAGTTCTTTGGGCGTTGGGAGGAAACCAAAGCTCCTGGAGAAAATGCCCACAAGGAGAACGTGTCCACTCCACACAGAACGGACCCAGACCGTCCCATCTGGGAGTCAAACCCAGGACCTTCTCGCTGGGAGACGACTGCACAACCTTGCTGCCCAGTTTGGTGACCAAAATTAGAAAAGGGACAGAGAGAAACCTCTAAAGCTGGATTGAGACACGTTTAATATTTTTTAATCTTAAATTTAGTACAAGCTACAAGACAAAGAAGTACAAATTTAAAATGAGGTCTATAAGCCAGTCTAACTCTTGATGGATTCACCAAGTGGTCCAACTTGGACAATACCTCATGTTCCACATGTTCATGTCCCCTGATGTCCTCCCAATCCTTTGTTTAATATCGTTCTTTAATGCGGTGTGTGTGTGTGTGTGTGTGTGTGTGTGTGTGTGTGTGTGTGTGTGTGTGTGTGTGTGTGTGTGTTCTTGTCCTCCGTCTGTGCAGGTTTACTAAGAACCTCTCCCCGGATAAGATTAACCTGAGCACGCTGAAGGGCGAAGGTCAGCTCTCCAACCTGGAGCTGGATGAGGAGGTTCTGCAGAACATGCTGGATCTGCCCACCTGGCTGGCGGTGACCCGAGTTTACTGCAACAAGGCGGCCATTAGAGTGAGTGAGGGGGTCGACCCGGGCGGGTTCACCCCGTTCACTCCCAAACGTTAATTTATTCATGTTTTAGGGCTTTAGTCTCGGTTCTGCTTTAGTTCATCTCAGTTCTGGGCTTTGTTAACCTCAGTCCTCTCTGGATTCTCTACGAAAATCAGATTCAGTTTTGCATTGTGCAAAAAATCCCTTATCAGGCTGTATGTTGTAATCTTCCTCTTTATCACTCTCACTCTCACTCTTACTCTCACACTCTCTCTCTCTCTAAAGATCCAGTGGACAAAGCTGAAGACCAGCCCCATATGTTTGGTGAGAGTTTCATTTTTTCTTTATTTCTCCTTTTTTCTCTCTCACTTTCTAAAGGCTACACTCAGTTTGCTCATTTTGATTGACAGTGGTTTTCCCTTTTCTCTTTTCTCTTTTTTTTGTTCTTTTTTTTCTCACTGTGCTTTTTCTTCTTTGTCTCTTTGTTTTTCTGTTTTTTCCCTTTGTCTTTCTCCTACCATCTGTCTTTGTTTCTGTCTCTGTCTTCTCCGCTCCCCATCTCTTTGATTTTCTCTCTCCCTCTCTCTCTCTCTCTCTCTCCCTCTCCCTCTCTCTCTCTCTCTCTCTCTCCTCTCCCCTTTCTCTCTCTCTCTCTCTCTGTATTCTCTCCCTCTCTCTCTCTCTCTCTCTCTCTCTCTCTCTCTCTCTCTCTCTCTCTCTCCCTGCTGTAGTTCCTGACAAGGTGGAGGTTGAGATGAGGACATGTGAGGAGCCCCGTCCCCCCAATGGCCCCTCCCCCATTGCCATCACTGCAGGCCAGAGGTGGGAGCATCTGAAAAAAACATCTGTATGATGGAGGAGAGACTCTAAAGGGGACAGTGCGCTCAGTAACAGACTGACTTTGGACACAGTAGGGGACAGCATGCTCAGTAACAGACTGACTTTGGACACAGTAGGGGACAGCATGCTCAGTAACTGAGTGTCACTCTGGACACAGTAGGGGACAGCATGCTCAGTAACAGACTGACTTTGGACAAGGTAGGGGACAGCATGCCTAGTAACTGAAAATACTCTGACACTGTAGGGGACAGCATGCTCAGTAACAGACTGACTTTGGACACAGTAGGGACAGCATGCCTGCAACATCGACTTTTGACACAGTAGGGGACAGCATGCTCAGTAACTGAGTGTCACTCTGGACACTGTAGGGGACAGCATGCTCAGTAACGGAGTGTCACTTGACACTGTAGGGACAGCATGCTCAGTAACGGAGTGTCACTCTGACACTGTAGGGGACAGCATGCTCAGTAACGGAGTGTCACTCTGGACACTGTAGGGGACAGCATGCTCAGTAACGGAGTCTCACTCTGGACACTGTAGGGGACAGCATGCTTAGTAGCTGTCTGTCTCTTTGGACACTATACACGACGGTGTGATCAGTAACGGACCGTCTCTTTGGACAGTGGACGTCATTCACAGTAATAACACACACTCCTGCTGCTGAGCTTCTGGGAAATCTTAACTGCATTAGTGTGTGTGTGTGTGTGTGTGTGTGTGTGTGTGTGTGTGTGTGTGTGTTTAGTAACTGAAACTGTGATGAAAAACATCTGTAAAAGCAAAAGACATTAAAACACGACACGATTCCTGCTGCTCAGATCTCGACTGAACTTTCAGTTCACCCTGATATTATTATTATTATTATTATTATTATTATTATTATTATTATTTTTAGTAGTGGTAGTATTATTATAGTTATTAGTATAATAATATAGTAATTAGACATGTACGATGAGAATTATATTATATAAATAATAACCTCAATAATAATAATGATATATTTAAATTACACATCTGAGCCAAAATACTGGAAAGTTTAAACAAAACAGTTCAAGTAAAAATGTTTTAATCTTTAATTAAATGTAATTCTGTTCTGTATATAAAGTGCAATTAATTATTACAATGCACAATAAAGTTACATCCTGTAAAGATTCTGTAAAATGTGCTTTAAACCTAATGTTATGATGTAAATTGTAAACTTGGACACAACTCGGATGCACATGTCAGTATATTTCTTTGTGCTGGTCCCAGTACCGGATACACGGGGAGGGCTACGTCAGGAAGTAAACGTGTAAAACCTTTGTTAAATATTTGGACAGTGAGAATGGAAAAGGCTTAATCCGAAGGACATATCGGTGGAAGCATGGAGGTGTTTGAGAGTAAATGGCAGTGAACAGATTGTGGGAGGAGCCTGAGGATGAAGACGAAGTGTACTGGTGCCGATCTTCAAGAATAAGGGTGATGAACAGAGCTGTAGTAACTATAGAGGGATGAAGTTGATCAGTCACACCATGAAGTTCTGGGAAAGAGTCGTGGAAGCAGGTTAAGAAAAGAGGTGATGATCAGTGAACAGCAGGATGGTTTCATGGTGAGAAAGAGCTCCACAGATACAATGTTTGCTCTGAGGGTGTTGATGGAGAAGTACAGAGAAGGTCAGAAGGAGTTACATTGTGTCTTTGTGGATTTGGAGAAAGCAGCTGACAGGGTGCCTAGAGAGGAGTTGAGGTTTTGTATGAGGAAGTCAGGAGTTACAGAGAAGTATGTGAGAGTAGTTCAGGATCTGTATGAGGGCAGTGTGACAGTGGTGAGGTCTGCAGTAGGAGTGACTGATGCATTTAAAGAGGTTGATCATTATTCTTCCGTGTGTGTGTGTGTGTGTGTGTGTGTGTGTGTGTGTGTGTGTAGTGAATACGGCTTCGCGGAGAAGGTGGTGGAGGGGATGTCGGTCATCATCAACTCCATCACTATTAAAGTCCAGTCTCGGGCTTTTCACGCCTCCTTCGAGCTCTGGCAGCTCCAGGGCTTCAGCCTCAACCCTAAATGGCAGAAAACCGACCTCCGATACACACGCATCACACACCCCAAAAGAGGAGAGGTAATACACACACACACACACACACACACACACACACACACACACACACACACACTCTCACACACTCACTGCAGGGTTTACTATAAACACTGTCTGGGGGAAACTGCGGACAGGTACGAAGGGGCTATAAATCTGAGTTCATGCGTTTTGTACCCCTTAATGTACAGAGTGATTATTAAAAAGATTATTATTGTCATTACTGTGAATTTTTTTCATCATCCACCGTTAATTATCCAGAAAATACTGTAAACTCTTCAGTATTCACTGATTTATTCATAATATACTGTCAATTGTTCATAAGTGCTAAATTATACGGTATCCACTATGAATTGCTCAATCTAAAATAGGAATGATCCAGTATCTACTGTGACCTGTACGATATTCCCTTTGCATTATTCAGTCCTCACATGAAATAATTCCACTTGCACGGTGACACATTCTGTATCTACTGTGAATGATTTATTGTTGACGATGAATTATTGAGAATCAGCATCCATTATGAATTTAGTCTTGACTACGGCTGCTATAAAGGATTCCGGTTCTTTAGTGTGAAATGTGTATAAATTCTGTATTTCATCAAAAAATATGTTTATAAATAGACGGACAGAGAGACATACAGATAAATAAATAAATATAGACAGTCGCACACGCTGACAAACATTAGGACATCAGAGGTTTGAACCCCGGTGGTCCCACAGTCCTCTGTGACCAGGAGTCGCAGATGAATAACTGGTTTTGTCCTCTCTGGGTGGGTAGGACGTCCCCCGTCTCCTCCAATCACTCAGGGTGATGTGAGACAGCATGAGAACAGAGCTGTCAGTATCCTCCTCCGAGCACTTTGGCACTTCGTAAAACTTGGTGTGTGTGTGTGTGTGTGTGTGTGTGTGTGTGTGTGTGTGTGTGTGTGTGTGTGTGTGTGTGTGTTTCAGGTCCTGACCTTTAAGGAGATTAACTGGCAGAGTCTTCGTATCGAGGCGGATGCGATAGAGAGCGATGATCAGGACCTGGGCAGCACACCTCTACGTCTCATCACCAACCAGGGCCGCATCCGCATCGCCCTGAAACGAAGGGTACATCCCAAACCAATCACACTTAAACCTTAGGGTACATCTCAACACACCCACTTTTCAAATGCAGTGTACATCCCAAACCTCTCTCACTTAAAACGTAGGATACATCCCAAAACACTTATGCTCAAAATGCAGGGCAAGTCCCAAAGCACTCACCTGTTATATGAAGAGTGTATCCCAAACTTTTAAGTGAAAGTGAAGAAAAAGTGAAAGTGACTATTCTCGTCATTGCGAGGTCACAGCACAGCACACAGTGAACCACAACGAAATTGGACCTCTGCATTTAACCCATGCACACAAACGCCGTGCAGCAGGGGGCAGCTGTGAAAGCGCCCGGGGAGCAGTGACAGGGACGGTACCATGCTCAAGGGTACCTCAGGGCAACCTACTGGTGAGGGAAGCAAACCCACAATCTTTCAATCCTGTGGCCAATATATAGGATATAGGATCTGAGCCGGATATAAACCATATAACTCGTAGGGTAAAACTTCCTGCACTTAAAATGTAGGGTAAAACTAATTTCACTTAAAATGTAGGGTACATCGAAAACTACTTTTACTCAAATTGCAGGGGACATCCCAAACAGCTCGCACTTAAAACAAGTAGAGCTACTTACACTTACTTAATGTAGGGTACGTCCCAAACCACTCACTTGTTAAATGTAGGGTACGTCCCAAACCACTCACGCTTCATGTGCAGGGTAAAACAAGCACCACCCACTTTGTCACTGTGCTGCCCTTCAAATCACAAATCTACCTTTACTTTATCAGTTTGCTCTCTGTCTCCGCCCTGCAGGTGAAGGACTGTAATGTTCTCGCCTCAAAGCTGCTCTTCATCCTGGACGACCTGCTTTGGGTTCTGACCGACTCTCAGCTCAAAGCCGTGATCCATTACGCCAAATCCCTGAGCGAGGCCATGGAGAAGTCCGCCCAGCAGAGGAAGAGCATGGCGGCGGAGTCCCTGCAGGTAGAGTCTGTTAAACAACACAGTTGTTCTTCAGGATGCTGCACCTTACCTTCTCAAGTGTAGTTTCCTCTGGACAGCGTTCGAACATTTAATCATCCCAAAATCCACACTTTCTACAGTCTATTCTTTCCTGAGAAAACAAAAAATCCTAATTCATCACCAACCTTTTACCCGTTTATACCCGAATAATGAATAAAGTAATCATTAACCTTCCATAAACTCTTTGTAAAGGAAGTGTAATGTAGATAGATAGATGGATAGATGTATGTGGATGGATGGATGGATAGACAGACAGATAAATGAATGTACACAGATGGACAGACAGACAGAGATATGGATAAATATATGTGCACGGGTGGATGGATGGTTGGATGGATGGATAGACAGACAGAGATAAATGTATGTACAGATAGATAGATAGATAGATGGATATGGATAAATACAGATCTAGATAAATATATAGATAGACAAACATAGATAAATGTACATACACTGATGGATGGATAGATAGGTCGTGGATGGATGGATGGATGGATGGATAGACAGTGAGATATATATGGATAATTATATGTACATGGATGGATAAACATTTTAATTTTGAATTTTAAATTGAAACTTTTGAGAACGTTTGTACGTTTAGAACCGAATGATTCTGCACCAAAACGTCTCCCAGATTTACCGTCATCGTGTCACGCTGTGAACTTTCAGACTTGCTTTATTTGGTCTCTTTTATTCTCCTTTCAGACGGCCCCACCCTCTCCTGGGCCACACCCACTGTGGGCGGAGCCTCCTCCCGCCCCCGTGAGCACGCCCAGCACGCTGGCACAGTACTTCGACCTTCATGATGTGAAAGAGTCGTCGTATCACACCTTCATCTCCCGCCTGGACCTGCACATCTGCAACGACAGCTTGTCCTCAGAACTCGGTTTGATTTTTTCCAGGATCGGTTCAGAGTTTAAACAGAACTTTACACACCCTGACAGATCATCATTAATAACCACAGATCATCATCAATAACCACAGATCAACATCAATAACCACAGATCATCATTAATAACCACAGATCAACATCAATAACCACAGATCAACATCAATAACCACAGATCAACATCAATAACCACAGATCAACATCAATAACCACAGATCATCATCAATAACCACAGATCAACATTAATAAGCACAGATCATCATCAATAAGCACAGATCATCATTAATAAGCACAGATCATCATCAATAACCACAGATCATCATCAATAACCACAGATCAACATCAATAACCACAGATCAACATCAATAACCACAGATCAACATCAATAACCACAGATCAACATCAATAACCACAGATCATCATCAATAAGCACAGATCATCATTAATAAGCACAGATCATCATCAATAACCACAGATCATCATCAATAACCACAGATCAACATCAATAAGCACAGATCATCATCAATAAGCACAGATCATCATCAATAAGCACAGATCATCATCAATAACCACAGATCATCATCAATAACCATAGATACTCATCAATAAGCACAGATCATCAGAACTAACCACAGATCTTCATAAGTAATCACATCCTGTGGATGAAGGCATGAGCAGGTACTGTCTGCTGTGTATGTGATCTGGACCAGCTGGTTTTGGTCCTGAAGTCTGTTGTTCCAGGTTGAAGTTCTGAAACGTCCCGTCTCCCCTTTAGACGACCCGCCGCTTCCGGGCTCTCAGGGTGCCATGCAGCTCACCTTCCGAAAACTGGGCTGTGATTATTACCCCTTCCACAGACCCGGTGAGTGAGTGTGTGTGTGCGTGCGTGTGCGTGCGTGTGCGTGCGTGTGTGTGTGTGTGTGTGTGTTCTGTGTGATTGTTACCCAGTGTGTCTATTAGTGTGTGTGTGTCGGATTATTTCCCCTTCCGTGTGTTTGGAAGTTTCTAGAGTCTTTGCTACCCTCAGGACGGACATCAATGTCACCCTTTGCGTGTGTGTGTGCGTGTGTGTGTGTGTGTGTGTGTGTGTGTCTTGACCACTTCAGCACTGAGATCAGCTTTTTTCCAGTTCTGTGCTTCTGAGCTGAAGGTTATGTAAGAGTCTCTGAAGATGGAGTGGGTGTTGTTCTCACTACAGAGGAACCCAAATTTAAAGAGTGTGTGTGTGTGTGTGTGTGTGTGTAGGTGATGGCTGCAGGCACTGGGAGGGTTACTGTGGAGCGATGGACTCTCGGGCTGAGTGGGCAGCCAGACTGCTGCAGGAGTTCCAGCAGAGGGTGGAAAGTTCTGGTTTTCCTGCACCTCAGTCTCCGTCCCACAGAACTCAGGGTTCGACACCATCACGTTCCTTCAGAGCAGTTTCTTAAATATGAACTCCTTAAAGAGTAGATGCGTCAGGATGAACACCATGTGTTTGTTTGTTTTTTTGTTTGTTTGTTTGTTTTTTAACTAGGTGATGGGGAACACTCTCGGAAGTCCAGCCCTGACAGGGGTCCGTCGTCTCGGGCACCTGGGACGGCTCTAAAAAGACTCCGGTCCAGCTGCATGGTGGTCCGGGTGGGTGACCTGGACATCCATCAGGTCTGCACACACATTCACACCTGACTCCATCTTTATGGGTTTGTGATGTCACAACCCTGCAATCAACTGACCATCTATTCAGCTCATAGTACTTTAGCTCCGCCCATTCCAAATACAGCATAAGGTTCCCACCCATGACCCTTGCTGCATTTAGTCCCGCCCATTCTGCCTACAGCATTATTGCTCCACCCCTCCCATTAGCAGCTCCACCCATGCTGTAATTCTATATATTGTTATTTAGCTCCATTAATTAAGATTAGAGCAGTTTAGCCCCGCCCATTCACCCTGTAGCTATTTAGCCCCACCCATTCATGCTGTTTCTTCACTGCTTCATAATGACTTAATCTGCTTGAAGGTTCATCCATCTGTCTGCCTGTCTATCTTTCCTCTGTGTCTATCTGTCTATCTACCTTTCCTCTGTCTGTCTGTCTATCTGTCTATCTATCTATCCTCTATGTATCTATCTATCCATCTATCTCCCGATCTTCCTATCTACCTTTCCTCTGTGTCTATCTGTCTATCTACCTTTCCTCTGTCTGTCTGTCTGTCTGTCTGTCTATCTATCTATCTATCCTCTATGTATCTATCTATCCATCTATCTCCTGATCTTCCTATCTACCTTTCCTCTGTGTCTATCTGTCTATCCATCTATCTACGTTTCTTCTGTCTGTCTGTCTATCTATCTATGTATCTATTTATCTATCTACCTACCTTTCCTCTCTGTGTCTATCTATCTACCTTTCCTCTCTGTGTCTATCTATCTATCCATCTATCTATCTATCGTATATGAATGTAGATATTTAGCCACACTTTGCTCTAGAAAATCATTCTTGCACTTTCAGAACCCAAGCGTGGTGTTTTCTCTGGAGAATTACTACAGAAAGAAGAATTGCATTTCTTTCTTCTGCTTTTCACAGCTGATCACTCTCTCTTTGAGTGGGGCAGCCATGGCCTAGTGGTTAGGGACTCGGCCCCAGGATCAGAAGATCATGTGTTTGAATCCCAGAGCAGTAGGTTGCCCTGAGGTACCCTTGAGCAAGGTACCATTCCCGTCACTGCTCCCTGTGCTGCCCCCTGCTGCACGGTGTGTGTGTGGGTAAAAGGCAGAGGTGTAATCTCGTTGATTCACTGCGTTTCACAGTGACCAGAATAGTCACTTTCACTTTCAACAACAACAACGGGGAACCACCTTGTTGTCACCTCACACACGTCACGCTGTTGTGACTCATACAGAAAGTGCTATTTTTCCTTCTCATCGTCAGCTGAGCGTAAAGACGAGCGCAGCAAAAAGCGGCGGCGAGTCCCCGACACAAGGACTCACTTCTGCAAAAAGTGTCCCTCTGACTCTCGTCTCAGGAGCCTCGGTCTCTGCCTCCCCCAGGAGGAAATATCTGCTCGCTTCATTTGTTTGGGTCCGCACGGCAAGCCTGAGTCGTTATTTATCCTGCGCTCTGTCTTCTGTCCTCTCTCTCCCAGGTGTCCACCGGGGGACGCCACAGCAAAAGGACCCAGTCTCTCGTCTCCTGCAACCGCAGGTCGCTCCAGCTGCCGGAAAACACCCCCGCCATCCACCTGCAGTTCACCGAGTACTATTTCCCTCACAGTCCCGGAACACCCGGTACAACACGTCTCTCTTTGGGTCAGAACGTTTCGGGTTACCGGGGCTTGAACTTTTATCAAAAAATTGTGGGTTCAAATCCCAGACCAGTAGGTTACCCTGAGGTTCCCTTGATCAAGGTACCGTCCCCATCTCTGCTCCCTGAGTGCCGGATATGGCCGCCCCCTGCTGGACGGGGTGTGTGTGGGTGAAATACAGAGGATGTGTTTCATGTTCCACAATCACTAATAGTCACTTTCACTTGGTTTATCCCGGCCAGGCTGCTCGCTCTGTCGCCACAGACGAGCGATTTGGGGAAACTAACGAATCTTGCCTTTTTTTAAATCAGAATTTGATTTCAATTCCTTTCAATTTCACTTTTTTGCCACACAGTCCCAATTTTACAGATTGGGTTGTTAACCGGGCCAGACTGTTCCCTCATAATCTCTGCAACATTACATTTATTTAATTTAATTTGTATTTTTTTATATCAACTCGCCTCAATTAGAACTTTTCCATATTTGACAAAGTAGGATATTAAAATTGGACTCTCTTAATATTTTAGGATATTAAAATTATGATTGAAATAGAAGAGTGATTCATTGTTAGTTAAAAAGTTAATTTTCCGGTTATGTGTCTGGTCCTGGTTGGGTTCTGATTTCACGCTGGGTTTTTTTACAGTAGGTTTCATGTTTCCGTTTACCAGGTTTTAGCGCCAGCAGTTTAGTTTGTGCGGTTTTTAATTTTTCTTTGAAAAATATGTTTTATTCCATGTCGGCAGATAGAGGAAGAGCTAAAGAGGCACCACGCATGTTCTGGGAAGTTCATTCAAAGGAAAAAACCTTTAAATGTTTGGCATGAAAAATTGAAGGTAGACTTTTTCCTTCATGATCTTTTGGTGGCTCCCTGCAGTGCCCAGCTCCAATCTGTACGGTCAGCTGAACGGCCTGCAGCTGTGCATGGACGCCCGCAGCCTCCTGTGGATGACTCTGTTTTCCCGAGGGCTGCTTCGGACCCTGGAGCAGGTCAAAGCCTTCTATCATCTGCAGGACAGCAGCAAGAGCGAGGAGCATGTGGACATCCGCCTGGACACCACGCAGCTGAAGGTAAGGGAATCACGCTGGATTCACTGCATCCGTTTCAGGCGAGAAGGCTGTGGGTTCTAATCCGAGGTTAAGAGTGGACATGTTCTCCTTGAGACTGTGCGGGTTCCTTCCCACAGTCCAGACATAAAGGTGGACTGGAGAGGACAAGTTGTTGCGTAGGTGAGACAGAAAAGCGAGGGTGTTTCTCCACCTTTCTCACCATACGTGCGATGGAATCTAGCACCCCCCCCCACCCTGGTTAGGGGTATCAGTTCAAATGGTTTATTGATTGATTGATTGATTGATTGATTGTCCTTCCTTGTTGATAAACCCCTAAAAAGGCGGATTTATGTGCATTTGTCCTTCCAGATCAGGACATCTGAATTAACTGCAACATTTTACATCATAATTTAAGACTTATTTATCTTTTAATTTATTATTTATCTTTGAAAATTATCCGTTTCCATAGCCAGATTGGGACGTCCTTACTTAAGTGTATATATTCTAAATGTACAAATATACTAAAATATACAAATTTACCAAATTTGAAAAACAGAAATATAAATATGTAAATGTGTACAAATTAGCTTATAGTGCAGAAAATTAAAAGATAAATATACATAAATATATTTATATACAGAGAGGTATACAGTAGTGGTTGAACATGAAATGGTAAAATTGAGAAAAGTGAATGAAATGAATAAAAATAATGATTTATTTAAAAAGTAGAGATGAGCCTCAGGATCGGAAGGTTGTGGGTTCGATTCCTGGACCAGTAGGTTGCCCTGATGTACTGTCCCCACCACTGCTTCCCGGGTGATGGATATGGTGCCCCCTGCTGGATGGGGCGTGGGTTAAATACAGAGGATGGATTTGTTTGTTTCACTTCATAAACTTTCTTGCTTTTCCCTCAAATCTGTCTCACGCTGACTTTCCTCTCTTTAGCTGGTCGTCCCTCTGGACTCCTCGATCCTGGATCACCCGGACCGTCCCCAGTCTCTGAGCTTCACCCTCCCCCAGGCCGTGCTGAGCAACACTCGCCAGTGTCCCCACGGATCCCAAGCTGACCTCCAGAGCGTCTTCACCAGCTTCTCCACACGGCGTTTCTTCCAGGCTTCACCAAACTCGCCTTTCCCCCGAGACCGGAACACGTTCCACCCTCTTCCGCCAGAGTTTCTTCATTGTTCTCCTGAGAAACGCCCATCAAGGGCGCAGGACGTTTGGTGCTTGAGCTTGTCCCGTGCGTCGTTGGGCTTTGAAGGTGCCAGGCGAGGACCTAAAGGCAAAGCTTTGCCATTTGTAGAGCCGTTTGCCATGTCTGTCTGGATGTGCCACCCAAATGCTTTGAGCTCTTTTAGTCCCAAAGGAAGCGAACTTGATGCCCCTAGAAGCCCCAAGAACCTGCCCCAACCTGGAACAAACCATGTCTTACCAGGGCAGGGTGACCAGGAGGCTCCTAAAGCTCCTTCAGCACCAGTCCACATCTTGGCGCAGTCCATCACGCCTCTTAAAGTGTGGTTGAACCACTACCAGTATGTCGCCCTGCTGAGGATGAAGGACTCCCTCGCCCGGCTGGCCGCAGATTTGACCCACAACCCTCAGGATCCCCACGGCTCGGAGAAGAAGCAGGCAGATCGTCCTGCAGTGTGTGCTTCCGTCCTCTTGGAGACGCTAGAGCTTGGGCTGCTCCTGCCGCCCAGTGTAGGAGAGCCGGAGGACAATGCCGGCTCTCCGGAAGAAACGGATACGCAGAGCATTACAGACTCTGATCTGTCTCCATCCCACAGAGCCGGAGAACCAGGACAAATGCCGGACAACAGCATCGAGGACGCGACGGTAAGGGACAGCAGACGTTTAAAACTGGCCTGCTCTAGACTTCTTGAAAGCAGACGACACACAGCGTCCCCTCGTGCACCGAAATAGCAGTGATTTGTAAAAGGTTTTCTCACATAAAATCATCGTTTTCCTTTTCTTCTCCCAGGTCAGCTCTGGAGGAACACATGACCAGGAGGATGAAGGCGATGGGGAGGGTGAAGGATCAGTGGAGGAAGCGTGTGAGGCTGTAGAAGAAGTGGACGATCCAGCAGGTCAGCATGGCGAGTCTCAGGCCACAGTCTTGGTCACTTCTTCTCCGCCCTCTCCAGCCCTTACCCGGGACACTTCCACCTTTAGCTTGGAGGGGGAGCTTTCTAATGCCCTCAACGCCACCAAGGACGTCACCAAAGACGCACTGAACGCCTCTCTGGACCTCACCAAGGGGGCGCTGTCCATCACGAAAGACGCCTTCAGCATCTTGAGCCGTGGGTCAGCGATGACGAAGCTCTTCAGCGCTCAGGTCAAGTAAGTGCAGACCATGGAAGCTGTTGTTACTTTGTCTCTTCTTTCTCCGTCACCACAGTCGATCATCCGTCTCCATGTCTTTTTGTCCTCTGCATCTTCCTTTTTCACATTTGCATGTCCTCTCTCACCACATCCAAAAACCACCTCTTTGTCCTTCCTCTACCTCCTCTTTCCTGGCTGCTCCATCTTCAACATCCTTCTCCTGATATGCTCCTCGTCTCTCCTCTGGACACGTCCAAAGCAACAGTCTCACTTCTCTCACTTTGTCTCCAAAACTTCCAACCTGAGCTGTCCTTCTAATATACCCGTTTCTATTCCCGTCCATCATCTCTTCAAAGCAAAATCTCCTATCTCTGTCTGTCTTCTCATCAGGGCCTCCACCCCGTATAACACAGCTGGTCTCACTACCATCCTTTAAACTTCCCTTTCCTTTCTTGTATGTAAACCTGTATTTTGAACTCTTTTCTCTACTACTCCCTGCGTCCTAACCACTCTACAGTTCAACCTTTCCTTCACACTTCACCTCTCCAGGTTCCCCGTAAATTGCTACAGATCACAATGACGTTACAGTCCATGAGGACTTCTGTCTGATCTCGTCTGTCAACGTGTCCATCACCATCCCCCGCATTGTTACTCTGTGAAGATCTCAGATGAATCCCTGGCCCACATTTTACAGGATAATCAAGCAAAGATAATCTTGAAAGGTTCCCTTCACACACTGTTCTCTTTCTGCCACGTCATTGTGAGCCTGAAGCTCCAGCCTAGACCAGATCACGCTGTCAGTGTCTGAGCATAGCCGGCCTCCCTCACGCTCTAACGGCCATTTTATTTGTGTGGCTGATTTATTTCACGGCCCTGAGTGCCCTGAATTGTGGTTTCTCTGATCCACTGAAGGGATCTGGTGTTCTGGACAAATGTAAAATTTAAAGTTGTTGAAGGACTCCTGTTCTAGTGCATATTAGTGTTTATAGTGTGTGTGTGTGTGTGCGTGTGTGTGTGTGTGTGTGTGTGTGCGCGCACGCAGGGAGCAGGTGGGACGGTCAGATGACCCCAGTTTGCGGCTGCAGCCTCTCAAACACTCTCCGTCCCAGAATTCCTGCGACAGCGCCATCGTGGACAGCAGCGTGGCCGATGACGGTCTGTCTGTGGACAGCGACACCAGCGAGAACTTCATCATCCTGCTGGAAACCGGTAAACGAACCAGTCAGCTTCATTAATTAGCACATTTCTCAGCATCGTTCATTTCTGTAAACGGCTCGTTTCTTTCACTGTAGAGTCCGGTCTGGAGTCTTTGCGTCCTAACGGTACCCCGGTCCACTCTGGCAGTCGGGTCAGTCCAGCTGCGGGGACAGAGGGGGGCTCGTCAGCAGATCTGAGCAGCTCTCTTTCCCAGAGCACTGAGGACATATCTGAGGACACGGTGAGGATCATCACACACACACACACACACACAACGAGCTCACCATGCGGACCGAAACCAACATCGTCCTGCTTCTCTCACTTTGTCTCCGAACTGTCCAGCCTGAGCTGTCCCTCTTATATACTCATTCCTAATCCTGTCCATCCTCGTCCCTCCAGACCCAAATCTTAGCATCTTTAGCTCTGACATCTCCAGCTCCACTGCCTGTCTTTTCATCACTGTCTCCAACCCACATAACGTAGCTGGTCTCACTACCGTCTCCAACCCGTAAAACATAGCTGGTCTGACTACTGTCTCCGACCCACATAACATATATGGGTTGGAGACGGTAGTGAGACCAGCTGTGTTATATGGGTTGGAGACAGTAGTGAGACCAGCTAACACAGCTGGTCTCACTACTGTCTCCAACCTGCATAACACAGCTGGTCTCACTACTGTCTCCAACCTGCCTAACATAGCTGGTCTCACTACTGTCTCCAACCCATATAACACAGCTGGTCTCACTACCATCCTGTAAACCTTCTGCCCATCACCGAGCTCCTTTATTACACGCTCCCAAACCCGTCTGTTTTTAACCCTTTCTCTCGCAGATGTCCGTGCTGCTGCTGTCTCTGACCCGGGTCAGCACCGTGGCCGAGCTTCGTGGGGAGGATGTTGTCATGGCAACAGAGGCCCAGTCTCTCATCCCTAAGCAGCTGGGCAACCAGAGAGTGACGGAGCTGCTGGCCGGACAGATGACAGCGCAAGGTGAGGTCGGACTTTCCTACGTCACAGTAGAGTCCGAGCGGACTTTTATTGTCTCTGTTATTACATTAAATAATTCTCTTATTTTACATTACAAAAATTAAAACATGCGGCAAAATATAACAAATTTTATTACATTTTTAAGAACCGCACTGTTACTTACTCTTTACTTTTATTTGTATATAAACATGAGAATTTATTTATCCTAATTTCTTCACATTTTTTTTATTGTTTATTTAACTTTAACCAGGCATGAACAAATTTTTACCGCGGCCGCCTGGCAGGAAGCTGAATGAGAAAACTTTTGAGGGGGCGGGGTTTGGTTTATAAAATTATTAAAAGCAAACTGAAGGGTATTTGTTTTTTGAATATATTGAAAATAAAAGATTTATTTTCCATTTTGTAATTCATTTAAAATTATAAAAATAAAATGTATTTCATTAAAAATAATTATAATAAAAATAGATCTCTAAATTAATAAAAATAAACTAAAAGTAAAATAAATTTTAAATATAAATATAATAAAAATCAGTTATAAAAATAAATGACCAAGCCCCACATCAAGCTTAGGCCTTTAATTACATTTTTAAAATAAGACTGTCTAAAACGAACACTCTCTCTACTCCCTCCCCTGAAGGTGGTCCCTCGTCCCCTGTCCCCCTGTCTCCAGCCCCGCAGGCTCCCCCGATGGTGTGTGTGAGGATGGAGGCGGGACCGGGTGCCAGGAGGCACTGCGCGACGGCGGAGGGCGTCGGTTTCCTGGAGGCGTGTCTGCAGGGCTGCCGGGCGGAGCTGCTGACGTCCACCCTGAACACGATTGGGCCGTTCCTGGAGGACGAGCTGCCCGCCGATCCCCAGCCAATCAGACTGAAGATCCACAACACCAGCCTTACACTGAAGGTAGTGTAGCTCTCGTCCTACCTACCTTGGACACAGGACGTGACGTGTGCAGACATTTTGCTTCCGGCTGCTCTCATTAGGGGTCTCCGCAGCATCTTCATGTCTCCCGTCCTCTGCATCTTCCTCTTTCACATCATCCACCTGCATGTCCTCTCTCAGCACGTCCATAAACCTCCTCTTTGTTCTTCCTCTTCTCCTCTTTCCTGGCAGCTCCATCCTCAACATCCTCCTCCTGATATACTCCTCGTCTCTCCTCTGGACACGTCCAAACCAGCACCGTCTCACTTCTCTCGTTTTAAATCGTCTGTAACGATCTGGCGCCAGTAGAGGGCGCCCTGCTCTGATTGTGCACACCTGGGCTTGGGCGCCAGATGTGCCTCATCGGGGGCTGGCGTTATAAGCCCCGGTGAATCGGAGCAGGGCGCTGGTCACTCTGTGTGCGCACTGTGATTACTCGGGTTATGTTTTACATTTGTTATTTTGGTTAATATGTTTAGTGCTGTTCACGTTATCCGTCATTAAAGTCCAGTACGAAGTTCTCGGCTCTGCGTTGGCGTCCAGCCCTCAACACCACACCGTGACATCGTCCAACCTGAGCTGTCCCTCTGTTATACTCATTTCTAATCCTGTCCATCCTCGTCCCTCCACATCAATCAGGGTTTTTTTAAATATAAAAATTAATTATTTTTACCTTTTGTAAATAATAATAATAATAATAAATCAAACCTACAGCATTTAGTGTTATAATAAAAAAAGTATACTATTATTATTATTATTATTATTATTATAGTTAATAATGAAGCTAATAATAATAATAATAATATTTTTACAACTAGCTATAAGTAACTAATTATTATTATTATTATTATTATTATTATGGTTAACAATTCACGGTTAATAATAATAATAATAATAATAATCACTGCTGCTCTAATTTTGTGTGTGTGTGTGTGTGTGTGTGTGTGTGTGTGTGTGTGTGTGTGTTTCAGGACGATGGTCCACGGGTGTACCCCACCGCCCCTCAGCCTGTCCCCGTCGTCTTCTATCTGGACGGTGTGGTTCTTGAGCGGCTGGATGACGGGCGGCTCACACTCAGACGTGAGTCACACACCATCACACACATGCACACCATCACACACACACACACTATCACACACTCCATTCCTTTGGGGCGCTTCACACTCAACATGTGACCATTGTTCACTTCTCTACTGCAGCCACTGCCAGCCAATCAGGAGGCGGAGAGACAGGAGATCACTGCTGTGGGTCGGGGGTAGAGGAGAAGGTATGTCGGACCCCTCCAAACACACACACACACATACACTCATTTGTTGGTGATGCCCTGTTTTGCTGAACTGCCCCTTTATGGTAAAATCAGAAAACGTTTTCAGACTTTTTTTCTTTTTTTTCCAGCACTTCTTATTTATTTATTATTTATTTATTTCTGACACTTTTTCCCGTCAGATTTGTGGACGTGCTGATTTTGACCAGACGTTTCTGAGCTCACATAATTAAGCCCAGAAAGGCGGATCTGAAGCTTTAACAGGCACCGAGCATCTTTTACTGTCGTGTTTCAGAAAATATTTAAATTCTGAAACTGCAGAAAACCACTAATGATAAATGTAGGAGCCTCTTAACCATCTGCTGTCCAGATCACTCTCTTCATGTTCTAGATTTTAAAAAGTGGTCAATAAAGAACTGGGACTAAATTAGTTAAAAGCTTTTCCTCTTGTAGGACCTCTGATGTTAATCCCCATGGTAATGAAAAGCAGCCCCTTATATGGACGTTTCAGGGGTGCCAATACTTTTGAATACCTTTTGTTTGTTGTTTTTGAACTCAGTAGGAGTTAAAAAATATATGTTTTAACGGTAGTGGGGTTTAAAATACGTGCGGGTGTCAAATTTAATTTAAAAATCAGATTTTCTTTTTACTTTTTTATTGATAATTGGTTGAAATTTTACAAATCTTAAATTGTGCAGAAAAATTGCCAGCAACACGCTGAACATTTCTTCACAAAGCAACACAATGCAAAAAAAGACCAAAATATCTCCTCCTAATGATTAAGGAACGTTACTCATTAAATTCACTCGTTTGGAGACTTTTACTGTGAAAATCTGTGTGAAGGTTCAGATCTTATAAAACAGTTTTAAAATCCCGTCTCTGCCAGTTGGATGAGATCAGGTTCAGTAGAAGTTCATCAGTTTAATATCGGTGTCCTCTGGGAGTTCCTCTGATTAAACCCCGATCCTCTGTCCTCAGCGTCCCCTCCCTGTGTCCTGGAAACCTTTAATACCTTAACTAAAGCACGGAGAGCTCAGTGTCCTTCATCAATAATGTCCAACGTCATGTCCAGCATGTGTGTGGAGGTTCAGGTGACGGTTCTGCTCACAGCGTTTCAGGGCTCGGATTCCAAAATTGACTGATCCTCCCTGTGTTTACAATAAACACGTGTGTGTGTGTGTGTGTGTGTGTGTGTGTGTGTGTGTGTGTGTGTGTAGGTGGAGTGTCTGCAGTCTCAGCTGTCTGAGGTCCAGGCTGCTTTGGCTGCAGTTCAGTCGGAGCGCCAGCGCCTCCTGCAGGAGATCCACAAACACAACCCCACCTTCACACTGTAGCCTCCACCAGCAGGGGGCGACAGAGAGGCACACCAACCAGACAGACCGGATCCTCCAGGACTCATCCCTCCATCATGATGGACAGATCACTGTAGGGTCACTGAGGGGTCAGCAGCAGCACCATCAACCTTTAATCTCCCAGCACACACTCTCCCTGTCTCTCTCTCTCTCTCTCTCTCTCTCTCTGTCTCCCCGTCTCTCTCTCTCTCTCCCCGTCTCTCTCTCTCTCTCTCTCTCTCTCTCTCTCTCCCCGTCTCTCTCTCTCTCTCTCTCTCCCCGTCTCTCTCTCTCTCTCCCTCTCTCTCTCTGTCTGCTTCCAATGACGACCCATTATGAGCATATTCCTGCAGTCTGTGTCAGTCGGAATGACGGCGGTGCTGTGTGTGTGTGTGTGTGTGTGTGTGTGTGTGTGTGTTGGATTCTCTCACTGTCTGCATGCTATCACTTGACTACCCACAATACACCACTGCTGTGTCCACATTCGAGCAGGTACGAGCTGTTTCCTCGTCAGTGGTTCACATATTTCTTCGGTTCCTGTTCAGCTGCGTGTGTGTGTGTGTGTGTGTGTGTGTGTGTGTGTGTGAGAGAGAGACACATTCTTTTTTCAAACACTGTTGGTCAAAAGTCTGAGACCGTCAGAGAAAAGAGAAGTTTGACTCTTCCCCAGACCGGGGTGACGAGCGTCGTCCTTTTTAGCTTCAGCGACTCAAGTTTGTCTCCAATCTGTCCACCTGAGTCCTCCTCACACACTCCTCACACACTCCTCACACACTCCTCACACACTCCAGAGGCTCAAACGCACACTCGTCTTTCTGTCCAGAGACCCGAGGAGGGTCGGCGTCCCAAACGGCCTTCAGTTTAAACAGAACCTACGAACGGCTCCCGCTTCCGCTTCATCCTCCTGAGAACAGCTGCTCTCCGAGCCACGTTTTATTCGTTTTCTACCTTCTGCTCTTTTTTTTTTTTTTTTAACACCTTTAAATGAAAATGGTCTCAGATTGGTCTCAGACTTTCGGCCTCCTGACGATTTCGCTTCCAGAGATCGCCTGCAAGTCGGATTATTCGGTGCCATAGTGACGCACAGAAGTGTTTCAGTTTTACCTGTAGTCTTGTTTTTTTAATCGGACGGTACTGAAAGGTGTGTGTGTGTGTGTGTGTGTGTGTGTGTGTGTGTGTGTGTGTGTTAATGTTTTTTAACCTGATTTGCACAACTTGAGATCGAGTGAACCCTTTATACAGCTGTACAAACCAACAGCATGCTTTTTTTAAAGTCTGGTACAAGATGTCTACACATTTATCCCCGCGTGTGTGTGTGTGTGTGTGTGTGTGTGTGTGTGTGTGTGTGTGTGTGTGTGTGTGTGTGTGGTTTAACTCAGTACTGCTCTATCAGTGTTATTAAGCCTGGTCTGCCTCTCCTCTAACGCTGAGCGCAATGAAGTTCTCTCTGAAAGTCAGTTTTTCTGATTTTAATCCAAAGATCAGCAGAAAAAACTCCCCAGATGTTTCCAGTGGGCCTAAAAATATCTGGCGTCTTCTTCGTTTTTAGCTCTGGAGCTTCGAGGCAAACAGGACGTTTAGACCCCGGCGAGAGCCCGACTCACCTGGAGGGAATTCCATCCATTTTTCCAAAATTTTTTTGGGCTTAAAATGTGAACCAAGGTCTTCAGAGAGGGTTCGCCGAGAGCCAGAACCACTCCCAGTGCTGGTGACCGGAACCGGACGTCTGAACGTCTGATGGGGCCGTTCGGAAATCAAAATCCTGATCATTTGGGTCGATACTGACGTCACGATTACGAACCAGGATTACTCACTTAGTGAACTTTTATTTGACAGCATTGATTTTTATTAAACGTTAAATAATCCTAAAAAACAAATATTTCGATTTAAATCTTATAATTTTATATATAGTACAGAATATTTTCATACTATATATTGATATAATATTTCATTAAATTGTATTAAATGACCTTAAAATAAGATAAATGTCTAACATGATCTCTTAAGCGTTTGTAAGAATGAAGTGATTTTTCTTTCTTTCATTTGAGAGATCATCCCTCTCTCGACTCCTTCGAGCTTTAGTGGTTTTCTTTAATGATATGGGGTGTTTAAGGACGAGGTCCCGGAATCAGAAGGTCGTGGGTTCGAATCTCAGACCGGTAGGTTACTCTGAAGTACCCTTGGTCAAGGTACCGTCCCCATCACTGCTCCCTGGGTGCTGGATAGGTCTGCCCCATGCTGGACGGTGTGTGTGGGTTAAAAACAGAGATGTTTCGTTGTGGTTCACTGTGACAAATGCTCACTTTCACATATCAGAGAAAATTCATTTTAATGATTAATTAGAATAATTATACTTTTATGTCTGTTATTTTTATAATCGCCATCTCATAATTAAGACCTAAACCTGAAAAACATCGTTTTTAGACCAAAACTAAACCAGAGAAAATAGATTTTTAAACAGATCTAACTTGACCGTCATCCCCGTCCCATAGAGACGCTCAGGGACATGTTGAGCTTCACTGAGGGACACAAAACGCACCGATGTGGGACGTCCGGTTCCGTTCATCAACATTTGAAAGAAATGTTCCCCAAACCCACTGAATTATAATGGAAACTTGACAAATTGGGTGGAATTCCCCTTCATGTAACGCGTACCCGACCTGCTTGAGTGGTTTCTGTACGACACACTGTTACCTAGAACCAAGGACTTGAGAACAAAGTGAACCTCAGACACCAAATGTCGTGGCTTTTGGACTAAATTGGGGTAAAAATTGATTATAAAACGTGTAATAATAATTATTCTTATTAGATGAGGAGTCTCTCAGTGTGGACGGTGTGTAGATTGGAGACCCCTGGTGGTGATAAGAGGTTTTGACGCCACCATTTGATGGTGTGAGACGTATGTAGCATCTAATCCGTCAGACTGTACTGGAATAATCGTCTTCCACATGAACAGACAAGCTCCTGATTCGAATATGCATCCGTTTATTTCTGAAGGTCTGGAGCTGTAGAGATAAACCCTCTCACTGCATGACGAGCGCACACCTTTCCGTTACTGATCCTTTTTTTAATGTTTTTAATGCATGGCTGTACTTGAGATTTTACAGTGCAATACTGTCAGAGTCCCAGACTGTGAAGGTCACAGTGCGCAGGACTTTTATTTTGGTATTAGGATGTTTCTCTTGGTGGAAGAGCAGTTTTAGGGTCTGTGCATGGAGTCTCTGCTAGTATTTTATTTTTTATTTCTATTTATTCGAGGGTGACCTGATGGTCGGCGCAGCGAGTGATAAAACTATATTTTCTTTTTGGAAGAACAGAGTTGTTTTTTTTTTTGTTTTTTTTTATGCTAAAATTCAGCAAACTATTTCAGCTCTGGAGATGACCTGAGCTCAGGTGGTATAAAACTTAGTTTGATTTAATTCTGTTTATTTAGGAATGATTCAGTGAGTCATGAATCAGATTTTACAAACTAATCCTGATGATGATGATGATGATGATGATGATGATAATAATAATGTAGTCATTATATCACTAGTTTTATTATTATTGTTATATAATGGTATAATTACACTTATTGCAATCATTATACTAAATAATATGATGTAACTCGTAATAAATTGTATTTTTAATCAAATTTTATTTTAGATATTTTTATTTTTATTAAAATGCTTACAATTTGTATTTTTATTGCTTAAATTCACAAGAATTGGCTGCGTTGATCTGAAAGTTGAAACACAACTGTGTTAATTATTCTAATCTATTAGAACATGTCTCTCCAGTGGTGGTGAATGGAACCGAACGTCCCAGATCTGTGTGTTCGCTGTCCCCCAGTGATGCTCCACGTGTCTGAGTGTCTCTGAGGGACGGCGATGGTAAAATCATCCTAAATCTCTGTTCTTTGTGTCCCTCCACCATGAACGGGTTCAGTTGTAGTCCAAAATCTTCTCCAAACTAAAATAACATCTCAGACACCAGACAGCGTCTCCACCACCAGTTAGTGTCTGTGAGGGACGTTCAAACGTCCAGTTCCGTTCACACTTCCTGGGAACGATTCTGATTCGGTGAAATTCACAGCAAAACCCCTCTGAACAGATTTATTCAGATCTGAACCAGTCAGGTGGGGTTTTTTTTTTTTTCTTTAATGATAAAAACTGATTTTATTCCTTAAAAATGAAGCAGAGTTGTGGTTTGAGAGTTTATGATTCACTGAATCACTTCCCAAAGATTCATAATTGAATCACTCTGAGGCTTGTGCTCCAGGTGAACACTACACCTGGTGCAGGTGTGCTGAAGTGAAGTCTATGAAACGCTGATTTAGAGAAAGACGACTGTTTGTAAGAAGTGGTCAACGGAGGTCTGAGAGAATGTGACGAGTATTAATGACGGGATGTTTTAGTGGACGTGATAAATTTGGTTCTGGGTCATTCTGGAGGTTTGAACCACTTCTTTACGGATTAGTAAAGCCTCGACTCTGCCTCGTCTGAGTCGGAGTTCAGCAATGACTTAGATTACAATGCAACAAGAACACAAACTCTGCAAATCCTGCACCGTTTTCCAACAGTATTCTGATCCAATTACTCATTTTCATCACTTTCACCTGTTTAGTTACTAAAAACGAACAAAAACAGGTTGGTTCTGTGAACCATGGCGGTACAATGAGGAAAAAAAAGAGCTAAAAGAATAAAAAATGGACTGAAAAAACTAAAAAACGTGTCATTTGTCTCCAGCTTTCCATGCACAGATCACGAAAATGTACTATTACTTAGTGACTTTACTGAACTTTAAGCTTTTGAATTAAAAATATTTGTACACGTTCTCCAATAGAACCTTTTGAAAAGGTTCTATTGGAGAACCTGTACACTTCCGAAGCTGTTTAGAACAGAATTAGAGCCTGCTGGGGCAGCGGTGCTCTAGTGTTCAGGGAGTCGGCCACAGGATCGGAAGATTGTGGGTTCAAACCCCTCACCAGTAGGTTGCCCTGAGGTACCCTTGAGCAAGGTACCATCCCCGTCACAGCTCCCCGGGCGCTTTCATAGCTGCCCCCTGCTGCATGGTATTTGCATGGGTTAAATGCAGAGGTCCAGTTTGGTTGTGGTTCACTGTGTGCTGTGCTGTGACCTCGCAATGACAAGAATAGTCACTTTCACTTTCACACTATCACAGAGTCTAGAACTTGACAAAAAAACAAAAACGTGCATCGTTATAACCCTGGAAACATTCCTGACATGAAAAGAAGAAATAAAATCCAAGACAGATGAAAATGATGATTTACAACAAACTATGGTTCGGAGATTTGGGACTTTTTCTTCCTCGCGGAGACGCTTGAACACACACCGTTTCTTTTTTGGTGTCTAAAGCGATGATATTTAGTAAACAGACGCATTAAGCTTTCAGGAATATTTACAGCGAGCACCGCGGCTGAAAACCGCCGGGGGAAAAAACAGCATCGCCGCCGGTCGCTTCAACACAACGCCTTGAATTTTCCAGCCAGTGCCGTCCCGGGAGAGCGAGCTGGAGATGCTTTAAGGAGAAACTGGTCTCTAATCTGCTTCTTATATTACAGATCTGGTGGGAAACAAACACAGGAGCGGCGCCTCGTACCACACATTCCAACCCTCCCTCGGCTGTTTTACAGAAAATAGAAAAACAGGATTTAAAACAGGACTCCTCGAAGAGCATTTCTCCCAAATATTACTTGTTTTTAGTCACCAAAACGACGCACTGTTCACAAGATGGACTGTCCTGATCATTACGGCTGAATTCTGAATCAGGAATCCTCCCCTATTTCTGCATAGTTTGTTGTTTCGGATTATTCGGAGGGGGTTTGGTGTGAATCCGACAGTGGCGGTGAATGGAACCGGACGTCTGAATGTCCCTCCTGGACGCGAAGACGCTGCCTGATGCCTGAGACATGGTTTTTGGACGAACACTGAACCCGCTCATGGTGGAGGAACAAGCGTGAGGCCCTGATTCGGTGCAGATGGACGGTTTTACCGACATCACCGTCCATGGGGTCCGAAGTGGACTGGATTCTAAACTGGGACGTTGTTTTTCCAGAGTTTGGAGAATATTTCGGAGTCAAATCGAACCCTAAATGTTGGAGGGATCCAGAGATTCACAATTTTCTCATCACCACCGTCCCATAGAGACACTCAGGGACATGTTGAGCTTCAGTTGGACACTTAAAATGCACAGATTTGGGACGTCCAGTTCCGGTTACCAAACTCACTGAATGACCTCAGAGTCTCGTGGACACGGGCCGTCACCGTATGAAGATCAGACAGCGTATCGTGAGACATCCGATTTGGTTTTATCATCATCACCATCCCATAATAACACTCAGAGACAGGTTGAGCTTCTCTGGTGGGTTTGGAGGAGGAACCAAAATGGTTAGACTGGTGCTGGAGACATCTGGTTCCATTCACCACCACTGCACAGAAATGTTCTAATTAATAATGATGCTGTTCCAAATATCTTTATCATGAAATAGTCATTTATGCACATCAATTGGATAATTCTGAAGGTTTAGCTGCATTTAATTACATCTTTGCTCTCTCGTTCACTCATTTTCTGAGCCGCTTGTTCTAATTATGGTGCCGGGTGAGTGCTGGAGCCTATCCCAGCTCTCACAGGACGAAAGGCGAGGAGATACCCTGGACAGGTCGGCAGTCCAGGACATCCTTACAATTTATTACAATTGATTTCTTATTTCTTTATGTAGCTGAGAGTCCACCTTCAGAGGGAGGAAGACCTGGAGGACACAGTGAGGAAAAAACACATTTTCTGTAGATTTATTAAGTAAAATAAGTTGTTAAAGAAGACAAAGTGTCTCCTGACACTAGGACATACATGGATTTGAACCAAAGGAAGGATAAATATCTGCACTCCTCCTTTATTGACAGCAGTGAGTGTCAGAAAGCACTTTAGAGGTTTATTAGGGGTGATTGGACGACACACACTCTGAAGGAACGCAACGAGCTTCGTGAAAACTGTTACCTTCATACATGAGAGCTGTAGCTGCAGTGCTAAAAAAAAACCTGCACCAAACACGTCCACATCTGGGACAACAAGGGGGAGAGAATCCTTTAAAGTCCCTGCAGGACTCACAAGATGTTTCAGCTGAACGTGTGATCCGGTCGGGTACGTTTCTGAAGGTCAGTGGAAGACGATGCGTTTGTGTTTGGTGTTGGGAATCTGTTCTCGGCTCTTCAGTCTCCTCACCGCCTCCCGCATGTGTTTGGGCTGCAGAGGAGGAGTGTCCCCCCATTTCTCACACACGTCCAGAGCTAAAGAGGGAAAACACAACACACACGTCAGGGAGAAACCATCCACTTTCATATCAACACCAACTTTCGGAGATGTTTCACAAAGCAGGACGTGAAATGATTTCAAAGTTTCTTCTGGCCGCTTCCATTAGGGGTCACTATACCGTCTCCATGTCTTCCTGTCCTCTGCTTCTTGCTCTTTCACACCTCCATGTCCTCTCTCCCCACATCCTTATTCCTCCTCTTTGTTCTTCCTCTTCTTCTCTTTCCTGGCAGCTCCATCCTCAACATCCTTCTCCTGATATACTCCTCGTCTCTCCTCTGGACACGTCCAAACCGACAGTCTCACTTCTCACAGCTCAGTTTGGACATTTTCTGACATCTCCAACTCCGCCTCCTCTCTTTTTATCAACGCCGCCATCTCAAACCCATATAACATAGCTGGTCTCACTACCATCCTGTAAACCTTCCCTTTGTGTAAAGACTCAGTGTCTTTAAGGGGTAAAAAGTCCAACTCATTTGACATTTGTTGGGTAACCTGAATACCTTACTTCATCAAAGTACCACGTAACTCGCCTGGAACTGTGATTGGTCACCTTGTCTTAAAAGCTGATTGGTCAAGGGCTCATTTGCATATCGCAGCCTTTGTTTTCAGTAAAGCAGAGACCAACATCGCAACAAAGATTAACAGAATAATAAATATTGTGCTGCCCTAACATTAATGCTGTGGACCAACAAATCTAGATGTTCGGCATCATCCCGGACACCCAGAACCTGGCACATCTTCAACAACAAGTTCATCTCAAATGCCGTCTCCTGCCCTCAACGTCTTCATGTTGTTGGGGTCCTCGAAGAGAGCTGGTAGAAACTTGCTTTGAGAGTTATTCCTAAAATCTAATTCACTTACCTTCTTCTACGATCTCGCCGGCGAAGACCTTGGAGATGCCAGACATGGCGATGACAACGTTCTGAGAGACGGATGATCCCGTGATGGACTGGATCAGCTGACAGATTTGAATAAAAACCAATTAGAAAGAGCAGAATGGACTCTTAACTGGTAAAACGTAAGAAAAGCAGATGCTCTTACTCGCTTAATGGCGGCTTTGGGGAAAGCCGAGCGGCGGTACATTTCATATCGGTTCAGCTGCTCCTCGGAAAACGAAGACACCAAAACCCTGCGGGATAAACGGCAGAGCATCGTTATTCCAAACTTGAAAATTCTGCTCCAAAAACTCACCGCAGTGACCAGGTGGTCTAGTGTTTAAGGACTAGGCTGCAGGATCAGAAGGTCTTGGGTTCAAATGCCAGACTAGCAGGTTGCCCTGAGGAACCTTTGTTCAAGGTCCCGTCCGCATCACTGCTCCCTGGGTGCTGGATATGTCTGCCCCCTATTGGACGGTGTGTGTGTGTGTGTTAAATATAGAGGATGTGTTTGTGATTCACTGTGATCACAATGACTAATAGTCACTTTCACTTCACTTTCGATTAGTAATGGATTTTTTTTGGATATTAAAACACCTTAACGAGAATAATTCATCAATTTTATTTTATTTTTTTTTTTAAAGATTAATGATATCCCACCATCTCCAGTTCTGAAAGGATGGATTAAGAAAATAATTGCATTTAAATTTCAAAAGAAATACTGATGAAAAATTACAGCAAAAAATGTCTTCAAATCTTTAAAAAAAAGGAAAAAGAAGGGTAAAAAAAAACAAACAAACAAAAAAAAAACATCCTTATCTAAACCGTTTGAGTCGTCAGGGCGGTTTATCCCAGTCCCAACACTGCAGAAGGTTTATCCACTGCTTTTGGAAAATTCTTTTAAAATATACGTTCATTAAATGTAAAACCGGTTTTGAGATTTTGTGATCAAGTATTCGTCACGCTCATATCGTCTCCGTCGGAATGTGAGGAGGAGAAGAAGCAAAAGGACTCACTGCATCTTCTGGATCTCGTCTTCGTCCACTTTGTGTCGTTTCTCTTTCTTCTTCTCGGGCTCCACCTTTAGTTTTTTGGACTGTGGAGGGTGACTGCCGCTTGAATGTGCCTCTTCCTCGTCCTCTCCAGCTGCAGCCTCTTTACTCGAAACCTGAACACACACACATACACACACACACACGTCGAGCCAAATGAGCCCAAACTCTGAGATTTCTCATGACCGAACCAATGGGTGTGGTTCCTCGATGTGCTGACCTCCGTCCTCCGGTGTTAAAAATTCAGCTTCAAGCGTTTAAAGGAAAAACCAAACATCAAATTTACACATTTTCCTAAAACGTCCAGAAGTGGCTTCATTTCTGGGTCCAGATTTTGGTTTTAATTCAGAACTGGAGCTGCAGAGCACACTAGAAGTTCACCTCACTCAACTCACTCAGCCCCCTTCATTAAGGTGGACCAGACTTGTGGGTGTGGATTAGGTACAGTCTGGCATAGTCCGGGGCAGCGGTGGCCCAGTGGTTGGGGAGTTTGGCCACCGGATCGGAAGATTGTGGGTTCGATTCCCTCACCAGTAGGTTGCCCTGAGGTACCCTTGAGCAAGGTACCGTCCCCGTCACTGCTCCCCGGGCGCTTTCATAACTGCCCACTGCTGCACGGTGTTTGCAAGGGTTAAATGCAGAGGTCCAATTTCGTGGTGGTTCACTGTGCTGTGACCTCGCAATGACGAGAACAGTCACTTTCACTTACTGACAGATACAAACATCAACTAAATCACTTATAAATAATCTGATCCCAGATCAGTCTGAACAGCAGAGTTGAGGTTTAGTTGATATTTGTAGAGACTTTAAGTCCTACTGTGTCCTAAACCACATCTACAAGTCTGATCCACATTAATGAAGATCTGCTTCAGGAAGGTTGAAAGGGTTGGATTTGTCTTCACAGAAAAGCTTTGGGTGATCATCGGCTTCTAGTGTTCCTTGGAGCTCCAGTTCTGAACTAATGATGGATAAATTTGCATCCAAATACATCTCCAATGATGGACCACACCAGGAGCGAGAGGAGCTCTGTGGACATTCCTCTCAAGCTCCACTAACTGCATTCTTTTTTTTTTCTATCATTTCCATCATCACCTTTACATTATTGATATTAATCTGTTCTCTAGTTCTTAAATCACTGATCAGTTTCACTCAGACATTTTATGATCTTCACTTCTTCACAGGTATATTTCTCACCGCCGTCTTGTCCTGCTCCTTAACGATGGTCGTTTCTGTTGTTCTCTGTGTTGAATTCTCTCCATCCTCCTGTTTCTCCTGCTGGTGTGGATCTGAGCTTTTGGCTTCGGCTGTAGGTTCGTCCTTCTTTCGACATGGATCTGCCATCCTGTGCACGGCCTGCAGGGGAAACACCAAAAAAAAAAAAAAAAAAATGCAATAAACTATTGACTAACCTTTATGTGCGTGCTTAAAAACAGCCTGTTAAACTCAGGCTGTGATTAAAGAGTTGAAGAAGTGTTGAACATGAAAAATATTCCAATCATTTAATATTCTTCCAAAGTGCAATTAATGCATCAAAGACCCATTTAATATACAATTCCTTAATATAATAAAAAATACCTCTCATAAAATATATATATTATATATGCATATATACACACACACAATATAAATATACATTTATTCCAATAATATAATTAAACCTTCACTAAAACACTTCAGAACAACTTTACTAAACAGAATAAAATCACAAAGCTGACAAAACAGCAACACAAAAACAAACAACACAGCAAAACCACAAACAAAAACAAAACAGTAAAACAAATTAAGAGTCCTCCCCTGCAACACTTAAGCGTTCATATTATCAACACCTCTGACACCAGACTTTACAAACAACGACATAAATAGAGGTGACGTAATAAACATTTAAATGACTAATATACAAAACTTTCAATAACTCACTAATTAAATTAATTGTCCTTAAACTCCATCATTAGCTGCAAAGCTAACATTAGCCCGGCTGCTAAACCCACCGTAATTTTCTTACCTTGCGGCGATAAAAATGCAACAGTGGGCCTTTAATAAAACGGAACAATGCTAAATAATGTCCTCAGTGAAGAAAATTGTAAAATATGTTGTTAATATTTTAACCAGAGAAACAGAAAAAAGAGCAGCTAAAAATACAACATTCCACACTGGATCCACTTCCGCCTAATGTGACGTGAGGTTATGGCTTTCAAAATAAAAGTCTCTAAACTGGAAACGGCCATATATAAATATATATATATATATATATATATATATATATATATATATATATATATATATATATATATATAAACTATACTCTCTAATATATAATTTTATTATATATATATATATATATATATATATATATATATATAGTTTACTTTTCTAATTTTCTAAATACAAAAATCTACAAACTTCAATGCTCAATGACTGATTATTTGCTGTACATATATTAATTTATATCCTATATTCCTTTTCAATGCAGACATGTACATGTAGGTATGTGTGACTAATGAAAAAAGCAGTGTATCGTTTCATTAAAAAAATCCATGGGGTGATGGTTTACATTAAATATTCATTTATAATATAAAAAATATTCAAAATTATTATTTATTCAATTTTGTCAGTCATATCAAAAAGCCCTTTCTTGTTGATTTTCATCAGCGTAAGAAATATATGATATTTCAGAGTTCTCACATCCCAGAAAAGCTGGAACAGAATCATGTTTAATAAATCACCAAAGCTTAACATCCACATCCGCTGACTAGATACCAGAATGGTGTTTGCTGTTAAGCAGGGCTGCCTATGTTCCCTCCGGGACTGTAAACGCAGAGCTGCGGGAATAAATCATTTATAATGAAAAGACTTCAGTTGGCCTCGGCTCACTTAAAGCTCAGATGGAGCCGAGCTCATTAGACTGAGAATTACACACAAAACACAGTAAAGACTGGAGAGCGGTGCTTTAATGAACCTGTCTTCTCTTTACAGCACTCCAGTTTTTTCAAATACGATCTGTATACCCTGATGCTTTGTGGTGCTATAAAGTGTTTAGAGTATTTTTCAGGGTTGCATTAAATGAACCATATCTATATCACCCTCCCCCTTGATGTTTATATGCTTTAAAAAAAAAAAAAGCAGGCAGAATTCACTACATGACCAGTTGCACTCTCTCAGCCCTGTTACTGGGCCTTCAACACTGTGTAAATATGTAAATGAGCTTTGTTCTGATTGGATGCCCCACCAAGCAAACTCCTAGCATTAAGCTGATGTATGAGTTCTTAAAATTTGCTTTACTCTTTTATTGCTTAATAGTTTTTTTTGTTTTTTTTTTTAATCAATATGGCCCTTTCATGGTTTACTGAGTTTATTTATTGAGATGATCAAAGAAGGAAAGTGGAATTATTGGAAGAAAAAAAATTCAGAGCAAAATAGACTCAGTTTGGCCTTTTCTCCGCAGTAAACTCTATAATCTCACACTCACGGTTAGAAGTGTGTCAATGAGCATTATGATAAAGATCAATGAGTGTGATCGGTTCTGTCTGAAGCACCCAGACTGAACTCACTCTCACCTCCTTCACAGCAGTGTTTTAATATGAAATCTTCACTCTGTCTGTCTGGCTGTGAGTGAAAAGAGCCGTGGGTCTTTATTTGTTTACTTCCAGATCAATAGAGTATACAGCTCCATGGGGAAGTGGAGTTATTGATCCCAGCTCCCCGAGGGGTGATCAGCCAATCAGTGGGATTAAACGATTCCGGCAGCACTGTAAAAACAAAACAAAACACAATTCATTAAAGCTTAATTCAATTAAATGAAACTCATAAAATAAACAAATAAATAAACAATCCCAGAATGGAGATCATCTTGTCAGAGATCCACGCAGTGCTTTAAAATAAGCTAAATTAAATGAACAGAATGATTTAGTTAGAATAGAATTCAACCCATTAATTGAAACAATAAACAAACAAACAAACAACAAACAAACAAACAAAAGAGATCTGCTAATCAAAGAGATTCTTTAAAATAAACAAAATAATTATAAACAGAATGAATGGGTTAAAAAGACTGCGGCCAATTAAAAATAATAAACAATAAATAAATAAATAAATAAAGGCAGGAAGTGACGTGTCAAAGAAGGACGTATGGCTGCTTTTCATTTCTCACCCGTTTGTGTGTGTGTGTGGTTTTTTTTTTTAGCCCCGCCCTCTCACCCTTCCAGTGAGACTTGATTGGCGCGTTGCGCAAACTCTCAGGCTGCGATTGGCTAATAGTGTCCCTTCCCCCTGTGCTGCGATTGGCTGACAGCGCTACCTGCAGTCAGCCCCGGGATTGGTCGGTGGGCGTGTTGCGATTGGCTGGGTTCCCGCGCGCGGCCCGCGATTGGCTGTAATCTCACGGCGGGCGGGGTTCCGTGGCCGCGGGTGGAGAGCAGGCTCGGTGCGGCGGCGCTGCGGGGAGCGGAGTTCTGGCGCTCGGGATTCGGGAATACCAGCGGAGGGAGCGCGTGCGGGCAGGCGGCGGGAGTTCGGGACCGGGTGTCGGTCTCTCTCTCTCTCGGCGGGAATGGGGAAGGAGCAGGAGCTACTGGAGGCGGCGCGCACCGGGAATCTGGCCGCCGCGGAGAAGCTGCTGGGCGGGAGGCGGCAGCCCGGAGCCGCCGGGGCCGCGGGGGGATCCGGGAACAGCGCGGGCTCCGGAACCGGAGCGGCGTCACACTCGCTCTCCAGTCTCCTCAGGTGGGACAGAATTCAGAACCGGAACACCAGACCCGGTTACAGAGCTCGCCGTTTATTATTTACACACCTTCAAAACAACAGTCCCTCCTTCAGGAACACTGCTGCTCCGCGGGCGGGACACCGGGACACCGAGGGGTGGGGGACACTGTCCCACTACAATATCTCACTATAATTAAGACTTTCTCCTTATAATGAACTAATGTCTCATTATAATGAGAAACAAATGGAGTGATAGAGTGAGATAAAGAAAGGGGTAAAGAGCTGGAGCTATTAGAAAGGGACACAGAGAAAGAGAGAGATGGAGACAAACAGATAGATGGCGAGAGAGACAGACATAAATAGATGGTTGGATTGATAGACAAACAGATAAAAGAGAGGGAGACGGAAGGATAGAAAAAGCGATATATAGACAGATAGAAAGGAAAAGAGAAAGAGAGGTATACGTACTTGGATGGTTGGATGAAAAGTTGAATGGATTGACAGATAAAAGAGAGAGAGAGAGAGATGGTTGGATGGGTAGATGGACAGCATCCTTAAATCAACCGATTATCGTAATTGTGAGATTAAATCATAATAATGAGAAAGTTTCTTCTAATTGAGGTTGCGGCTCGTTATGGTCGTTACAGTTTCTCGTTATAAAATCTTGTTTTTCTTTGGAAACGATACGAACAAAACATTGTGAATTTACAGTCATATTTTGTCACTGCGAAGCCTTTCAGGTTTTTTTAGGACCCTCGTCACTTTTCTGGATTAAAAAAGTGCTGTAAAAGTTTCAGTCCAGGCCAGCCAATCAGGGAAGAGATCATTTGCACATCAGTCTTAAAGGCACAGTATTAAAAACTGTTTTGATTCTAAGGTATAAACATAATTTAAAAAATTGTCATTATAGTTAATTGAGTTACAATTTTGGTCCCCACATGAATGGTATTGAAAAAGGACAAACAGGAAAGAAGTGGAAGGAAAAGAAAAAGGAGAATCGTGTCTTTAATGGTTGACAGTCCAAAATACGAGTTTTGTGTCTCATTCTTTGGTAGAATCATTTTGAAGAAAGTGTGGAACAGAGGACAAGAAAAGAGTGCAGGGAGGTTGGAATGGGTGGAGAAGAGTGACAGGAGTGATTTGTGAGTAAAAGGAAAGGTTTACAAGACGGTAGTGAGACCAGCTATGTTATACGGGTTGGGGACGGTGATGAAAAGACAGGCGGCGGAGCTGGAGTTGGCACATTTGGGGACGAAGATGGACAGGATTAGGGGTGAGTATTTTGGAGGGACAAGTCAGGTGGGAAGGTTTGGAGACACAGTGAGAGAAGTGAGACTGTGCTGGTTTGGACATGTCCAGAGGAGAGACGAGTATATCAGGAGAAGGATGTAGAGGACGGAGAAGAGGAAGGACAAAGAGCAGGATTATGGATGTGGTGAGAGAGGACATGCAGGTATGAAAGAGGAAGATGCAGAGGACAGGAGGACATGGAGACGTTGCAGTGTCCCCTAAAGGAGCAGATAAAGGATAATGAAGGCGATTACTGAGACAGATATTGTGATAGTGATTTACAAACGATATATTGTGCAGCTCCAATTGGTTGTTTTTTTTGATCATTTATGCTACAAATAAAGCTTTTAATCTACAAAATGGTATCAAGTTACATAAAGGGGTGCCAATAATTATGTTTGCCGCCACCTACCTCCATATTCTGTGGCTCTGGAGCTTGTGGAAGCTTTAATAAAGAAAATACAGACATTTTAAAGGGCGCTTTTCCCAAATTTTCTTCCTAAATTCCGTGTCAAACGTAATTTTTGAGTTAAAGTGTTAAAATTTCGATACAATGGCGGTGAATGGAACCAGACGTCACACAAAGCCGAGTTTTTAATCGTCACGGTTTTTCCTGTTCGTAAAACACGCTGAAGCTCTTTTGGGTCCAAAGGTGCTTCAAACACCTGAGCGACGACATCACAACAAGGTGAGAAAGTGGGCGTGGTCTTTGGCTTGGTGCCTGAGCTGCAGCCGTCACCGATGTGTTTCAACCATGATGTTTATTTCCTCTGAAACAGCCGACAGTCCGGTTCTTCTGCGGGTTTTACGGCACCGAGAACACCACGGTATGTGGGAGCGAGGTTCTCCTCCGTAAATAAACCTGTTTAATATGTTCTGTTGTTGTGGAGCATCATAGAAAACATTTGTTTTTGTAATAAAAGAGCTTTATTGATTGTTCACTGAGGTGGATTAGTCACTGGTGATTATTCAAGAAAAAGCAGAGAAGAGAGGATGACGAAGAGGTGAGAGAGAGAAATAGGATAGAAAAATAACAATTATAATAAAACAATGTGAGAAATAAAAAGGAGGGAAGAGAGGATGGGGAAGATAAGGACAATAAGAGAATGGTAATAATTATAAATAATTAAAATTAATGTTCTGTTCATAGAGCCCCGTCATACGTTTTTTTTGCAATTGTTATTTAATTTTATTTATTTAGAAAAAGATTTAGAAGTATTTTTTTAATTTGTTGACATGCAAGTTTTTACTTTTAGCAAGTAATAGAAAATAGAATAAAAGTAAAAGTTGAAAATCTGCCATTTATGAAGGATAAAAAAAAACAAAAATATGTAAATATTTGAAATTTGCCTCAAGATATAATACGACTTTATAGTTTCTGTTAAAAAGTGCTCTGAGATGCTTTATAATGTTCATATGATCCAGTTGGTTCTTCTGACAGATTGTAATTCTCTACAGGAAGCACAGGGGGCGATGTTGTTTTGTTTAAAAGGCTCTTATGATGCGAGTTGTCATTGTGACAAACTGTAATACACCACAGCGAGTGTAGAGGCCGATGTGGGAATTTATTTTCATTTAAAAAGTTCTTTATAACCTTCTCTACTGAGTCCCGTGGGGAATCTGACAGGATGTAATTCACTGCATGACATGTAGGGGGCGAAGTGCTGTCTGATGTTTTGTTTAAAAAGCGCTTTAAAGAATATGAATGATGATGGAAAAAGAGAGAGCAACTGAAGAAGGGATAATGATTGATTGGTCAGGAACTGGTAGAGTTATTGATTTATCCTAATAAAATTTAGGTTTGTTTTAAGCATGTCCTTGAGGACACGCTGGCTGGGACACTGTCCTCGGTTCTTGAGTTAATTGCATTAACTCGTCTTAATGACAAATCCAGCGTGAGCCGGCGCGAAGCGGGTCTGAATGAGGAGCTGATGGAGGAGACCTTTGTGTCTGATTGGCTCGGCCGGCCAGAGAGGGAGAGAGAGAGAGGGAGGGAGGAATAAACAGATGAACAACAGCACTGCCAGGAGTGAGAGAAAGTAGAAGAGGAAAGAAAAGGGCGAAAAGATGAGAAGGAAGAGAGAAACGAGAGAAGTAGGAATCCAGACCGAGAGAGGAGAAACTAATAGAGATGAAAAGGGTGAAGGAGAGACAAAGAGAGAAAGAAGAGAGGATAAGACTGAAGAGGGGAATGAGGGAGAGAGAAAGAGTGGAGAAGTGAGGATGAGAAAAAAGTGGAGGGAGGAGAAAAGAAAAGGGTGAAAGGATGAGAAGAAAAATGAGGGGAAAAGGAAGCTAGAGGCTGAAAGAGGAGGAACAAAGAGAGATACAGGAGGGAGAGACTGACAAAATGAAAAGGGGAGAGAGAGAAAGAAGAGAGGATAAGACTGCAGAGGAGAGAAGGAGGGAAGAGATTCGAACTGTGGAGGGAGGGAATAAGAAAGATGAGAGAAAGATGAGAAAAGAGTAAGAAAGAAGAGTTGAGTGACAGGATGAGATAAAAGAAGGGAGGGGGAGAAAGTGTGTAAAAGAAAGAAAGAGCATCTCTTCTTACCTTCTACTGTTTCTGTAAAACCTGAAGGTGCGTCAGTAAAGTGTGTGTGTGTGTGTGTGTGTGTGTGTGTGTGTGTGTGTGTGTGTGTGCATGCTGTGCTCAGTGGTGTATCTGTGTTTGTGGTCTACTGTTATCATGTAATGCTGACAGAGATTAGCTCGGACTTGTTAATCCACACCGAACACGTCCAGGACAGAAACATCACTGAGGATTTTCCCATTGCCCTCCAGAGGACCAGTACGCACAATCTACTATGGTGGGCCCAGTACAGGCCAGCTGGGGCAGACTTTTGGGACAACTGGAAGCAGTGGCCCAGCCTTCTGGGACGCAAGCAGCAATGGCCCAACATTGTAGGGCGTTAGCAGTGAAGGCTTGGCCTTCTGGGACTCTAGCAGTGGAGGCTTGGCCTTCTGGGACTCTAGCGGTGGAGGCTTGGCTTTCTGGGACTCTAGCGGTGGAGGCTTGGCCTTCTGGGACTCTAGCGGTGGAGGCTTGGCCTTCTGGGACTCTAGCAATGGGGGCTTTGGCCTCCGGGACACTAGCGGTGGAGGCTTGGCCTTCTGGGACTCTAGCAGTGGAGGCTTGGCCTTCTGGGACTCTAGCAGTGAGGTTCCAGCCTTCATGGATGTTATCAGTGGTGGCTTGGCCCCGTAGGATGATAGCAGATGGGGCCTGTCTTTCAGATTTGCTAGCAGTTGTGGTCTGACCTTCTAGACTGCTAGAAGTTGTGTTCTGTCCTTATAGGATGCAAGCAGTGGGATCTTGTCCTCATAGAACGTGAGCAGTGGTGACACGACCTTCTAGGGCCCAAGCCGACAGAGGACCTGACCTTTCTAGGGGGACCCAGCTTTCTACGATCCAAGGGTTCAGTGGCCCGGCCTTCAAGGGTGCGAGTGGTAGGGGTGTTTCTTATATAGAGGGACCAGTAGAAGCTGGCCCTTCTTGCAGGACCAGTCATTGGACTGATTATGGGACTAATTAACAGTAGACTGATTAATCGATCATCACAGTAACCTTTACCAGCAGCTCTTAGATCTTCCTGTTGTCCAGGTCTGTTGTCATGTTTTGAGACGCTAAAACTCTGCTGAGGACATCTCTAAGATAAACGTGCGTCATAAATTTTGATGATCGTCCTGCAGTTTGGGTCGTTTATCGTGGTTGCCCTGAGACACCATGGCTTTCCTAAATACTCATGTCTGCTCGACACCCTGGGAGGTTGATATGCTGCTCCCAGAGCTTCACAATTTATCAGGAATGCAGAAAAAAGCCTCCCGAGTTCTGTTGCCTTCCCTGCTCAGCGTGAGCTCAGGGTTCGTGTTGAGACTTGCTGATGTTGCGTAAGGAACCGAGGGAACAGTGAACATGGAATGTGTCTCATTACGACATGCATGACTAACAGACATGGACATGCTGATCAGAATGGAGAAGTACGCTTTCATCAGTCCTCATCCAGAGAATTAAATACGTAACTGTGTCTCATTGGAGGAGACTATTTGTCACTGTGAGCATCGCACAGCGAAATGCATCCCCTGCATTTAACCCATAGCACCCCGGTAGCAGTGATGCTGACAGTACCTTGCTCAAGAGAACCTCAGGGCAACCTAGGTCCAGGATTCGAACCCACAACCTTTCCTGGGGCCAACTTCCTAAACACTTGGACACCGCTGCCCCAAGAGGTTCCTCTCTTTACCACCAAGGTAGATGCAGTGAGTGATTTTTACCTTGAAACGTCTGAAGCCCGCTAGATTGGAGCAGCAGTGGCCTAGTGTTTAGGCACCAGGGTCCGAAGGTCACAGGTTTGAATCTGTGACCAGTAGGTGACCCTGAGTTAACCTTGAGCAAGTTACCGTCCGCATCACTGCTCCCCAGGTACTGGAAATGGCAGCCCCCTGCTGGTAATGTAATGCATTAAAATCTGTCAGAATGAACATGTGGATCATATGAACATTATAGAGCGTTAGTAATGACACGGTATAGGGCAGGGGTCACCAGCATGGTGCCCATGGGCACCAGGATGCCCCCAAGGACAACATGAGTTGCCTGTTCTAAAAATAGCTCAATTCATCAGTGAGCAGCGTCTAAAATTTAATTTTATCCTGTTGCTATTCTTCTTTAATCACATTTGCATTTATATAGATATAGATATATTATGTATAAAATGACTATTTTAAAAAAAAAACAAAAAACATTTAAAACATGTTTATTATACATGAAGTTTAGATAGGTTTAGGTAACTGGTAGCCCTTCGTGTGGCTCAGTACCCGTGAAGTAGCTCTCAGTCTCAAAACGGTTGGTCACTCTTGGTATAGGCCATATAACCCCCTATAGGTCATTCATATTTTATTGTTTCCCCCACCCTTACACACCCACCACAACCCAAGAAAGACTGGTTAGTTGATTACCTGGATCAGGTGTGGAGGGGGTGGGGAAAGCAATAAAATGTGCAAAACAGAGGCCATTCCAGGTTCAGGATTGAGAAACGCTGTTGCAGATCAAGATAGATGTCTTTTTATATTTTTAGGTTTCGAAAAAATATTTTCTCCTTCATGCACAGGCCTACAGTCCATCAGAATGACTTTGCAGATCTTATGAACATCATAAAGCATTGTAGAGCCTTTTTAAATGGTACAAATAAACTATATTGCCCCCTACATTGCCTGAAGAGTGTTACAATCTGTCAGAATGACTGTATGATAGTTACAGAGCCTTTTAAAAGGAAGTTAGAAAGCTTATCGCTGGTTGGTGGATCATATGAACATTGTAAAGCATTAAAGTGCCTTTTAATAGGACATAATAGAATCTATGTCATCTCCTATCCTTCCTGTAATGCATTAAAATCTGTCAGAATGACCGTGTGAAGCAAATAATTATTATAGAACTTTTTAAAATGGTAAAATATATGCCATATCGCCCTCTACACTTCCTGTGAAGTATTACAATCTGTCAGAATGACCATGTGGAGCAGAACTTAAAATTATCGACTGTCTTATTAATGCATTAACAAAAAACCCATTTCAGGGCTGTTTCCTAATTGACTTTAGGCCACCTCCAGTGTGTAGGGCTTTTTAAAGGTCGTCAAAAGGGTTTTTTCTTCTCTATGGTCTCATTGCGAGACCGACACAGCTGAGTTTAAAGGCAGTTTGAAGTCAATTTTCAGAAGGGTCACTATGGCACTGTGGAACTGGTGGTCAGTTTCACTTCTGCGTGAACTTTAAAGACTTTATTCTCCAGTTCGACTAATCTGGCAGGGTGTTGTTTGATCAAGACTCGGGCAAGTTGTCAGGTGACCATTTGCACTTCATTCATTCATCTAAATGTGTGTTCAGTCAAAGCCAGATACGTTTTGATGTGAAGTCTGCAAAAGTGTTAAATCGCCCCCGTTTCTTCATTTTTCACTTCTTAATGATTCAGACTGTCTTGTAGTTTTAACGTGTTGTTGAGGGACAGTACTCCAGGCCTCCTGAAGGACAACGTTTTTGGCTCTCACTTTCCGTCCAGAGCAGTTTCAGAGGCAGAAACAGTGTGTGATCTTCTCCACAGAGAACGGAAAGACAAAAAGCAGCTGACATCCAAAGAAGAGCTTCAGAATGTCCTTCAAGAAGCCTGGAGAAGTGTTCCTGAAGAAGACTTAAGAAAAGGAGCTGGTCTAAGAGAGTTGAGGCTGTGCTGAAGAACAGTGGTGGTGGAAGTGAATATTGACTTTAGAGCTGGTTAGAATGGAACTCTCTTTGTCTTTAGATGTTCAGAGCTGGAGACCTGCTGATCAGGTCAGAAAAGTTCAAGAACTCTTCATAGTCCCACTCGTTGCCACAGAGATGTTCTTCTCTTCAAAGGAGAGGAGGTTGTGTTGGCTGGGGGTGTTGGCGAATCCTCTTAGTCACAGTTTTAACTGTCAGCCCCCACTTCCTATATAACCGCCGGTCCAGGGGATTGGACCCTTACCCTTTAGTCGTGAGCCCTCTTCTTCTGGGGGTTCAAATCCCTGGCCTGAGCCACATTTGTGCAAGGTATTGTCCTCATCACTGCTTCCTGGATGCTAGACGTGGCTTCAAACTGCTGGATGGTGTGTCTGGGTTAAATGCACTCAATTAGTCTCTTTCACTTGGAGACACCACCTCCCAAAATGACTTGATTTGTCTTTCATGTCATGTAGCCTAACCTTCTGATCTACCTTAAAAAGGAGCTGGATGAGGTTCGAGTCCATCACTTTGGATTAACCACATCTGGGCTCAAATCTATAACCTGTGAATTTCTCATGACATAAAGGGCCCATGTCGTCATAATGTCAAGAGTTTGTGATGTCACAAAACCAACACAGCTGCCTCCCTTCATCCTTTTAGCTGCTTATCCTGACACTTTGACCTTATTCAGTTTCGCTGAAGGAGTGCTTCAGCCGCGTGCTTTGGAAGGAAACGGCAACCAATCACAAAAGAGATCCTTTGCATATTTTGTCCTTAAAGCCACAGTAGCACAGTACAAAAACAGATCAAAGCACTCAGCTGGACCTCTCATTGGTCATCTTGATTGGTTAAAGGCCCAATAGTGTCTTTCCCGTAGTGTTCCCATTATCGCAATAATGATACTGCAGAGGCGAGATATTGTTCAGCCTTTCTGGGAAGTCAGTTGGGAAGTTATAATTAACACTTCATCGCCACCGCTGTCAAATCCGTCTTCTATTTTCTTCTTCTGCTCTCCTGCCTTGCTGCCTCAGTGCCACATGTTCTTGTCTGCAGGGTAAACGAGTCTCTCCAGGCGTGTGCAAAGTGATGGAGCAATAAGAGTCATTTTATTTCATGCACTCAAGCCATGGGACTCTTTCTGTCCACTTGACTCACTTTGAGAGGAAGTGTTTGGTTAACATGGTTAGCAGATTGTGGCTCTGACGCCAAGCGCGGCAATTTAGTTTCCTGCCACTTTCTGCAGCTTCTCTTGGTGGGCGAGTCTTCAACTTGAACGCCCTTTGCCCAACAATGCCATTGTGTCGGTACCTTGCTCAAGGGTACCTCAGGGCGACCTACCTGTCTGGGATTCGAACCCATGACCTTCTATGGGGACCCATGGGGACTAGTCTCCAACCATCAGGCCACCACTGCCCCAAAATGCCTCAGATACAAAAGTTTATAATCTAAATAATTACATTTTCCAATCTTCTCTACACTGAAACTAGCTGTTTTGGTTACTGTTCCTGTTGCACTCTATATAACTTCATCAGAAAGGGGCGGGGCTAGACTTTTGCCTGAGAAGGGATATAAACCTTAATGCCTTGGCTTCATGGAAATTGGCCCAAATGTGTGTTTTGTACATTCGTTTCCGGTGTATTTTGAAAACAGCTACTTTATAGAAAATATAAAAAAGGATTACAGTTTTCCATGATACGGGCACATTAAGTCTGCAGACATAAGCCGACGGATGACTGTGCTTCCAGAGGATTTGTTTTTGTGGTAAACGCCTCACTCACTGATACCAAAACAGCATTGCGGCTGGTGCTCTGTGTCTGATTTCCTTCTGCACAGGCAGGCACTTCTCGAGCAGGTCGGGTTGGTAAATAACCTTGTGAAAGGCGTGAGACTCTGGCATTCAGGAACTGGGGTTGTCATTCCGGTTTGTCTTGGCTGGAGGGGCTGATTTCAGCAGCGAGAGCTCCAGAGAAAGCTTTTTCTTCTCCAAAAACATTATTCCAGCGGTGAGATCTTTGGGTTGTTGGAAGTGTTTGCAGTGAAGAGGTGGGAACAGGTGGCTGGATGAGTTTAGTGGGAGCTCAGAGTATCTGGCAGCATTTTCAGCATCAAGTTCTGGCATTTAGCTCTGATGCCACCTGCTAATTCTCGAACCGTTCGCTATTTATGTCTACAGCTGCGTTATCATAGCACAAACTTTAGGAGGTCTGCTCCTTATGAATCATTTCAACTATTTGTTTATATTTATGGGCTGTTTATCATTTTCATACATCATCAAGAAGGTGCCAGGTCAGATCACGGGTCTCTCAGGGGTCCGTATCAGCTCTCGATGCCATCAGACATCAAGCACGTTAAAAATCTGGACTTGAGTCCAAGTAGTAAAGGACAGCATGTGCCGATCTACAGCCAATGAGAGTGTGGGACGTTATTCTTTTTCTTCCTGTTTTTGCTTCAGACATTCGTTTCTGAACAAAATAAAGCCTAGTCTCACACAGCATCTCCTTGCTTTGGGGATGAAGTATAGTTTGAGGAGCAGACAAACTGGTGGGAGGTTCCTCATGGTGTAAAAATCTTGTAATGTGGACCTCCAATCACTGATCACACCCATGTTAAGATTCCCAGAGACAGTGTGGACAGTGCAAACATAAGACGTCAGGTAGTGTCCATGTTCCAGCCTCATCCCCTCTTGGATAACATCTGCACTTCCACTTGCTAGGTGGGAACTCTTGCAACAGATCCTCAAAGTACCAGCTCAGTTGTACACCACATGGACTTCCTGGCAGGCTGGTGGGTCCATTTCATGTCCAGTCTGCTGATTGGGACACTCACACATGGAGGGTAATACACAGTTCAGGGTTGTTGTGCAGTTTAAGCTGCTATGACGCAAAACTCTGTAATATCTGACTACAATGTTTTTCATGTTCTGGTAAGTCCATTTCCCATCCTTGTCAGGACAATCAGGCCTCACTTCATCTCTCCGTCTCATATCTCGACCAGTTTGCATCGTCCAACCTTTTCCCAGTGTGAAATTGAACCAAACGACCAGAAATGCCCATAAAGTTCTCAGAATTCAACTTCCGTTGGAAATGAAGTCTGTTTGAATGCTTGTCCAACTTGGAGCCCTAGATTCAAGTTTATTCCTCTTACATTCAGAGCTGAAGCCCTGCTGCTCAGGTCAGCAAAGTTCAAGAGCTCCTCATAGTCCCACTTGTTGCCACAGAGACGTTCTTCCTGTCTGGGCTTTAGAGGAGAGGAGGTTGTGTTGGTACATTTTTCTCCAATGCTCTGAAGAGTTTTAGAACCAGCGATAAATGCGAGATGGCACCAAGGGTTATGACACCAAATATTAAACGTCCTTTATTTGAATTTGTTTTAAAACTTTCTCATCCAATGCTTTTGTTCTTATGAAAATAGTGGGTGGTCTGACAGAAAAGGTGACGTGTTCTTTGTAGATGTATTTAGATGCAAACAGGAAATAAAAGATAAAATCTGACCTTTCTGCTCATATTCATCTAAAGATATCAAACCCACAAGTCCTGAGTGCAAGAACAAAGAATCTGGCCATTTTAGGTGCAACTACTTTGCAAACCGTCATTGTTTCTTCTTCTGAAATCCCCTTTAGCTTTTAATGTGACCTGTGTCTTCTCTGAACAGATGTCCATGCTCACTGAGGTTATGAGTCATGGCACAGAAAGAGGACCTTCCTTCCTCCACAAAGGCAAAATGAAGCTTTGCTCTTTTTTGAATATAATTTCAGTCTAGACATCCCCTGATTGACCCTCATGGTGATGTTCCCCATGCAGTGATGTATCTCACATTTTTCAACCTCTGCGTTTCACCCACGCACACACGTGCTGCAGGGGCAGCTATTGAAAGCGCCCTGGGAGTGATGGGGACGGTACCTTGCTCAAGGGTACTTCAGGGCAACCTACTGGTGAGGGAACCGAACCCACAATCTTCCAATCTGGGGCAACACCCTAACCACCAGGCCACCGCTGCCTGATGGCAGTAATAGACAGGGATCTAAAGAGTCCAAAACTTAGTTTATCATCATAAATTAGTTTTTCTTCTCTTGATCTGTCATGTAAAACTTTGTTTTGAACCTGTGACTCTGGTGGACATTGGTCCTCCAGAAGGGGAGTTGGGCATCCCTGGCTTGAACATTTGGACTTTTTGGGAGCCCTGTTAGTGTGATTTTAAGTGAAGTTCTGAGGGGCTTAAGCGTTTGCTGTGTTCTGCTTAGAGAAGAGGGTTCGCAACCAGAGGATTGAGGGGTTCAATCCCCTGGACCAGCAGGAAAAATGTTGGCAAATGGAAGGTGAATAGCACTTTTCTACTCCTGCATCCACAGCTGGAGTGTCCATGGGCAAGACACCTAACAACATAACTGTTCCCGGGTGCAGCCGTTGCAGCCCCCGCCGCATCTCCATGGTTTCTTCTAAATTCAGTCAGTAAAATGATGATGGAAATGTTGTGATTTAATTGCATTCAGCCGCTTGTGAGGTCAGCGACCGATGATTCCTGCTCATCCATCATGAAGCTTCATAGATCGACCCATAACCCATGCTGGGACAGCGGCCATGTAGTAGTTAGGGAGTCGGCCCCAGGATTAGAAAGTTGGTGCTTTGGATCCCAGACCAGTAGGTTGCCCTGAAGTTCCCTTAAGCAAGGTACCGTCCCCATCCCTGCTTCCCGGGCACTGCATATGGCTGTCCCCTGCTGGACAGTGTGTGGGTTAAAGTAGAGGTTGCATTTCATTGTGCTTCACTGTGTGCTGTGTTCGAATAGTCACTTTTACATTTACATTTACATTTACGGCATTTAGCAGACGCTCTTATCCAGAGCGACTTACATGTCCTAATTACAGGGACAGTCCCCCCTGGAGACACTCAGGGTTAAGGGTCTTGCTCAGGGACCCAGTGGTGGTAGTGCTAGAGGTGGGATTTGAACCGGGGACCGCTTGGTCCAGAGGTCCATAGGCAAGTACTCTACCACTAGACCACCACCACCCTACTTTCACACCATTTGGGTCGTTCTACCCTCAGATTTCTCATTTTTTGGTAGAAACAATACAAGCTGTGAACATCTGCATCAGTAACGAGCTTCAAGTGTCTGTCTGCATATTTTTGGACATTTTGGACGGTTGTCTAGGTCCAGTCCTGAGCTGGAATCTGGTCCAGTCGTTCAGGATCCACAGATGGGTGTTTATTGCACTTTTGCAGTGCTGGTGTTTTTGGGCCCTGCTGGGTGTGGCTATGAGCTGAAGTTTTACAGCAGGTTGAGACTCTGCTTGTGTTTTGTTGACGGTGTGGGCTGAAAAGACTGGAGTAAGGGAATGCACTTCCTGTTCCTACTGGCAAGTCCAAGAGTGTGTAAGTGGTCAAAAAAAAATTTTAAAAAACACTTGTTCAGCAACAACTTTCAAGCACTTTGCAAAAGTCTTGAGTCCTTTGTTTCTTCATATTTTACTTCCAAATCTCTAGACCCTCTTGTATGGTTAATGTTGAGGAACAGTTCTCCAGATCTTCCTGAAGGACAGCGTCTCTCATGTTCAGTCCAGTCTCTGTACCTGAGCAGTTCTCCAGATCTTCCTGAAGGACAGTGTTGTTGTCTCATGTGTTCAAACCCTGGAGCAGCAGGTCACCCTGAGCTTCCATTGAGCACGGTACCGTCCCCATCACTGCTCCCCGGTTCCTGGATATGGCTGTCCCCTGCTGGATGGTGTGTGGGTTAAAAAACAGAGCTTGCATTTCCTTGTGTTTCAGTGCGTTCACAGTGACAAGAGTCAAGAGACAAAACCGGAAAAAAATCATACATGGTGCATAAATTCAACCATTTCTGCAGCTGGGATTTAAAATTAGGCTTCACTCCGTGTGAGAGGCTTTCAAATCTAGAGAAGTGTGCGATTCATAGTAGGGAAGGAAGGGGCTAAAAAAACGTGTGTGTTTACTCAGAAAAAGGAATTCTGAAATAGAAACTTGTTTAATCTTGGCCAGAAAAAAGTTGAGTCATTAGTTCCTGATTCAGGATGTGGAGGATAGAAAAACAGTGCGTAAAATGGGTGTGTGTTGCCTTACTGTGGTTTTTCATTCTTTAAAACACACACACACACACACACACACACACACAGTGCACTAAGAAAGCCTCACTTGATAGGCTCACACTGCTTTTGGGTTATTTGACCCCCGGGGTCAGAGCTCCCCGAGGAATGTGGCGGCTTTTCTTTTGTTGTCATGACGAAACGAGACCTGCTGTGGTGCCTGGGCAGCGCTGACGAGTTTCTTCTTTATAAAGACGTACAGGGGCTCTGCAGGTCGCTTTCTTTCGTTCTTCCACTGGAGGCCAACAGAAAGAACCCACAAAGCCCCAGCGTGCAGCCAAACAGCCCTTTTAAACGGCAGGGTGTGTTTTCAGGAGCTGATCTAGAATCGGTCCTAAGTACGGAGGAATCTGATCCCAGATCAGTCTGAACAGCAGCCCTGGAGTTTGAGTTTAGGACAATAAGTCCTGCTGAGTCCTAAACCACACCCACAAGCCTAAACCACCTTGATGAAGGTCTGGAGGTTTGAGTGAGTGGAGAAGGTGTGTACAGTAGAGATTTGAAAAGTGAAAAGGGGGGCAGACAAATCCAGCACCCGTGGAGCAGTGATTGGGATGGTACCTTGCTCAAGGTTATTACCCATTTTTTTTGGACTTATCCGGAGTGGGCGACTCCAGATATGAGCGAATATATCTAGTAACTAAGTTCAAGTATTTTGTAACTCTGCTTAAGGAGAAATTCTTTTTTCTCATTTTCTTCCTTCATTTCCCCTCAAACATCTGTTCTTTCCTTCCATCTTCAGGACAGACTCTACTTTATTTTGAACACATTGAGTTGATCCTCCATTATCTTTATCCTCCATCACCTTCCCTCCATCCAGACCGTCTCAGACTAAATGGACACAAACACAGAAGAGACGTCCCTCTGTGTGTCCATCGGTGCAGGACAGAGTGAAGGAGAGTGAGAGAGAGGACAGGGAGAGTGGACGATGGAGTTCAGGGTGTGTGGAGTGTGTGTCCGTGATGGAGAACTAGTAGAGACGGTGATGAAAGTGAAGCGGTGAAGTTCATGTGGATTATTTTCAGTAGATTGTTTTTATTGGAGTTGAAGTTCGAGGCTTTAATAGTCTTTAATTCTATTAATATGGAGTGAGATTCAGTTCACTTTCAGCACAGACAGACGCTCCAGACGTCCTTCAGAGGAGACACGTCTCACTTTACACTCTCAGTACACTCCTGTACTTTTACTTTACACTCTCAGTAGATTCCTGTACTTTTACTTTACACTCTCAGTACATTCCTGTACTTTTACTTTATACTCTCAGTACATTCCTGTACTTTTACTTTATACTCTCAGTACATTCCTGTACTTTTACTTTACACTCTCAGTACATTCCTGTACTTTTACTTTACACTCTCAGTACATTCCTGTACTTTTACTTTATATGTACTGAGGAAAGTAGTCAGATTGGTTTGTTACCCCACACTTCGTGTCCTTTTCTTGTTTACCGAGTCTCTCTTTCATTCCTGCTGTTTGTCTCAGCCCGTGTCCTCCCGCTGTGTCCTTGGCGAGATGTCTGAATCTCTTTTACATGTTTCGGAGGCCGAGGAACGGCTGCGGTTCCAATTAACCTGATTAATTCCAGCCCGGTTGAGCACTTGGTCACATCAGAACCGAGTGCAGGTCAATTTCTGGTTCCGGGTCGGCAGATGAAACGAAAAGGATCGCCCGGATCCGGATTCTCCATTTCTGAGAGACACTTCCTTCATTTACTTCCCAGAAGAGAACGGCAGAACCATGCGCACTTCTCTTTCTCCTACTCTTTCTTTCTTACTTTTTCTTCTCATTCTCCTCCCCCCGTTCTCTCTCTCTTTCCCTCCTCACTTCCTCCTTCCCATAAACTTTCCTCTTAATTGCCATCTCCTGTATTTCTCTTTCTCACTGACTCACCATGTCTTTCTTCTAAACCCTCATTTCACGCTCCCCCCCTCTTTTTTCCTCCTTTCTTCAATCATTTTCTTCAGTTTCTCTTTTCTGTTTCACTTTACCTGACCGTTTTGTCTGTTTCTCACTCATTCTTTCTCTCTTTTCTCTCTTTTGTCTCAGTTCCTCACTTGCATGCTCGCTTTCTCTCATTCTCTCCTCCTGTCTCACTCCCTGTCTCTTGCCCCCTTCTTTCTTCTTCCCTTCTCCTTTTTCTCCCTTTTTCTCCCTTTTTCCTCTTCTTTTTTTTTCTCTCTCTCTCAATTGCTCTCATCACTCCTTTGGTCACTCTCCTCCCTCTCATGCCCTCCTCACCCCCCGACTTTTCCCTCGCTCACTCCTCTCTCCCACAGGCTCACTCATTCTATTGCTCTTTCTGTCTCTCTCACTCCCTCTTTTACTCTTCTCTTTCTCTCATCTTTCTCAGTTCTTTTGCTCTTCTTTTTTCCCCTCATCGCCACTTTTCTCATCGGCTTGTATTTCCTCTCACACCATTTCTCCTTTTTCCTCAACTTTCCTTCTCTCCCCTCCTCTTTAATTTACCCTCTCATTTTCTCATCTCTCTCTCATCTTTCCCACTTTTTTATTTCACCCCTTCTCTCCTTCCCTTGTTCTCACACACACTGTATGTTTGATTAGTTTCTAAAGGTTAAACAACACTTAACGAGTGTATCTGCACCTGCTCTTGTGTGTGTGTGTGTGTGTGTGTGTGTGTGTGTGTGTGGTGTGTCCCTCATTTGTCCATAGAAGCTCCTGACCATCTGTCTGAGCTGGTACCTGTTTTTGGGTTTCACAACAGAACACACACACACACACACACACACACCCCATTCGTTCTATTTCCAGCTGAAGAAGTGGGTCGGTGTCCGCTGGGGGAGTTCCTGTCTGTCCAGCCGACACTCATAAGCCCAAAAGATCTGAGCTCAGTGTCGGTGAACGGACCGAACGGGCCGAACCGGGTCTGTGTTTGAGGTTCTGATGCTTTATAAACATCTTTAGAGCCGAACAGCCCGATAAACCTTTGCTTTGTTTTTCCTTAAAATGCCCTCCATTTGTTTGTTTGTTTGTTTGTTTGTTTGTTTGTTTGTTTCCCTGGACATTTTTCTCAGGATTGATAAAGTTTTTCTGATTCTGAAATGACATTTGTTTTCTTTTATGTAACAAAAACCATCAAGACTTTTCCTCCATCATCACTCCCCAGCTTCTGTTGATCCCTGAGGATTAAACAGGCTGCTTGTGTTACTGTGCCTTTAAGACTGTGATATGCAAATGTGCCCGCTTCTGATTGGCTTGGATGTCTTTCAGGAAGTAGTCACAGAAGATTTACGGAAACATCCATCCATCCATCCATTCGTCCATCATACCGGGACATTTGGTTTTGAGGCCTCTAAATCCAAAGCAACACCATCCCTAGCTCTTTAATGTGCATCAATCCATCCATCCACCCAGAAAAAAAAAAAACAACAAAAAAAACACTTTTGAGTTCTTTAAATCCAAAGCAACCTCTTCAAGCTGTCTCAATATGAATAACATCATACTCTCTTTAATGTGCATTTGAAATATTTGAAATTCCTTCCATCTATCTATCCATCTATCCATCCATCCATCCATGGAAAAAAAAAGGAGGAGAATTCACCTTTTGTTGAAAGTATGCCGACACTTCCAGCTGGAGTTAATGCAAGTTTTAACTCCTCAGTTGGCCTATGACTATGTTGCCTTGGTAACCGCGAATCCTCACCGTAACTGAACTTAAGGCCTGCGGTTGCGCTCAAGTCATGCTGTGTCCCAAACCCCGTTGTGTATGTCTGTGGAAAGCTTATGGATACACACACACACACACACACACACACACACACACGGTAAGCTGTTTATCTGTTCCTCATGTCTCTACACAGATGTTTTTCTCCTGCTTTGAGCTGTGGGCTCCTCTGGTTCTTGCAGGAACTTTGGGAAATCGGTTAATCCTCTCAGCTCCAGATTATTCCCTTTCAGGAAAAATAAATCAGTTTTTATTCAATAATCTGATGTTGGTCCTGCTGTGAGTCTGGAGATTCAACCTCCTGCTCCAGAACACGGTTCTTAGAGAGCCGGACGGATTAACCGTGTCCGCACCTGGAAGTAGGAATATCGTCCACCCTGCTCTCGGTACGAGTGTGTGTGTGTGTGTGTGTGTGTGTGTGTGTGTCTGTCTGAGAGGGTTTGGTCTGGTCTATTCTGGTCTGGTTTGGCCTGATTTCATGCACTTTTAGTGGTGTCTGTTTCTTGAAAAGATTTGGTCAGGTTTAATAAGGTTTGGTCAGGCTGGGTTTGGTCAGGCTGGGTTTGGTGAGGTTTGATTAGTTTTGGTCAGGCTGGGTTTGGTCAGGTTTGATTAGGTTTGGTCAGGCTGGGTTTGGTCAGGCTGGGTTTGGTCAGGTTTGATAAGGTTTGGTCAGGCTTGGTCAGGCTGGGTTTGGTCAGGCTGGGTTTGGTCAGGCTGGTTTTGGTCAGGTTTGAGGGGGCAGCGGTGGCCTAGTGGTTCGGGCGTTGGCCGCATGATTGGAAGATCGGGGGTTCGAACCCCTTCCCAATGGGTTGCCCTGAGGCCCCTTCACGCTTCTCCCTGCGATGGGCTGGTGACCTGTCCAGGGTGTGTCCCTCGTCCTTTGCCCTGTGTGAGCTGGGATGGACTCCAGCACTCCCCCGCGACCCTGCTTAGGACAAGCTAAGGACATGACTGACTGATTAGGTTTGGTCAGCTTGTGTTTGGTTAGGCTGAGTTTGATGCAGTTAGGTTTGGTTGGATTTGGTTTGGTTTTCTCTGGTCAGGTTTGAAAGGTTTGGTCAGGTTTGGTCAGGCTGGGTTTGGTCAGGCTGGGTTTGGTCAGGCTGGGTTTGGTGAGGTTTGATTATGTTTGCTCAGGTTTGATTAGGTTTGAAAGGTTTGGTCAGGCTTGATTAGGTTTGGTCAGGCTGGGTCAGGCTGGGTTTGGTCAGGTTTGGTCAGGTTGGGTTTGGTCAGGCTTGATTAGGTTTGGTCAGGTTTGATTAGGTTTGGTCAGGCTGGGTCAGGCTGGGTTTGGTCAGGTTTGATTAGGTTTGGTTAGGCTGAGTTTGATGCAGTTTGGTTTGGTTGGACTTTCCCAGTTTGCTGTTTATTATTTCAACTCGAGTCTTCTCCTTCAGACAGTTTTCAAAACACTTGAACGTGACTGTTTCCTGACAGAAGCACATGTTGCTGTCAGGTGATGAGTTGAGGGGAGGACTGTGGGAGAGGAGCTGGAAAAACATTCAGACGCCAGCTGAAACGATTGCTTTTTGAAGGAAATATCTTTCTCAGACAAGTGGAACACACACTCACACACACACACACACACACACTGTTTTTCTTTTTCTGGTTTTATGCTGCGTTAAATTCCAGCAGCCGAATCTGTTTCAGGCTGCAGCGTCCATCAGGCTGATACCTCCTCAGGGAAATTAGGGATTACAGTCTTCTTTTGCCTGCTTCTTAAATTTTCAAACACACACAGACACACACACACACACACACACACACACACACACTCATGTTTTCTCCTTCTTTCTGCTGCTGTTTGACTCTAAGAGGATGAGGAGGATCCTCAGTGCTGCTGACTAACACTGATGAATTTGGGGTCATAACACACACACACACACACACACACACACACACACACATTCTCGTTTGATCATGTGCTGGACTCGAGGCCATTTTGGGTCAGTGTAAATGAAAGTGAGTCTCCGCCGCTTTGTCTGAGATTAAACCCCAGAATCTGCTGAACCGCCTGCATTTACTTTCCAGCATCAGCAGTGACCTCAGGTTATCTAAAACCCATCTCCCACCAAATTGACAAAAGTATGTGGACACCCTGAACCATAGCATACAGTGAACCACAGCGAAATTCATCCCCTGCATTTAATCCACAAACACCGCTGCCTGACCCGGACCGACCCACCTGGGAATCGACAGCGCCACCCAGATAAAACATAATGCGTTATCATGTGATTGAAAAGATGTTGATGCACAACATGTCTCTCTCTCGCTCGCTCTCTTCCTCTTCCCTTCAGGGCTTTTTTGCGTGAACTGCTCTACCAGCACCGTCAGCATCTGCCATAAAACACACAGATTGAGAGTTCAGTTAAACACGACAGGAATAAACTACAGCCTGTAGAACTGAAACTGCCTGTTCCATTACATTTAATTTACATTAATCTTCAATATTATTATTATTATTGTGGCTTTTATTATTTATATGGCCATAACATTCTGGACATAATCAATAAAACACCGCTCACTACGCCCATGCTGCTGGTGCTGTCACCAATTTACACACACACATATCAGCATCCCATAGCCCGTTGCTATGGTGATGCCACAGCGCAGGGGTGCAAAGAGGATGAAGGATGATGTCATCATGTAGAATCATTCAGTTCTGTGAGGCCTGCTTGACTCGTCTCGTCTCGTCTCGCCTCGTCTCTCCTGTTTTTTTCTTCTCTCCTCTGTTCTTCTCTTCTTTTATTTCCTCGCCTTTGTTCCTCTCACTTCACTTTTCTTCCCTTGCCTTCTCTTTATTCCTCCCTCTTCTCTTTCTCTATCCTATCTGAGTGATGGGGGAGAGGGAGGACCACCCTACACACCCACAGAGAGAGCGAGAGCGAGAGAGAGACAGGACAGTTCTACTGAGTGATGGGGGAGAGGGAGGACCACCCTACACACCCAGAGAGAGAGAGGACAGTTCTACTGAGTGATGGGGGAGAGGGAGGACAGTTATTGTTATGATGATTCAGGGTGACAAAGTTATATGTGTGTGCGTGATGTGTGATGGTCTTCTTTCTTGTCTCTGCAGCATCTGGAGGGTTCCTAATGTGAACTGTGTGGACAGTAATGGATACACACCTCTGCACCACGCTGCTCTAAACGGCCACAGGTGAGTGTTCGCACACTGTACGTTTACCTCCAGTCCACCAGGGGGAGCTGTGTCACGAAGCGACGTAAAGCCTTTTCACTGAGGGGAGGTCCTCAGTTCGATTCCATATTAACAACTCTTCCTGTCCTCTGCAGCTTCCTCTTTCTCACCCGCATGTCCTCTCTCACCTCATCCATAAAGCTCCTCTTTGTCCTTCTCCTCTTTCTGGCAGCTCCATCCTCAACATCCCTTTTCCTGAAATACTTCTCATCTCTCCTCTGGACATGTCCAAACCAAAGCTTCTCTCACTTTGTCTCCAAACTGTCCAGCCTCAGCTGTACCTCTAATATACTCATTCCTAATCCAGTCCATCCTCGTCCCTCGACACTGACACCTGCAGCTCCAGCCTTTTTATTAGTGACACCGTCTCCAACCTGTAACATAGCTGGTCTTACTGCCGTTCTGTAAACCTTCCCTTTCACTCTTGCTGGTGGTTTGTGTCGGGAGGGACGAGGATGGAGGCGGAGTTAGAGAAGTGAGACTGTTTCGGTTTGGACATGTCCAGAGGAGAGATGAGGAGTATGTCAGGAGAAGGATGCTGAGGAAGGAGCTGCCGGGAAAGAAAAGGAGGTTTATGGATGTGGTGAGAGAGGACATGTAGGTGTGAAAGACGAAGATGCAGTGGACAGGAAGACGTGGAGAAGGATGATAAGGTGTGGTGACACCTTAGAAAGTAGAGCAGCCGAAAGAAATAGGAAGTTGTTTTTATTTCTCTCTGTCTCTTGCTTTCTCCCTCTGTCTTCCTTTGTCTCTCTGTCCCTCTCTGTCCCTCTCTGTCCCTGTCCTTGTCCCTGTCTCAGTGAGGTGGTGGCGCTGTTGTTGAGAAATGAAGCTGTGACTAACGTGGCTGATAATAAAGGCTGTTATCCGCTTCATTTGGCCGCCTGGAAGGGAGACCAGCACATCGTCCGGCTGCTCATCCACCAGAGTCCCTCACACCCCAAACTCAACGAACAGGTCAGAGCACACACACACACACACACACACACCCCCACCAGAGTCCCTCACACCCCAAACTCAACGAACAGGTCAGA
>CM029385.1:23168166-23218708 GCA_017165825.1 Hepsetus odoe | reverse complement strand
ATATAGTGTATATAGAGACAGTTTATATAGTATATAGTGTATATACTACAGTTTATATAGTGCATATAGGGACAGTTAAATAGCATATAGTGTGTATAGTACAGTTTATATAGTGTATGTATAGAGACAGTTTATATAGTATTATAGTATATGTAGAGACCGTTTATATAGTGTATATAGTACAGTTTATATAGTATATAGCGTATATAGAGACAATTCATATAGCATATAGTACGGGTTTATATAGTATATAGTGTATATAGAGACAGTTTATATAGTATATAGTAGTTTATATAGTGTATAGTGTATATAATGCAGTTTATATTGTATATAGTGTATATAGTAGTTTATATAGTGTATAAAGTACAGTTTATATAGTATATAGTGTATATAGTACAGTTTATATAGTATATAGTGTGTATATAGGGACAGTTTATATAGCATATAGTGTGTGTGTATATATATATAGTACAGTTTATGTAGTGTAGGGCATATTATCAGAATGAAGCTTCTAAACAGCCTTCACAACAGGGTGTGTTTTCAGGAGCTGATCTAGAATCAGTCCCTAATACGAGGAATCTGATTCCTGATGAGTCTAAACAGCAGCCCTGGGGTTTGAGTTTAGTTGATGTTTGTAGAGACAGTAGGCCTTCATGTGTACTAAACCACACCTCCAAGTCTGACCTTAATGAAGAACTGGAGGATGTTTGAGCAGGTTTTGGAAGTGTTTGGGTGACTGTTGACTTCTACAGGCGAAGCATCTCTTTAAGAAGTCGCCAGTTCCAATATCTCATCACTGATAATGTGATGGTTTGCATTGATTGGGCTCTGCTGTGATCTTTTAAAGATGGAGCAGAGCCTTGGCTCATTTTGAATTCCGAGACCTTTCCATCACTTCAGATGAGCTAATAAAGGCTTCCACACTGCCAGGCTATCCTTATTCACTGGCTGGGTTGTAATATGAATGGTTCGATTCTAATAATATGTACAGGTTCCAGTGAGTGTGAAAGGGAAGCTTTATAGGCTGGTATTGAGACCAACTGTGTTATACGGTTGGGAGACAGTGGCATTAAAAAGACAGGTGGCAGAGCTACGGTGGCCTAGTGGTTTGGGAGTCGGCCGTCTGCTGTATGTAAATAAGAATTAAATTCTCTTTACAAAATGTTGAAGACCGAGTGTTCTGTCTCCGTCCACTTCATCATCTTCAGAGAGCGTCCACAGCATTACCAGCAGGATGAATGTTGATGCTACAATGTGAACGTTCCATCAGTTTCCAAAAAAGGGATTGAAAGGAGGTGCCGGAGAAGGCATGTCCACAATGGACGCCTATGCCTTTAAGCAGAGAAAGAGTGAGATTTGATCTGATGAAGGACAGGGGACCCTGGAGAGTTGAAATCAATGGACGTTGAGACATTCATCCCCAATGATGGATGACCTTGGTTAGTGGGGCAGTGAGTGTGTTAGCAGCAGGTGTAATGGGCTTTGAAGGTCTTACTAAGGCAGTCTGGGTAGAGATGAGATGTTGAGCTTCATCATCCATGCTGTGACTTTACTGCTCTTCATTATTAGTCCATCATCTCGTAAAACAGCTGTTTCTGAATGTGACCCGTTCGAGTGACATTGTCACGTTAGGTTGCTTGATGAAGGTTCCCCCATTGCAGGCCTACTGTCCAGGAAAAAGGTCTGGTCGTCCATCAGCTCCTCCCATTTGTAGCTGGTGTGGGTATCGTCCGTTGTCGTTTCCCTGCTAGTGGATTTTTAACCACACTGTTCTCTTATTGGTTGATTTTAAGATCTGCTCCTCCCCCTTTTGGTGGAGTTTGCTTTGGCCATGCTGTGCCCCTGTTGGCAGATCATAATCCACCCCGTCCTCCTGTGAATTTTTAACCATTTATCAACATTGATCTCCTGCTTGTGCATTTTAAACCATGCTGTTCCTGTTGGTGGATTTTTAGCTACGTTGTTCTCTAATTGGTTGATTTTTAGCTCTGCTGTTGGTAGATTGTAATTCACGCTGTTCTATTGGTTAATTTTTATCAATACTGCTACCAATAGTGGATTTTTAGCCCACTGCTCTCTTTAGCAGAGCTAAAAAAGTCTCTGCTTTCTTGTTGATGTGTTTTTATTGATTCTGTTACGAGTTGGTGGATTTTAGTGATTCTGTTGATTTTTGGTTATGCTGTTGGTCTGTTGGTGGATTATAAAGTATGCTGTTCTCCTATTGGTGGATTTTTAATGTTTCTGTAGCAGGTTGGGAAATTTTTAGCTCTGTTGTTCTCCTTTTGGTAGATTTTTAGCCACACTGTTCTCTTATTGATTGATTGATTTTTAGCCGTGCTGTTCCTTTGTTGGTGGATTTTTATCTATGTTATTCCCCTTTTTGTTGAATTTAATTTGTTTGTCTGCATATTTTTGGATTTTTAACCACCCTTTTCCCCTGTTGGTGGATTATTAGCATTGCTGTCCTGCTATTGGTGGATTTTTATCCATGCTCTTCCTCTGTTGGTGGATTTTTTTTTTTTAGGTCTGCTCTTCACCTACTGGTGGATTTTAGTCATTCTGTTCTGAGATGGCAGATTATTAGCTTTGCTGTTCTCCTATCAGCCATTGGAGTCTTGCTGTTCTACTATTGGTGGATTTTTTTAATGCTGTCCTCCTGTTGGTGATGTCTTTTGTTGGTGTATTGTTACTGGGTCTTTGAACAAATGGTGATTTTCAGCTTTGCTCTTCTCCTTTTGTTAGATTTTTAGCTGTTGTACTCTTATTGGTTGATTTTTAGACATGCTTTTCTCCTATTGGTGGATATTTGGCTGTGCCTTCCTCCCCATTGGAGAATCTTAGCTACACAGTTCTCCTGGTGGCTTTTTTGGCCTCCCATTCACCCATTCTGCAGGATGTTTGATTCTGACTCAACTTAACACAACACCTTTAACTGCATCCAAAGAATTAATTTATAGTTTTAGATTTCTGACAGTGTTTTCACACAAACTGCACCTGCCTTTCATTACGATGCTCAACCAGAAAATTACTTTGCATTGGCTGCCGCTGGATCAATATCATCCCAGCGGAGGACAGCGTGCCATCTCTGTCTTCCATTCCCTGTTGCAGTTCTGTGCTGGATCTTATTGTGTTCATGCTAACGAGCTCGTGGAGACGTCCCCTGCCTTAAAGAGACTCCTTTCACTTCAGTCAGCAGGTGCCACGTCTCGTGATGAATCAGCCTCTTCCTGCTTTCATTTGGTCTGTTCTTATTGGGTTTTTGACCCAATTAGGATTTGTTCTCCCTGCATCAAGCCAGCGAGAGGACCAGTCTTCCCTCTGTCCCTCAGACACCCAAGCCTTCGACCTCATTTCTTGTTTGCTGCAGGCGTCTGAGAAAATTCTGTCCTGCTCTTGAAGGTCCTTTCTTCTTTGCTTGTCCCATTGCTTCTTAAGAAGAGATTCACAGCATCGTTTTCTTTGCCTTTTATGTGATGCAGGAAGAATTTGTTATTCAGAAAGTCGATTTTATTTTAATTATGATAAGCACCTTTTTTTGAAAGTGGTCTAAATGAATTGAATTGTCAAAGTCTTAAGCTCATTTCTCTTGATTCTGTGTGAACAGAAGACAGTAGGTGCTGTGATTTTGAGTCTAAACACAAAGAGAGTTTCATTCTAACCAGCTTTAAAGTCAGTATTCACCTCCACCACCACCGTTATTCTTCAGCACAGCCTCAACTCTCTTAGAGCAGCTCCTTTCTTTAAGGCCTCTTTAGGAACACTTCTCCAAGTTTCTTGAAGGACGTCCAAAAGCTCTTCTGTGGACTTCGGATGCCTTTTATTCACCGTTCTCTGTGGAGATGATCCCACACTGCTTCTGAAACTGCTCAGGTACAGAGACTGGACTGAACATGAGAGACAACAACACTGTCCTTCAGGAAGATCTGGAGAACTGCTCAGGTACAGAGACTGGACTGAACATGAGAGACAACAACACTGTCCTTCAGGAAGATCTGGAGAACTGTTCCTCAACGGCACATTAAAAATGCAAGAAAGTCTGGAGCTTTGGGAGCAAAATATGAAAAATGTGGGGCTCAAGACTGAAAAGTTTGAAGGATTTACAGTGGAATGTATTGATTCTTCCTGTATTAGATATTGATTGGTTGTTAATAAGCTTGATTGATGTGGTTGAGTGTAATATGAGCTACACTAATTAAGAACATCATTTCTTGGACAATCTTGGAGATTTATCATAAGTCTCAAGTATTCTTTTAATTTGAAAGCATTGGTTGATGTTGATAAAGTTGGCCAGTGGTGCTGGAATACTTTGGAAGATTCTGCAGTGTTTGCAGAGGTCTGTATGGGGAAAACGTACTGAAATATTAATGTATGTGTGTGTGTGTGTGTGTGTTGGGGGATGAATTGGTTTGCCCAGCGGCATAGTAATAAGTGCGGTGCGTTCATGCATAGCGTTCAGTCTGTCAACAATATCAATAGTTCCATTGAGCGTGTCATGGATAACCTGCTATTTAGCATTTACTGAGACCACGTAGTGTGACAGAGCACCTTCCCGTTCCTGACACAAACTGATCATCGCTGCTGTCCCTGGTGACAGGAAAGGAGGGGTATAAAAAGAGCGAGGGACCGGATTTGTTGAGCGGAACGATTGCTTGATCTCTCAGACAATGAACACCAGCCCTGCGGTTTCTCTGAAGGGGAAAGAGGGAGGGAGGGAGGGAGGGAGGGAGGCAGCGGAGGCTGGGCGAGTGAGAGAACGAGGGAAGGAAACGGAACAGAAGGCTGCAGAGCAGGATCCACCGGAGGACGGCAGCTTTTGCATCTTTGGGATTACATGGTTACGCTTGCCGCTCGAATGCCTGGATCAAACCGGGGGATCGTCTGGGAATTGAGATTAAGTTTTTCTCAAATTCGGCGGTCCACAGCAGAGAGCTCTTAATCATCTTGTGCTCGGTGGGGGGACCTTACTGCAAAGCCTGGACTGGACTGTGGGACCTGCTTGGGACTTTTGAACATAAGTCTCAAACGAGAAGGAAAAGTTACCGCTTGGTAACTCTGTCCCTAGCGAGCCACGTCAGGTTATTTAGTGCTTCTAGTTTGCAGCTATGTGGATTAATCTCAGAGATTTTGTTCTAATCAGTGGAAGTTTAAGGTAAGCTGGTGTTTTCCGCTCTCCGTAGTGGAGTTATCAAGTTTGAGTGTATCCGGCGTTGACAAAAGGTGATTGTAATTGGTGCTGCAACCCAGTGCCAGTGCAAAAAGCAGATAAGAGCGGTGCCGAGCCGTGGGAACCGGCTGTGCTCTCTGTGCTTTTAATTTGCTATCAAGCAGCTTAAACACCTTTTGATTGTGAGCAACTCTGGCAATTGCAAGTCATGCAAGCTGGGCTACATTAAACTCCTAACGGAGATCAGGATCCCATCTGCACACGCTCAGGACCAAGAGATTTGGCAGCTCGTTGACTTTCCAGGATGCTGTTGAGAAGTCTGAGGAGCTGCTGGCTTTTACACCGTGACATAATTAGCGTTTAATTAGCGGTGTGCTGCTCTGGGTACATTGCTTGGCAAGCGCGGCATGTGCCTTCATTCACCAGGATCTGCTGGGACGCCTGCTTTGATTCGCACGTAAGACTTTGTCAGGGCAGAGAAAGAGAGCGACCACATGGGTTTTGGAGTTGATGATCCTTATCCAGATATTCCAAAGCCTTGCCTGCCCACCTCCAGCTTCCTGATATTTATTTCTTCTGCAGTCCTCCCTCATTAAGGTACCCGGATGGCTAGAGTGAACCTGCATGCAGGTTCTTTTCAAAGGATTGTTGATTTTTAAGCAAGATTTTGTCCGTTTATCTTTCTGCTGGGACACGTACACTTTCAGCTGCAGGTCGTGTGACTGCAGTGGACGGTTTCCATGTGCAAGTGCAAGAGAGCAAGTCACTTGTCCAGAGAGTTTTGCCCTGGATTTGAAACCGATCAATCAGGAACAGTTTGGCTTGGATGGAAGCAAGACCGAGGATGATCTTGAACTGTTTGAGATAGGGTTTACCTATTGCTGGACTAAGTACACCTTTTGCTCTGCAAGTCTCATGGATGTAGCTGAAGTTTTGGGGTAATACCAACCCAACTTGACTGTTTGATCTTACGGCAGTACGTCTGAACTGTTTTATTTGCTGCAGGGACATTTGCCAAACCATAGTGCCAAGTCCACAGTGATGTCCTGCTTTGATTTGCCTGATTCTAGATTCTTGTGGACAACCTAGACCAGACCATCCCAGGACCTCCTTTAGAACTTCTCACCATCCTTTTCTTGTGTGCATTCTGGGGCCTAGCTGCCCCCTCACTCGGCCGGAACGCTGTCGCCCTTGCCTTCCTGGTGCTTATGCTCCCGGTACTGCTGGCCGAGGATGATGTGGCAGTGCCACATGTCGTCCTCGGGGTGCCGATGTTACCGGTTGCGGGGTTTTTCCCTGCTGAAACGTTTCCCTCTGTCAGCAGGTGGGGTCAGCCGGTTTCTGGACCAGTCTGTGGGCGAATGGCTGGAGCATGTTGGCCTTCCGCAGTACGAGAGCAAACTCCTGCTCAACGGATTTGATGACCTGCGCTTCATGGTGAGTGACGACGCAAACTTAAACAAAAGCCTTGTCTAAGAGTTTCCCCATCTAATCTAAAAGTGTAGTTCAGGCTTTTTATGAAGGTCTTTAAGCCTCCATCCAGGTGGACGTTACGCCTGACCTGAGGCAGGTACGTTCATCAAAGCTGGGATGAACCAACTGCAGGTAAAATGTGCAAACTTTGGATATTTTAGAGCAATTCAATTAGCAGCACATTCAAGACTGTAAAACAACCAATTACAAAGTGTTCGAAAATAAAACTTAGAATGAAGTCATTCTCTTGCAGCTTTTTAAAATACTTGCCAACTAAATCTTATCTCCATTAAACCACTGGATTGCTTTGATGTAGTTGAAGGTTCTGTGATTGCTTTATATATGAAGGAAAATACAGTTGAAAGCAAAAGTTAAAATGTAATTTTATTGAGTTATTTTAAGAAATATTTTAAGCATTTAAATGTTAAATAATAATAATATTTATGAAAAATTTTGCTTTTTTTGGTGCAAATGTTGTTTCTGCATATTGCAACGCAAAATTTCATATTTTTCTTTTTCTTATTTTCCCTGAAAATAATAGTACATGAAATATAAGGATGTGGGAATAAATGATACTCTGTATTTGATTTGCGTGGAACAGATTGGCTTTTTTATATAGCCATTACTGATGACCTGCTTACCAGGCTCAAGTAGGGCTTAAAAATGCTTCAAGTTTTAATTTTTTATGAGGTTTCATGTAAAAAAAAAAAAATCTTTTCCCAGACTGGCACTGAAACAGCTTACAACAAAGGGCATAAAAATATGTTTGTTTTTCACTCATTTTTGCAAGCTTGCGGGCTTAATGTTTGATGTACTGTATCACACGACTGAGACGAGCATTTTTTCAAAGTAAAAAAAGTCTTTTAGGCTCTGATAATAAATAAAATATCTTTGAATCAGTATTTCTGTGCATCCCGGAACCAAATAACCCATGGACCCGTACCGGTCTGCGCCTCAGTGGTTGGGGACAAATGTGCAAACTCCTGCACAATAGGGTTTTACAAGAACAGCAAACTAATTTGTTAGCTTTTATAAAAAAGTTTTTTTTTTTATACTTTTTTATAAAACGTACAGGACTGTACTGAGAGTGTAAAGTAAAAAGTACAGGAATGTACTGAGAGCGTAAAGTAAAAAGTACAGGAATGTACTGAGAGCGTAAAGTAAAAAGTACAGGAATGTACTGAGAGCGTAAAGTAAAAAGTACAGGAATGTACTGAGAGCGTAAAGTAAAAAGTACAGGACTGTACTGAGAGTGTAAAGTAAAAAGTACAGGACTGTACTGAGAGCGTAAAGTAAAAAGTACAGGAATGTACTGAGAGCGTAAAGTAAAAAGTACAGGAATGTACTGAGAGTGTAAAGTAAAAAGTACAGGAATGTACTGAGAGTGTAAAGTAAAAAGTACAGGAATGTACTGAGAGTGTAAAGTAAAAGTACAGGAATGTACTGAGAGTGTAGAGTGAGACGTGTCTCCTCTGAAGGACGTCTGGAGCGTCTGTCTGTGCTGAAAGTGAACTGAATCTCACTCCATATTAATAGAATTAAAGACTATTAAAGCCTCGAACTTCAACTCCAATAAAAACAATCTACTGAAAATAATCCACATGAACTTCACCGCTTCACTTTCATCACCGTCTCTACTAGTTCTCCATCACGGACACACACTCCACTCTCCCTGTCCTCTCTCTCACTCTCCTTCACTCTGTCCTGCACCGATGGACACAGAGGGACGTCTCTTCTGTGTTTGTGTCCATTTAGTCTGAGACGGTCTGGATGGAGGGAAGGTGATGGAGAATAAAGATAATGGAGAATTTTATTTGTTTTCTTCTCCTGGTTTTAGAATTAGCTGTAAATAAATGGAATATGGAAAGCTTTGGGTTGTTCACTACTTTCCAAATGTTTTTTATTTGAGTGAACTGCTGAATAAAGTAGAAAAGTGAACCCCATTTTTTGGCATTGGTTCATATCAGGTACTGTGCATTTGTATTTCTTGGGTTCAGGATGTTCAAATCCATCAACTTGACTGCAGCGTTCGTGTCTTTTGTCCCAGTTCTCTCACAGCTGATAAGTTTCCTCTGAAAGTTTTGGAGCCACTGTTCTTGGAATGAACCGTATAAACGCATGGGTCACTTACTCATCTGGAGTCTCTCATTACAGAACGGCGTTTTGAGATGTCTCGCCGTCTCGAACAGAACACGCTCAGATGTGTTTGATAGTCTGCAGCGTTTGATATTTTTTGATTAAGGCCGTGTGATCTCAGCCCCCTCAGGTCCGGTTCTGTTCTAAATTTTAACAAGGCTGCTTCTGCCGCTCTCCCTCGATCTCAGCGCCGCCGCTTGATGTATATTAGATGTAGCATGAATGATTCTCTCTACAGCTCGGGGGTTACGAATCTTTTCCAGTCTTGCTCGTCTCTTCGCTCCGCCAAGTCGAAATTTACCTGTCGGGTCCCTGAAAGAAGCTCCGGAACTGTTTAATGTGCTGCGAGATGAGCAGGATCTGCTCAATACACAGGCTCATACAGACACATGCGCGCACACACACACACACACACACACACACACACACACACAAGCAGCATTAGCCTTTCTGTTCACAGGGACGCTGCTACTGCATCGTGAACAAAATGAAAGTGAACCACAACAAGATGCATCCACTGTATTTAACCCACACGCACCGTGGAGCAGGGGGCAGCCATGTCTAGCACCCGGGGAGCAGTGATGGAACGATATCTCGCTCAAGGGTACCTCACGGTATCCCACTGATCCCGGGATTCTGCAACCTTCCAATCCGAAAGTCCCTAACCATTAGGTTAGGTTGGTATGGTGGAGCTCTTTCCTCACAATGAGAAGGTCCTGGTTTCGATTCCTAGGCAGAAAGGTCCAAGTCCTTTCTGTGTGGAGTGGACATGTTCTCCCCGTGTCTGTGTGTGTTTTCGCTGGGAGCTATGGTTTCCTCCCATCGTCCAAAGCATCAGCCTGCGCATCAGGTGGACTGAAGACGCTGACCTGGCCCCTAAGGGGGTGTGTGTGTGTGTGTGTGTGTGTGACTTTGTTGGGTTGTGTGTCCCCGCAATGGACTGCTGACCTGTCAAGGGTGTCTCCTCCTTTTGTCCTGTAATAGTTGGGATAGTATCTAGAAGCTGAATCGCTCAAAGTGTTTCACCCAGCAAACCCACCAACATGCCAGAGCTGAAGCTCCTCTGTCCCAATCAGTCAACTGAAGTTCTTCCAGTGTTTAGAGGTTCAGACGTAGATCAATGTGTGGATTAACCAACACAAACCATCAAACTGCTCAGGTACAGAGACTGGACTGAAAGTGAGAGACAACAACACTGTCCTTCAGGAAGATCTGGAGAACTGCTCCTCAACACTATGTTAAATATAAATCTGGAGATTTGGAAGCGAGATGAGAAGAATGGCTTTTGTAATCCCACGTGCCGTGAGTGTTAATATGGATTGATGGTGTTGAGAATGAAGACCTCAGCTGCTCTCGGCTCAGATGCGTCGTAAATCGCCCCCTCGGACGAAGCTCCGCCCACCTGCAGTGCAGTAATGAGCTAGACGTTGGTTTGTGTGACCTTGTGAACATGCCGAGGTTTCGTTGCACCAGCAGCGCTGCTCATGTTTACTGTAGGATGATGGATGGAGACTCACGATGCAGATCAGTGAGGCTGATACTCTGAGCAAACAGTAAATATGGTTAATGCATACGTATATTTACTGGACCATCGCTTCCTGCAGAAAATTAGCTGCTGGAGCTGCTTCTCCTTCAGCAGGTGGAAGGTGCTCTTGTTCTGGTCTCTTCTTTCTGAAGGTCAGCGCTGGCCCGTTGGCTCAGTGCCTCTGTGTACTTTAGCTGATTTATACCAGAACATCTGAGCACAGCCAGTAGATCTCTCACATATAATCAGTGAACACTGGCTGGCCAATTTATTAGAAACACCATGTGTTTCCACTCTCTGGCCACTTTATTGGAAACGCCCACCCTGGACTTCCACACACACTCCACTTTGATGACACCCGCTGTTGGGTTTCTGGGGGAGAAGATGCCCGAGGGAGGACATCTGTTCCTTTACATTGAAACACTTTAGACACTTTAGAGAGGTGTGTGTGTGTGTGTGTGTGTGTGATTTCTGTAAAAGTGCAGGATGAGGAGGAAAAAGAGAAATGCTGAGCTAAAATGATGTTAGGCAGCAAACAGAGCAGAGTTTAATTCTTAATTAGGTGTCAGTCTTACACAAACACACACTCTGTGGGAGTGTCCATTAAAATGCAATGTGTTCAGCCACACAGCAACCAGTTAATTAAACTGCTTTATTGCATTTGTTTATTTCAGCACAGTCATCTGTACTTCTCCCTCTCTCTCTCTCTCTCTCTCTCCCCCTCTTTCCTTCTACTTACTCTCTCTATGGATCACTCTCTTTTCTTTTTCTCTTAGAGGAAAGCATGAGAGTGAGGGAGGAGAGAGGAAGGAATGTAAAAGAGAGGAAGGAGAGAGGGAGAGAGAGGGAGGGAGGATGGGGGATAAAGAATGAGAAGAGAGTGAGGAGATAAATGTTTCTGTAATGAGAGACTGCAGGTGACAAAGGGTCAGTAAAGGAATAATTAGAGATTAATAAAGATTATAATCTGTTAATCAGGAAATTACTTTATTACTGGGATTAATGAATCCTCCATTAACATGGAATTAGCTCCTACTGAGTGTGTTCATACCTGTAACAGCTGAGTCACTAAAGAACTGCAGGGAGAGGTAACTGTGTGTGTGTGTGTGTGTGTGTGTGTGTGTGTGTGTACAGGGTAGTAATGTGATGGAGGAGCAGGATCTGAGGGAGATTGGGATCACTGATGCATCTCACAGGAAGAAACTGCTCAACGCAGCCCGAACACTACCAAAGGTATAAATCACACACACACACACAAGGGTTTATGTCCGTCCGTCTGTCTTTCCACATATCAGTGTAACAACGTTAAATCAGGTTACGTCTGGTTATGTCAGGTTTGTGTAGGGTTATGTCAGGTTTGTGTAGGGTTATGTCAGGTGTATGTTGGGTTAGGTCAGGTTTGTGTTGGGTTAGGTCAGGTTTGTGTAGGGTTATGTCAGGTTTGTGTAGGGCTATGTCAGGTGTATGTTGGGTTAGGTCAGGTTTGTGTTGGGTTAGGTCAGGTTTGTGTAGGGTTATGTCAGGTGTATGTAGGGCTATGTCAGGTGTATGTTGGGTTAGGTCAGGTTTGTGTAGGGCTATGTCAGGTGTATGCTGGGTTAGGTCAGGTTTGTGTAGGGTTAGGTCAGGTTTGTGTAGGGTTATGTCAGGTTTGTGTAGGGTTATGTCAGGTGTATGTTGGGTTAGGTCAGGTTTGTGTAGGGTTATGTCAGGTGTATGTTGGGTTAGGTCAGGTTTGTGTAGGGTTATGTCAGGTTTGTGTAGGGATATGTCAGGGTTTTGTAGGGTTATTTCAGGTTTATGTAGGTTTGTGTAAGGTTATGTAGAGGTACGTCAGGTTATAGCAGGGTTTATAGCCTTAAGAACTTTACCCTGCAGTGTTTCTGTTATGATGAATTATGTGATTGTGTTTTTAAATATGCAGAAGTGTGTTTCCTGTGATTTACGTGTGTGTGTGTGTGTGTGTAGGTGAAAGCCCTGGGCTGTGACGGCTCTACATCTCTCTCTTCCTGGCTCGACTCATTGGGTCTGACGGAGTATCTGCACAACTTCCTGACCAGCGGCTACCGAACACTGGAGTGTGTGAAGAACCTGTGGGAGCTGGAGATAGTCAATGTGAGAGCACACACACACACACACACACACACACACGCAGTAACTTATCTGGTCTAGTATTGATATGGTCCTTTTTGATCCCTGTAATTTAACACTGTTTCTGCTGCAGCGCAGCCAATCAGAACAGAGGTCATTTACATGTGTCTGTCTTAAAGGTACAGCAGCAAAGACGGCCTGCTTGAATTAAAGGGATAAAGAAAAGGCTGGACATTATAAATTAAGACACATTTATGGTACACAAAATGACAGTAGTGGAGTTTTAAGAATGTTTTACAAATGGGTTCACATGTCACGGTTCATAAAAACATCAATATGTAAAAAAAAAAACAGAAAATATGAACATTTTAGAAGAACAATGAGAGAAATGTAGCATATGGGTCGTATTCATGGAATTGCACAAAAACAAACCTGTGCGTGTGTGTGTGTGTGTGTGTGTGTAGGTGCTGAAGATCACATTGCTTGGCCACAGGAAGAGGATTATTGCATCGTTAGCTGAACGACCTTACGAGGAACCTCCAGTTAAACCACCACGTCTATCTCAGATCAGAGTGAGCACGAGCACACACACACACACACTCACACACACACACACACACAGCACCAGATAATGGACAGCGGTGGTCCCAAGACCAAATTGATGAATAGGAAATTGTGTTCCTGATGGTTTCATCCCTTTTCATCTCCACCCAAACGGACTGTCAAGAACGGACCGTGAGGAACTTAAATTTAGATCTTAATCTTCGTTCTCCTTCATCAGTATTAAAAAGCTCACGTTTTATTATTTTCTTCCTCAAATATGTAAATTAACAGCATTTTTGGCGCGTCTTTGCTTTATTTATTTATTATTATTTTTTTTCCCCCCCCAAAATGTGTCATTAGATCAGGCAGAGAAAATCCATCGCCATCATAAAACAATGAGCAGCAAAGTGACAAAAGTAAAGGGAAAACATACATAACTTTACTGTTAATATGGTATATATGATTAACTCTTACTGACACCCATATATAATATATATACTTATTTACTATATATCGTAGATTGTAGATTGTAGTTGCATCATTTACTATATTATTGATATTTATTCTCAGTTACTGCATATATAATTTCATTATATAAATGTATTGCGTGTATATACATGCGCATGTATACAGTCCTTGTGTATGTTTAGCGGATAAGATATATATATATATATACTATTATTGTAAATATACATGATATAATCATGCTATGTCTTATCAACACATTTCTATAACTAATGTTATTCTGTGTGTGTGTGTGTGTGTGTGTGTGTGTGCGTGTGTGTGTGTGCGTGTGTGTGTGTGCGTGCGTGTGTGTGTGTGTGTGTGTGTGTGCGTGCGTGTGTAAAAGTGTCCTGAGATGATGTCCCAGTCATCGTCCCCCATCAGTCACTCTGAGCTGCACACACACCGTTCCATGGACCCTCTACTTCCTGCAGGGGATTCTGGGAGGAGGAAAGGTGGTGACTCAGAGTATGACCTGTCAGTCAAATCCAGACCACAGGTATTCTCTCAGCATCCATACACGCGCACACACACACACGCACGCACGCACACGCACATCCCTCCACCACTTACTGCACTGGAGCGTCTCTGTTTGCCCTCCTGCCATAGTTATTCCTCTCCCGTTCTCTGTTTCTCTCTCTCTCTGTCCTCCAGGAGAAGTATGAAGAACGTCTTCCTGAGTCGCGGTTGACCTTGCGTCCCCCGAGTCTGGCTGCCCCCTGTGCCCCTGTGCAGAATTGGCATCACCAGCCTGAAAAACTCATTTTCGAGTCCTGTGGTTATGAGGCAAATGTAAGGGACAACAAGCTACTCTGCTACACTGAGTCACCAAGTTTTTTTCGTTGAATCATAATAGGGTCACTGAGTGATGAGTCATTCAATCATTAAGTCAGATTTGCTGACTTGTAAGAGAAATGTATTGAGTCACAGTAGTCACTGAGTCACAGTAGTCACCGAGTCATAGTTTAGTGACTGAGTCACAGTAATGAGTCATAAGATTTACTGTGTTGTAAGAGAAATACTGAGTCATCGTATAGTCAATACAGTGTCCCTGAGTCACTGGATCATAGTAGAGTCACTGTAGAGGTTCTGAGTCATACAGGATGTAAGCAGCATCTCTCTCTGTCTCTCTGCAGTATTTGGGTTCTATGCTCATTAAAGATCTGAAGGGAACCGAATCCACGCAGGACGCTTGTGCTAAGATGAGGGTAAGAACGTGTGTGTGTGTGTGTTTGTTGGTTCTGAGTCTGAAACTGCTGACATTGCAGAACCTCTTAGTTCTGGGACAGTTTCCCACAAAAACCTGTAATAAATCTCTCTCTCTCTCTCTCTCTCTCTCTCCTCTCTCTCTCTCTCTCTCTCCTCTCTCTCTCTCTCTCCTCTCTCTCTCTCTCTCTCTCTCTCTCTCTCTCTCTCTCTCAGAGGTCCACTGAGCAGATGAGGAAAGTTCCCACCATCGTTCTGTCCATCACATATAAAGGGGTGGGGTCATCGGCCTTTGCCAATAAGGTGAGTAAACACTTTTCCTACATCCCTCAGTCTGACCTTTTTTTTTTCGTTCTTTTTTTTTTATCTTTTATTCTCCGTAGATTTCCGAACAGATGATTTAAAGCAAAAAAGGATTTGTACATTTCAGTTTTCTCTCTTAGCTTTGAGTGTAAATTTGCAGGGCAGGGAGGGTGCTTTTAAATAGGTGTGTGTGTGTGTGTGTGTGTGTGTGTGTGTGTGTGTGTGTGTGTGGTGTGTGTGTGTGTGTGTGTGTGTGTGTGTGTGTGTGTGTGTGTGTGTGTGTGTGTGTGTGTGTGTGTGTGGGTAGAACATCATTGCAGAGCATGAAATCAGGAACATCTCCTGTGCAGCTCAGGACCCGGAGGACTTGTGTACTTTCGCCTACATCACTAAAGACCTGCAGACGAGTCACCATTACTGCCATGTGTTCAGCACTGTGGACGTGGTGAGACACACACACACACTCTCTCACACACTTCAGTCGGTCTTTTATTTGATCCTAACATGGTCATTAACCAAAACCAAAAATTAAAAAGAAAGATGTCTGAAAGCCCAAATTATTTATTTTGAGGGAGAAACAAAGATAGAGAGAATGATTACAGTAAAAAGATGGAGAAGTAACAGGGAAGGAGAGAGAAGAGGGAGAAAACCGTTATTCTTCATCACAGCCACAACTCTCTTAGTCCAGCTCCTTTCTTTAAGTCGTCTTGAGGAACACTTCTTCAGGCTTCTTGTAGGACGTCCCAAAGCTCTTCTTTGGATGTTGGCTGCCTTTTGTTTTCCGTTCTCTGTGGAGATGATCCCACACTGCTTCTGAAACTGCTCAGGAAGTTGATGGAAGTGCCTTCTCCTGGAAAAAGGGTCTCTGCTGTCCGTACTCTGTGAATTGTCCTCCGAGAGGGGTCCTGTTTCAGGACTATATATGGATCAGTTTTATTTCCAACCGTATCAAATTAATCTGACAAATTGTGTTGTGTTACGCAGTATCACCAATTCTTCTCAGTTTCTGAAGGTTGTTGGAGATCTGGGCCACAGAAATAAAAGCAAAGAACATGTTTAATGCAGGTGTTGAGCTTAAAACTGCCTCGAGATCCACTGAACGAAGCTCCCTCTTCCCAAAAAACGTAGAACTTTATATACAGAACCCTGAAACTGCAGGTGAGCCCAGCTTGATGAGTCTGGATCAAAACCCAGAATGTGGTTTTAGTTCAGATGGTCTGTAAAATGGGTCAAAGCCCAAATCCAGTCTGTTTAATGTCCACGGATAAGGTTCCTTCGGGGCGACAGCAGGTTGGGGATGAACTGCAACTCTCAGAACTGGACCTACAGCGTGGAGTCAGGTCTTAATTAAGTCCTCTTCTTCTTTTTCTTTCGGCTGCTCCCGTTTAGGGGTCACCACAGCGGATATACTGTCTCCATTTCTTACGGTCCTCCGCATCTTCATCTCTTTCACCACGTCCATAAACCTCCTCTTTGGTCTTCCTCTTCTCCTCTTTCCTGGCAGCTCCATCTTCAACATCCTCCTTCCAATATAATCCTCATCTCTTCTCTGGACATATCCAAACCAACGCAACCTTGCTTCTCTAACTTTGTCTCCAGGACGTCTAACCTGAGCTGTCCCTCTAATATACTCATTTCTAATCCTGTCCATCCTCGTCACACCCAACGAAAATCTCAGCATCTTTAACTCTGACACCTCCAGCTCCGCCTCCTGCCTTTTCGTCAGTGCCACCGTCTCCAACCCATACAACATAGCTGGTCTCACTACTGTCCTGTAAACCTTCCCTTTTACTCTAGCCGGTACGTGTCTGTCACAAATCACTCCAGCCACTCTTCTCCAGCCATGCACCTGCCTGCACTCTCTTCTTCACCTCTCTTCCACACTCGCTGTTACACTGAACTGATCCAAAATATTTAAACTCCTCCACCTTTGTTACCTCTACTCCCTGCATCCTAACCACTCCACTTTCCTCCCTTTCATTCACACTCATGTATTCTGTCTTTGTCCTACTCACTTTCATTCCTCTCCTCTCTAGAGCAGATCTCCATCTCTCCAGGTTCTCCTCAAGTCGCTCCCTACTCTCACTACAGATCACAATATCATCAGCAAACATCATCGTCCACGGGGACTCCTGTCTAACCTCGTCCGTCAACCTGTCCATTACTATTGCAAACAAGAATGGTCTCAGTACTGATCACTGATGTAATCCAACCTCTACCTTAAATACATCCGTCACTCCCACTGCAGATCTCACCACTGTCACACTGCCATCATACATATCCTGAACTACTCTCACATACTTCTCTGTAACACAAGACTTCCTCATACAAAACCACATCTCCTCTCTAGGCACCCTGTCATCTGCTTTCTCCAAGTCCACAAAGGCTCAATGCAGCTAACAAAGAAGAGTTTAATTGAGATTTTAATGATCCGAATTCTGGATGATCCAGTTCCTCTCTGCACTTCACACACTCCTTTTGTCTGATCACCTTCAACTCACCACCTTCTTCTTGTTTCCTTCCTTCATCCCTCTTTCTGCCCAGCTTCTGCTATGTTACTGTCTTGCCCTTTTTGATGACCCCTGTCCCCAATTCTTTCCCTTTCTTCCTTCTCTATACTGTTTGCTCTCTTCCCTTCTCTGTAACTTCTCTCTATCATTTTCTCCTTCTTTCTTCTTCCCCCTCTCACTATTTCTTCTTTCTCTCTCTCCTATCTTCTATGTTAATTCTCATTTGCCCTTTCATTCTCTGTACTTCTCTATCATTCTCTCTCTCTCTCTCTCTCTCTCTCTCTCTCTCTCTCTCTCTCTCTCTCTCTCAGGACTCTCCTGTGTGTGGTAATAGTTGCTGTTACTGTAACTCCTGCCCTGTCCATCGTCCTGTCCTTTCTCCGTTCTGCAGCTGTCCTACACACCAGGTCTCTCTCTCTCTCTCTCCTCTCTCTCTCTCTCTCTCTCTCTCTGTTTTCTGTCTGTTTATGTATTAAATCTTCCTACTACTATTTTCTTCTTGAATTTCATCCCAAAAATATCCCTGTTTAGAGTTGGATTCTGCTTCTCCCTTTGAGTTGTGGTGCCCCCTGCTGGCCAGATCAGGCACAAGTGGGGATGTTGGTGAACGTTGCCCATTTCCGTAAAAGGGGCGAGTTCCAAAATTAGGAAACCACTGATGTTTGGGATCTCCATCCAAAAACTGGGATTCACTTTTCAGATGTTTGCATTGTTCATCCAAAATCTGGGAATGGTTCAAAAGTTTGGAATCTTCTTCCAAAATTTGGTATTCGCTGTTCAATAAGGCTCACATTTAATTGTTTAAAATGGCCCAAAAGTAGTTTAGAATCTCTGCTCAGATGTTTTAAATTGTAGTTCAGAAGTTGGGAGCTACTTTTTAATCACTGTTTAAAGTTTTTAAATGTCATCCAGAAGTTTGAAAATGGAAATGTTTAGAAATCAAATCAAGAGGGAGAAAAAAATCTCCCTTTGGAATTCTGAATAAAACACTTCAACCCTTCATCTGTGTTTTTTATGTTTATATTAGTCTAATCGGTTCAAGACTTTCTCCACACTGTAGGTGTAACTGTGTGTGTGTGTGTGTCGTAGGTGGACTCTATGAATGTGGATGAAGCTCCATCTCAGAGTGGTGCCACCTGGCTGCTGGACCCCAAAGACCCTAAACGAACCGTCAGCACCAAGTATGAGACCACCATCTTCTGAACATCCCCAAACACACACACACTCCCTATTTTCCCCGATTGCTGAGTGCCTTCACTCTCCTGACTGTGACTGGAACCCTTTCCTTTTCCTTCCTGAACTGGATCCACTCTTTCATTCCATTTCCTGCTCTGAGCAGTTTTAACTTTTTCTCTGTCTCTGTCTCTCTCTCTCTCTCTCTCTCTCTCTGTCTTATTCCTTTCCTTCTTTCTTTAATCTCTTCATTCTCAATCTCTCTCAGCTTTCAGTTCTGTAGCTCCCCCTGCTGTTTGGCTAATGAGTGTGCTCGTCCCCCCCCCGCGCTCACCGTCACACCCCTGTGTGTTAATCACTCCTTGGTCCGTGTGTTTTATTACACATACTGGTCTCAAACCAAAGGAAGAGGGAATGCTGATGTTCACTCACTCTGTTTCCCAAAATCCAACCTGTAGTTAAACCTCGACAGGGTGTGTGTGTTTTATTGCAGCCGAGTCCATCGGTTGATAAGGGTATCAATGAATAGCTGTACTTTCCATTGGGAAGAGGAAGCCCGTTTCCGTGGTTACCTGAAAGTTTGTTCATGCATTTACTGTAAACCCCATTTCCTTTTGAATACGATTGATAATTTTTTTTGGTTGTGCTGGAGTTGTTTTCTACCTTTTTCAGTTATACTACACATTACATTCCTTTCCATGGGTTTATTGTATTCGTTTCCATGGTAACTTTACATAAATTTCTGTGGTGACATTACCATGGTTATGTTATGGTTATGTTACCATGGTTATGTTATTTGTTTCCAAGGTACATTTACATCTTTTTTCAAGGTTATGTTACATTCATTTCCATGGTTACTTAACATTCTGTTCCATGGTAACTTTACATTTGTTTCCATGGTGACATTACATTCTGTTCCATGGTTATGTTATGTTTGTTTCCATGGTTAGGTTATTCATTTCCATTGTGGAAATACATTGATGTACAGGTTTACCTTTGTTTACATGGCTATCACATTTGTTTCCATGGCAACTTTCCATTTTTTACATGGTTAATGCATTGATGTTGATGTTTGTCGACATCCATTTCTATGATTATGCTAGACCCACTTCCGTCAGCCGACCAGAGGACAAGATCTAAAGGATTGGCATCATATGTCAGACTGGAAGGATCTCACAAACATCGTAGCTAATATAATGAAAAAAAATTTCCATTTTTATAACACACCTGTTGGTCCATTCCTGCTGTAAATATTAAAATTAAACGTTCAGCCAGAAGCACCTACAGCTGAGCTCCAGGTGGACTTTTCTTTAGTAATAACACGACTCTGGTGCAGGAAAACACACACACCTGGATGACTGTTAGTCTCACCTTCCCTCAGCCCACACCTGGAGCACGCCTGGCCCTCCGTTTGCTTCCTGCCCACCTGAATTTGCAACCTCCTCCTCTCAGCACGATCATCGGACCTTTCCCTTTTCCATCCCTCCGTGATGACCTTTCAGATAGTGATGCAATCTATTTTGTTTTTTTGTCCCTTTTACGGTGCTCCTCCCATTTTTAGCAGGCGTCGGCCACAGTGAGGCGCTGTAGGAGATGTTTTTCTCCCTGTCTGAAAGCAATTCGACAAGAAAAGAAATCGCCACAGCCAAGGATAACCACTGGATGCCATGTGGACTTATTTTATTGTCTTATTTGAAAAAACATGGACTCACCACTATCACTGTCTGAGAATTAATGGTTTCTCAATGACCTGCTGACAGTAATAAACATGTCTCGCTGATGGGATGGGATGGGGGAGTTTGCTGCTTTTGATTCATCTGAGGTCCTTCCTGGAGCCAGATGTGAATCTGGATTGAGCACTGTGACCACAGAAGACCAGGAGGAGCCTTATTCTGAGGGACTTAGTGTCCACCTCCAAATGTAGTTATTCAGCCAAGACGTGAGGACAAGATCATAACTTATACCAGAAGCATGGCATCTTAGATGCTCATTGTCCTAATTTGTCTGGAACCACATTACAAGTCCGTTAGAGAGGACTGGACATCTCTACATGGTTTGAGGCATGAAGCTGTGCTGCTTTATCAAAGCTTTACGTCCCACCTTAAATGATGCAGCAACATTTTGGCATTTAAAGCTGCTGTTTAGCTATACAATCACACTGCAACAAAAATATTCATAGAGGTCTTCAGCTAAGATGACCAGACGTCTATCTTTCTTGGGCTGGTTCCCAATTTACAGTGACGTTTTTTGGATGCTTGTCCCTGGAGATATCCTCGTAATTTTATAAAAAACGTAGCACAAGGCCAGTTTGCGGTTTCCTCCTGGTTTCACAAAGTATCTGCATTTCTGCAACTCATCTGGAACACCAAGAGAATTTTTTCATTCATGTTTCTGTAAACAAACAGTACTGGAGATAATAGGAAGCCTTGAATGGTGCTGATCCCTTCTCCTCGAATCTCACTGGAAAGTTATATTTGGTGGACCTAAAATTTACACACTTGTGTTTTCTAGAGTGAATTACTCCTAAATTTAAAATGTAAAGTTCCTTTTCTGGCACTCATATGCTGTGAACAGTGAGCATGGGATCGTGGGTTTGAATCGCAGACCAATAGGTTGCCCTGAAGTGCACTTGAGCACGGTACCTTCCCCATCTCTGCTCCCAGGGCGCTGGATATGGCTTCCCCCTTCTACACTGAGTGTGTGGTTTTAATGGAGAGGATGCATTATGTTGAGTTTCACTATGTGCTATGCTGTGTTCACAATGACAAATAGTCCATTTCACTTTCACTTCTGTTCTCTGCATTTAATCCATCCAGACTTACTGGTAGTGAACACACACACCGGGGGCAAGAGCAATTGGCTGCAACGACTTTGCCTGGAGAGCAACACTAGGGATGGTACCTTCCTCAAGGGTACCTCAGGCTAACCTACTGGTCAGGGACTCGACCACAACCCACAACCTTCTGATCATGATTATGATAATGAACTCTGATGCAGTTTGTTGGCAATTGTTTTTATAAAGTTGTTTGAAATTGAAATACGTTATAAAACCCTCGATACCCCAAAATGTGCCGTCACTCAGGGTGGCGGTGGTCTAGTGGTAGGGTACTTGCCCATAACCTATGGCTCAAGAGGTCCCATGTTCGAATCCCTCCTCTGGCACTACCTGAGCAAGACCCTTAACCCTGAGTTGCTCCAGGGGGGGACTGTCTCTGTAATCAGGACATGGAAGTCACCCTGAACAAGAGCGTCTGCTAAATGCCGTAAATGTAATGTAAATGTCACTAGTCACCCAGCAAAATGAGTGACATTTGATAGCTTTGATGCTGACAGTGTGATAATACAGTTACAAGCAAAGTTACCACACATGTCTTGGCTGATCAGCTTCATTTAGGTTGGACTGGTGGGGTTTTTTGTTTTTGCTGAATTATTTCTTTAAACTGTTGAACTCGGGCAGGGTATTGTTGGCAGGAGATTGTAGCGCTAATTAAATCATGCAGGCGCTACAATCTGTTGTACAAACTGTTGTACAAAAACAATCACACTTTAGGTGTGTCTAAGACATATCACTTAAAAACGTTAGGATTATTGTTTTTGCCTGAATTTGAGGACATCTTCATGCCTTAAGTATCTTTGAGCAATCGGCAATGACTGAGCTGGAGCACAACATGTAGCATTTGGAAATATAGCACATATATTTATCCAAATAACACCGCTGGAAAACTGATGCATGCTTAAGAGTGTGAACCTGTATCACCCTCACAGTCTGGCTTCAGGGTGCTAAAATTCAGTTAAAATTGATTTTGAAGAAATTTGTTCCATCATCAAAATGGCTTAAATGGGGAATGCTTCCAATTTTTACATGCTTTTAAGCCTTGCCTAGTGAAATGTTTAGGATGAGTTCTTTAGAGTGGGTTTTTTTTGAAAGGTTCCATTTTTAGACAAACTTCCCAAATAAGTGTTGGTGAATAGAAACATATGTTTGAATGTCCCTCACTGACAGGAAAGGGTGGTGAAGATGCTGCCTAAGGGTTGAGATGTTTTCCCAGAGTTTGGAAAAGATTTTAGACTAAAACTTACCCTGCTCATGGTGGAGACCATTTTAGATTAACCTTTAAGTTCATCATTGTTCCATAAAAGCACTCTGAGACATGTGGAGCTTCATTGGTTGGTTTGGAGAGAAAATGGGCTGTTTTTGTGTTGGTGACATTTGGTTCTATTCACCCTCAACAAAAAGACTCTAAAGCACACTCCACTCTGAATACATCTCCTCCACTGAACTGTGAAAAAATCAGAAGATCTAGTTCTTAAATTTAACTTAAATCAGTCAGAAAAGCAATTGGTGGACCAAATTACATCACTTTCATCAGAAATGGCTGATGCTTTTGACTTTGGTCACATGAAAAACATCTTACTACACATTCGTAAGTCTGTACTTTGGAACAAATAGATTATTTCAAATGCAAATCTTTCATGAAAAAAAATGATGGATCTAAGAATCAGCTCTAAATCTGGGAGATTTTCACCAAATTTTGGTGATCAAAACATCAGAAATGACTCTGGTAGGAGTGTCAGGAATAACCTGGATAACCAAAGTCCAAAGTTTATACTCAATAATGAACCAAAATAATGTATCGATAGTTAGAATTTTCTCCAAAATTGAAACTTTCCCTGTTTTTCTTTTCTCATTTCTGTTTTCCTCTGGTTAAACCTGCCTCTAATCACCAGCTTTAAAAAAAAGCTCTCATCTGAAGCTAATTTTAGGGAAGAAATCTGTTTTTCTGTACAATACAAGCCTAAAATCTATTTTACTTCTTGCTAATTTTAAATTTGAGGAACACTTTGGTGATATTTGCAGATTTATCCTCCCCATATCATTTTTTTCCATCTTTTGCTTTCTGTTTCTGCGTACAAAGGTCTTGTTTTTTGTTGTGGTTGTTGTTTTTGTTTTAATTTATTCTAACCCCTGTGTTTTTCTCATCTTTTAGCTGACCATCAAACGGGACCGGTAGTTCAGCTAGGACCATTCACATAAGTCCCCACCCAGTTTATCATAGAGGACGTCTCATACACTCGACACACACAGTCCTCCCAACCGCTGGAATAATGACACGCATTGCTTATCCTTCGCTTCAGATCCAGTAACGGTGTTGATATGGATCAGCAGGTTTTTCCAACACTCATTTGCATGAGCTCTCATAAAAACGTTAATATTGAAACACTGGAGAGCAGCAGTAAACCGCACACAAACACTGGTGATTGTATTTCAGTCACATTTAGCAGTGCTCCGGGCAATAATGTGAAACTATTCCAGAGATTTCCTTGATTTTTTTTTTTGTTTGTTTTTTCTTCAAGAAACAAGATCTAGAGGCCAGCTGTGACATCACACTTTTACTGTTACCTGTTGTTTTTTGTTTTTTGTATGTCTTACTTCATTCCATCCCTCAGAAAGCTACAGTCTGGCTAGTTTGGTTGAAATCTTGATCAGAAATTGTTCACTAAAAGCCTACCAAACAGGTCCTAGGGCGTTTCTCACTGCACAAACTGCTGCCTGGCAATCAGATCTTTCCATCGGTCTGGTTTCCAAGGGACCACTGGGCACCAACAGGCCCAAATGCCTGTTGTTTTTGACAAAGCTAACGCCAATTTCAAACAAATGTCTACAGTCAGATGTTCATCACACTCACGAAAACGTCTGCAGTTACACCCATTCATATGGAGTCAGCCTCTGATTTACCCAAAATATGATCAAAAACACTAAAGAGGCAGGCTAAATGTTGCTAATGAAGGGGAGCTAAACAAAATAGAACATTTGACACCATGACTGACTGCTCTAGTTCCAGTTCTTAGTTGATTAGATTTTTATAAATATCTGGAAGAGTAGCTCAAAATAAATATTGTAAAACTACATTTTGTAAGTTTTACTGTTTAGCTTTACAGTTTGACACTGAAATTTCTGAGAATTTGCCCTGTTCATGGTGTTACTATGAAATGCATGCTGTAGAGCTGTAAAACTATAAACCTTGCTGTCAGAACGTCAACAGAGGAGGTGAAAGAGCTGATTTCAGCCTGAAATATTTGCGTAGTATTCTTAGCTTTGCTAAGAAACTTTAACTAGTCAGCCAAAACCAGCTAAAACAAGCTAAGGCTAGTGACTTAGACAAGCTAAAACTGGCTAAAATCAGCTACAAACCAGATGAGACCTGCTAAAACTGACTAAAATAAGCTAAAACTGGCTTTAACCAACTATAAAAAAGTAAGACCAGCTAAAATCAGAATAGTTCAGCTAAAAAAAACAATGAAAAACTTCTGTCAGAATTGATAATTGCCAGAAGAGGTGACTATGGACTTAAGAGTAAAAGGTTTTGGTTAAAGGTTCATGGTCAAACTATAAACTTTATAGTAGAACTATGATTGAGGTTTAATTGTGAATTTACAGCTTTACTGGTAACCATGAAAACTTTTCTTGTGAAAGAAATTAAGGAGCTGCTTTTAAATGCTAACAAGTAGCTTGTAGCTAGAGCATTTTGCTTATATTTCACACTTGCCCTAAGTGTAAAAGACCTTTGCTTTATTCTTCCCCAATATTGTGTGTAAATGTAGACATTTCTGGGAGTGTGTGAGCACAGGAAACCCAATTCTCCTCTGAAGCTAGCACTAAAATCAGAAAGATATTGTGGATAGTCATTTGGTTCACTCTTGAGAAAACAAAATTGAGGCCTTAATCTGATAATACAGGAGTTGGTCTGTGTGTAGACTTAGTTTCATATCAGCTAATGAATTAAGCTAACCTTTCTGGTAAAAAAACAGCATTGCTAACTGGTATACATCATCAAAACACATGGAAACTTTTAAGCTGGTAGCCAGTTTAAAATAGTTGCTGCTAAACACACAAATAAGCAACAGCTTAAACTGAGCTAATTCTGGTAGCTGGTTTTAGCTGGGGTGACCAAAGCATTAAAATAATGAAAATACATTAAAATGGCCAAACTAGCTTTCAAACTGATTTCTACGTGGAATATTTTTGTAGTATCCAATATTGTGGCTGTGCTAAGAAACTTTACCTAGTTAGCAAAAACCAGCTAAAACAAGCTAAGGCTAGCAACTTAGACAAGCTAAACCTGGCTAAAAATTAGCTAAAACTGGCTAAAATCAGCTACAAAATTAGCAAAAGCCAGCTAAGACCAGCTTAAACCAGGTAAGACCAGCTGAAACTGGCCAAGAATAGCTAAAACTGTTTTTTTTCCAGCAGGGAACTAGCACGCAAGCTAACTATCTGAAGAAAATGCTTTCCAGTTCTCTGAAGAAAAACGAAAAACAAACTGAGTTCTGTTGCTTCCAGAACGTCCTGGTACTTTATTCTGACGTTTTTGCACACGCATGGTACATTTAGGGCTTTGCCTGATCCTCTCGTTATGTGTAAACTGATTTCTACACTCGGGTCGGAGTGTATTTTTGGGTGACATTAGAAATAGTGAAATTGCTGAAATAAAACCTGCTTTTTTTTTTTCTTAACAGTTCAGTCACATTTGCTAATGTTGCTAACGTGCGTTTACAGTCATTAGCAGCATTAGCTTATACGCTCTGGCTGTTTATTTAAAAGGAGAAATGCAAATGAGGGGTTAGTTAAAGTGGTTAGTGAATAATAATAATGATAATATTAATACTAATAATAACACGATTGCTTATCAGTACTGGAAAAAAACATGCAAATGTATGTTTGGTAAAGGTTACGAAGACAAAACATGGGAAAACTCTTTTAAGCATTTAATCCTAGTTTACATGAAATTAAAAACAAAAAAAACATATTTTTAAGTCTTGTTTGTGTTTTTTGCCATGTTTCACGTTCAACCTTGGTACAGTGCTAAAACGCAGGCCGATGCTAACGCAACACCAGTGTTTGCACGTTTATTATTCATGTTTGCAAGTAACTTTTTTTTTGTTTGATCATATTAATGACTTTGGTAAGAATATGAACAATAATAGATTGTAAAGTAATCTTGAGCAGTGTGTATTTTGATACTTGAATGATTCTGCTTTTATAGATATCTCTCTATATATATATATGTATATGTATGTATGTAATGTTTATTTTTTTGTCTTTCTCACTTTATTTGATCATGATTTTGTTTTTTTTTGTTTTTTTGGTTTTAAAGCTCAACATATCAGGCTGTGTTGGAGAATGGGTCTGAGATTGAACTCTCAGAGACTCATTACAGCGTCTTAAAGAGCGATTGTACATAATCTTGGGCTTCCAGTCTTTTTTTATGATTATTATTATTTTTCATAATTGTACATCTAATAAATGAAGAGATGGTATTCAAAATGTTGCACAATGTCTCACGTTTTTGTTCAATCGTCTCCATTTCTTCCAGTCCTCTGCATCCTTCCTCCTTCAAACCAGCCACCTATATGTCCTCTCTCACCATGTCCATAAACTTCCTCTTTGGTCTTCCTTTTTTCCTCTTTCCTGGCAGCTCCATCTTCCACTTCCAATCTTCATATGTGCCTCAAATAGTCACTTTCACTTTTTCAAATGGTTTTCAGTTTATTAGTGTAACAGAATTTGAAGGTCAGTGATATTTTTCGTCCTCTTCTTTGTCTTCTTTTTCTTACTCATTTTTTGGCTGCTCCAAATTAAGGGTTGCCACAAGGGATAGGCCATCTCCAGGTCTTCCTGTCCTTTGCGTCTTCCTCTTTCATACCGTGTATTGGTGATGTTTTTCCACAATGTTTGCTTTTTGTCTAGTTGCAGTCTCATTTTTACTCCACTTTTTCCTTTGTGAGAGAAGTAATCATCTATCATCAGTCACCTTTAATGCTTCGGAAAAAACCCTTTTAAGTAGTTTTAAACCAAAAGTGCTCCGCATAAATTCTCCCTGAAACATTCAACTGGCCCTTTCTGTATAGCTTTGACATTTTTTTCCCTTTTGTTCATGTACATTTTCAAGCAGGTTTTTGGATAATAGCTCCTTTTTTATAGGTAAGTTGAGTATTTTTAATAAATAGATATCTTTTTTTTCCAGCACCTTTTCCTCAGGTTAGAATCTATAATGCTATGCATAAATCTTAAGCCACTCCTTATTTCTTTACATTTTGTAAATGTTTAATTCTTCTCATATTTGTTATTTTGAGGATTAAATGAAAGAAACGGCTCCAGGCTACAAAGTGTCTAAAGATACAAGGCTCTAGATAAAGGGATTCCACCCACTCAGTGTTCAGCATCAGCAATAAACCAATCGCCTGAACATCTGGAATCATCTGCACCTTTTTCTTCTCTGCTTCATGTCTTAAGTTAGACGCTTTGTTCTGCTTGAAGGTTCAGACGTAGATCACTGTGTGGATTAACCAACACAGAACGATCAAACTGCTCAGGTACAGAGACTGGACTGAAAATGAGAGACAACAACACTGTCCTTCAGGAAGATCTGGAGAACTGCTCAGGTACAGAGACTGGACTGAAAATGAGAGACAACAACACTGTCCTTCAGGAAGATCTGGAGAACTGCTCCACAACAAGACATCAAACTTACAAGACGGTCTGGAGATTTGGAAGCAAAATATGAAGAAATGAAGGGCTCAAGACTTTTGCACAGAACTGTTTAATTATAATTGTAACATGAAATATGCCATGTAGATCTTTTTTCCATAATCAGAATATAAAATTCTGCAGGGATGCCTCATAGATAAGAGAACAAGATTGTCAGGAAAAAAAATGTATTCAAAAACATCAACAGTTCCTGTTAAATACATGAATACACACATTCTCTAATCTAATAATCATGATTGCAGAACAGGACAGAAGACACATTGACACTCCAGATATTTGAACAGGTTCACAAAACATGCATTTTTCCAAAATCGAACAAGAAAAAAAAAACACTTTGTGCATTTGAATTGAAGCTTGGTTTATAACTCAGGTCTGAAACTTCAAAGATGTAAAATATCAAATGCTGGGTTTTTAAAATTTATTCAGAAAATGTCTTTTTTTGGCATCATAAGTTATAACTGTGGTTTGTGTGCTTTGCCGCTGCATGTGCTTTTCTGGGTTTGGCACTCAACCTGGTGAAGTTTGTGTCATATTGCGAGACAAATGTCAGATTATTTTAATGGCCTTTCAAATGTAAATTATCCTCTGAGCACGGTGTTTTATTACAGTGTATCATTTCCTGGACTGGTTCAGTACATTCTGTAGTGATTGGCACTCTGTTACAACTGGCTTGTAAACATGGTACATGTATATGTAGTCAAGATTTTTGGAACTCACTCCTGAGTACCCCATCCAGCTCTTCAGTAGTTCATAATGAAGCCTGTAGATGGCACCTAAACTCTCCTACAGTTTTTCTCTTAGAAAAGAGTTTGCCTTTTGTCAGTCATTTTGTCTAATCTAGCCAACCCCAACCAACCTTGTGCAACCAGTCACTGGCCACTTTATTAGAAACCCCAAGCTTGTGCAACCAATCACTGGCCACTTTATTAGCTATTTTTTTCTGAAGATTTTTCTGATTCTAACTCTGATTCTGATTTATTAGGAACTCCAACTTTTTGTTTCCACTCACTGGCCAATTTAGCAGAAAGCCAAACTTTGTCTTTCCAAGTGGGAGCTTCATTAGAAACCCCAACCATGTGCAACCAACCAGTGGCCACTTTATTAGAAACTCCAAGCTTGTCTTTCCCTCCACAGGCCACTTTATTAGAAACCCCAAGCTTGTGTTTCCCTCCACTGGCCATTGAGAATGTTTCTGATTCTAGTTTATTAGAAACCCCAACCTTGTGCTTCCTCTCAGTGACCACTTTAAAAACTACCCTGACCGACCACTGATGAAGGGCTGGACAATGGCTGATAAAGAGATTCTGGGGAAATGGTTGGAGATCTTTGTCCTGGTCGTTACCCTCTGTCAGAAATGATGGGGTGCAAAAGGTGGACAAGATGTAATGCCATCTTTCTAAACATCCATATCCTCCATGGCCACATTTGAAACTGCAGACATGAAAAGTGATAATCAACATATGAAACGTTCATATTCATGGTGTAAAATTTTACATTCACAAGATATTTTTGTCAATTCCGCAATGCTTATATTTCTTTTCCCTCCAGTCCTAAAACCACATCCCTTTTGTTGCTCCATCAAAAAGAGGCAACAGGAAACAGCAGCATTTTGGGGTTCAAAGCACCTTGGCTTTTTACCTTCCTTCTAAGGTAAAATCACAGTTTACTTCAGTTTTCTTTTTTGAATCAGCAGCAAATTGTTAAAAAACATTTTGGGAAGCTTGGTGTCCCTGAACACATGACAGGCAGGAAAGTAGATTTCTTTCTCTTTTGCTATGTCACTCAGACTGTGGTTACGGAAAGCAAGGGATTATACACTTTCTTGCCATCTGCTGAGCGAGTCCCATGTGCCAGAAGCTCCTGGATGGTGATCCAGTTATCCAAGATGCGTCGACTACGCTTCTTCATGCTTTTCCTCTGGCTGAGCTCCAGGATGGAAGCCTGCCCCTGTCCACCAGAATCCTGCTCCTTTTCTCGCTCTCGCAGAAAGTCCAGGCGGCTCTGCAACATGAACTCCCTGCGTCGGCGGTGCTCTCTGGCCCTCAGAAGCTGCTGCTTACGCTCCTCCTTGCTCCAGTATCGGCCCATCTTCATCTCGCTTACTGCGTCGTCATCTGTGGTCATCCCACTACGTTCCTCACAGATCTTTATGGCACGTGCTTTGAGCAAACGGTCCCTAACAGGCCGCTTGGCTACGTAGCGGGAGCCATCACTGCGGATCTTCACCTTCCACTCCATCCGAGGTGATTCTGGGAGAAGATTTGTTACCAAGGTTTGAGACAAAGGCATTGGACTTGCAGGAGTAGCAGAAGAGATCTCAAAGCCCCTGTTTGTTTTAACCAAGCTGCTCGGACCACCAGCAGGGTCTTCTGCAGATTCCTGAACCTCAGGACCTTCTGAAGCAGTCATATCTTTCAGTTGCGTGCAACTTTGGTACTGTTGCACTGTCTTGGAGCCGCAGGGACGACGGGAGAGATACGGACTGTTCTCTGCACTTTTGCCTCCTTCTGCTGCTTCTCCGTTTGCCGCCCCATTTGACCTGGTGCTCTTCCGGATACTCTCAGAAACTTTCTTGCTGTTGCTGCCTCCATTGCGAGACAAAGAACGAACCCTGGTGCCTGGGCTGGGATTCTTACCACTGCTTGCTTCGTCACATTTCCGCCTAGGGCTGGGAGAGGAAGGCAGGTTTCCATCTCTTGCCCTTGTTGTCCTGTGTCTGGGAGTGTGAGGACGCAAGGTAGCAGAGGCACTGGAGTCTCCAGCTGCTGAGGGCAATTGGTAGCGCTCACTAACAAGTGGCGTACTCCTGCAACTTTCCCCACCTGTGTTGTAGGCACTGGTGCTCTCCTTGTCAGAACGTTCTCTCTCAGGGATCTCATTTATGTCGGAAAGTTCGTGGTGAACAGGCGCTGCCTTTGCACCTTCTTCCTCCTCTTCCCCTTTCTCTGCTGGCCAGACCTTGAGACAACGCTCTCTCAGCTGTTGCATCTTCTGAGCCCTCAAGACATTGCGCCACTTGAACTCAAGGTGACGCAGTTCCTCCTCCAGCAAGGCAATCTCATGTCTAAACAGACTCTCATTGCAATTCATATCCACAGGAATTTCTCCTGGTGGACATCCATGTGGTCCTCCAGCTAGTAAGAACAAGGGATTCCCATTCCTTTCATAAAGACACCTGATCTCTAGTAACTCCCGGTACCGTTCACATTCTTCTTTAGTCAGTCCAGGCATTTGTACACTGCTTGCCATTGAGGTAGTCTCAGAGGCTCCTCGCTCTCCTTCAGGTCCTTGCAGGGAATCAGAGCTGAAGTTGAGTTCTCTTCCATGCATTGGCACTAGAGGGGTACCATGGAATCTCCGCATGCTGCCAGGTGTGTTGGTAGCATTGGTGGTGGATGCACTAGTAGCATCATCAGCCAGCAAGTCATGTTCTGAAGACTCCTCATTCCGAGTGCTCTCGTCTGTACGTCCAACCCCGCTGTCTAACTCTGGGCTGTTGCTGAGTGCCGTGTGCCATAGGTCAGGATAACTGATACGGTGCCCACTGACTGAGTCGCTGAGGACTGAACCAGCTCTCCCATGGTGATTGGCCAAGCGAGATTCATTATCAAGGACTTCCAGCCCCAAACCGACCTCCAGTTCCAACTCCAGGTCATCTGGCTCATTCTGCAGCCAAGAAACGAATTGGAAAAGGAGGATTAGGGTTGTGCAGATGAAAGAAAATGAAAGAAATTCTAGGAGGCTAATGAATAGGCAACTTCTAACTTTCTTGTTTTTTGTGAACAGTGAAAAACACGGAGGTGTGATTTCCTTTTTGAACACCAGAGGGTGCTGTTTTGTTGCACCTTCTGTAGTAATCTTACTGTAAATAACTGTGGGACATCTCCTTCCATCTGCTCTAGTGGACGTTTAAACAGCAAGAGATGCTTTACTGAGCCACCTGTGCAGAGAAAACACTTGCCCACGGACACACACACACCATCTGGAGTTTTTGCAACCCCCCACCACACACACACACCTGCGTATTGCCGACCCCAAGACCTAGATATATTCTCTGTAGTTATAAACACTATCATTTGCATTCATTTACACTTCAGCTGAACCAATGCCAATATCCGGTGTGGCTCCAGAGGTGGCAAATATCCACACTTTGTGTTCTAATGTAGGAGTATGGATATTTAATGAATCTGGTAGTACTGATTTAACTACTTTACTGAGTTCAAATAAAAAAGTAAAGGAATGTACTCCGAGCATAAAGTAAAAAGTACAGGAATGTACTGAGTGTATAAAGTAAAAAGTACAGGAATGTACTGAGAGTGTAAAGTGAGACGTGTCTCCTCTGAAGGACGTCTGGAGCGTCTGTCTGTGCTGAAAGTGAACTGAATCTCACTCCATATTAATAGAATTAAAGACTATTAAAGCCTCGAACTTCAACTCCAATAAAAACAATCTACTGAAAATAATCAACATGAACTTCACCGCTTCACTTTCATCACCGTCTCTACTAGTTCTCCCATCACGGACACACACTCAACACACCCTGAACTCCACCGTCCACTCTCCCTGTCCTCCCTCTCACTCTCCTTCACTCTGTCCTGCACTGATGGACACACAGAGGGACGTCTTTTCTGTGTGCTTGTGTCTGAAACGGGTCTGGAAAGGTGATGGAAAATAAAAAATAATAGAGGATTCTCAAATGTGTTCTTCACAGATGAAGCACTAGTGAAGTAAAAAGAGTGCAGGCAGGTTGGAATGGGTGGAGAAGGGTGGCAAGAGTGATCTGTGACAGATGGGTATGAGCAAGAGTGAAAGAAAAGGTTTGAAAAACATTAGTGGGACCAGCTATGTTATATGGGATGGAGACGGGAGTTAAAGATGCTGAGATTTGCATTGGCAAAGACAAGGATGGACAGAATTAGGAAAGAGTATATTAGAGGGACAGCTCAGGTTAGATGAGACAAATTGAGAGAAGTGAGACTGAGCTGGTTTGGACATGTCCAGCCGAGAGATGAGGATTATGTCAGAAGAAGGATGCTGAAGAACAAAGAGGAGGTTTCTGGATGTGGTGAGAGGAGAAGACCTGAAAGCATGTTGTTTTAGACTGTGCCCTGGTCTCCCCTGGTAGGTTATTTAACATATCAATAGACCGTCCTGTACGAGAAAATTGCGGTCCTTGTGTCAAATCAGATATTTTTCCTGAATCTACAGCTTTGCTTAGCGTTTTTTGTCTCCTCCAGTTTCAGTTCGTTATTGCATTAGAGACGCTGATCAGGGGGTGAATGCAGTTCAGTTTTTGCTCTATTTGTATTCATGAGACGGGGGGAGGTGGGGACGGCAGAAGGGGCGGCTGTGTGTTAATATATGGGCACTGAGTGTGTGAGACGTGGACAGGCTGTGTGTGTGTGTGTGTGTGTGTGTGTTGGGAGTTGAGTCTGATGAATCTGAGTTAAAGAGCGACTCTGATTAAACAGAAGACGTTTCTGAGGTGAACGAGGACACAACGAGGGTTTTACAATTTCATTCTGATTTCATTTAAACAGCCTCTGTCTCTCTGTCTCTCTGTTTGTCTGTCTGTCTCTTTTCTCTCTCTCTGTCTCTCTCTCTCTCTCTTTGCCTCTTTCTCTCTCTGTCTCTCTTTCTGTCTGTCTGTCTTTTTTTTCTCTCTGTCTGTTTCTCTCTCTCTCTCTCTGTCTCTCTCTCTCTTCTTTCTGTCTGCCTGCCTGTCTGTCTGTCTCTATCTGTATCTCTCTCTTGTTTTGTCTTCCCATTTTTTTCTTTCTTTCTTTTTCTTATTTTTCTCTGTTTTCTTCCCTCTTCTTCTATCTTATCTTCCTTTCTCTCTTTCTCTCTCTCTCACTCGTCTCCCTCAGTCTCAATTCCTCAACTGTCTTCATATCTATCTCTTATTTTTCTATTATTTCTTCACCTTTTTCCTTACTGTCTTTCATTTCTTACTGTCTTTCATTTTCATTTTCATCTGTCTTTCTCTCTCTTTCTAGTCTCTCTATATCTTCTATTCTCTCTCTCTCTCATTCTGTCTCTCTCTCTCTCTCTCTCTCTCTCTCTCTCTCTCTCTCTCTGTATATAATCATGTCATGCTCTGTGTTAAGAGACAGCAGAAGGATAATGTGATTCTGTGTGTGTGTGTGTGTGTGTGTTGTGAGATGTCCTGTGAGTGTGCTGCTCTCCAGAGTGTGACCTTGAATAGAACAAAGGCGAGCTGCACTGTTAGAAAAGAGACACACACACACATACACACACACACATTCTCCACACTGTCCCCGTCTCCACCGGTGTTCTTTTTTTTCCCCATTTCTCTCTCCCGCTCTTCCTCATCTGTCTTCCTCTGGCCAGCGCTCACCTTCCCTGTCCTCTCTCATCAGCATCAGTGTGTGTTTGCCACATTTGTTTACTGATAGTGTGTGTGTTCACTGTATTCTTCCTGAGTGTGTGTGTGTGTGTGTGTTAGTTTTGTGTGGGTGTTTATTGTGTGTATTCTTGTTTACTGTGTGGGTGTTTATTGTGTGTGTGTGTGTGTGTGTGTGTGTTGCTGCAGGGATGAAACAGCAGCAGAATCTCTTGCTGAACTTCATTTTTTCACACTGGAGCTGTTCTGTATTCCAGCTCTTCCTCTTGGCTACAGAAAGAGAGAGTGCGTGTGTGTGTGTGTGTGTGTGTGTGAGGGTTCCTGCTAAGGTCCCGCATTAAAGCAATAGTTCAATAGTAGATTTATTTCCCTTCTTTTTGTCTTTTTTCTCTCCCCTTTCTAACCATTCTCTTATTTTTCTCTAATTGTTCTGCTTCTCTTTATCTTCCCTGTCTTCTCTCTTTTCTCTTCCTCTTCTTTAATCTCTCCCTCTCTGCCTCCATTGTCTCTCTTCTTCTCTCTGTCCCACTCATCCCTCTCCATCTCCATTTTTCTTCTTCTTTTTCCATGTTTTTTCTCTATTTCTGTCTTAATCTCTTTCTCTATTTCATCTTCTTCTTTTTGTCTTTTTTCTCTCCTTGGCTTTCTAATTTTTTTTTTCTTCTTTTTTTGCTTCTCTTTCACTTCCCGCTCCCTGTCTTATCTCTTTCTTTACCTTTTTCAACTCTTCTTTATCTTCTTTTTAAGTCTGTCTCGCCCATAAGCCCTGCCTCCTACCTGTTTGTTTGATGTGTAGCTGCCTTTAGATCATCTCTCACCTCGATCTCCGGTCTTGCCAGAAGCAGTGAGATGTTGGTACTGTCCTCTCTGGTCAAAATAGCCACGGCCTCCTCTCGGTCCTGCACGTCCATACCATTGATCTGGACAAGGAGCTCAACATTAATGCCAAAATAATGACTGGAACCCTTTTGTGGCATCTTTAATACACAATCGATTGTAAAGGTAAATATTGAGCATCAGCTGATTCATACCTGCAGAATTCTGTCCCCTTCTCGGATACGACCGTCTTTAGCAGCGATGCTGTTTGGGTTGACCTGGAGAGGAAATTTACCAAATTACCAAAGTAATGACAGTGTTTTTGGAGCCAGAATGGAAGGCTTGTGAGCACAATTATTGGGCAAGTGAGTATTTTGAGCAGATCATCATTTTTCTGCAGGTATTCCAACTCCAAGCTTTGTAAACTTGAATACTGATTGGATTAAAGCAGATCAGGTGATGTGTTTGTGTAATGAGGGGGGTGTGGCCTAAGATCAACACCTTATATTAAGGCGTGCAGAATAATTAGGCAGTTTCCTTCTCAGGCAAAATGGGCCAAAAACGAGACATAACTCACCCTGATTTTTTACATTCTGGATTGACTGGTAGCACTGGATTTGTTCTACGTTAAAATGAATTCTTAAAATACTCACTTGCCTAATAATTGTGCACATTGGGATATAGGGCATCTGGTGTAAAACCTTTACCAAATCAATATGCGGACAATAAAAAATTTCCATTCTTGATCGGTCGAGGCCAATTAACAATGACCGCCATCAGAGCTGTTAGCCTACAAGGTGCTGGTGAACATTGGGCTACTGTTGACCAAAGGAGAAGAAGATGAAGAGGGGGAAGGTATGTATGGAGGTGGGAGGAGAGAAGGAAGTGGAGGAGAGTGGAAGTGAGGTTAGAGAGGTTGGATAGTAAGGAGGGAGAAAAGGACCTATACTTATTAGCGACAGAGCTGGGAAAGATGTGCAGCAGGATCATGACCATAAAGGATAGAAATGGAAGCATACTCACAGGTGAACAGAACATTTTGAGCAGATGGAAGGAGTAAGGGCAGTGATAAAGAGGATGAAGAATGGAAAGGCTGTTGGTCCGGATGACACCTCTGTTGGAGGTGTTTAGGGGAGATGGCAGTGAAGTTTCTGACCAGATTGTTTAACAAAATCTTAGAAAGTGAGATGAGCCTGTGGAGTGGAGGAGAAGTGTACCAGTACAGATTTTCAAGAATAAGAGTGATGAACAGAGCTGTAGAAACTTTAGAGCACAAGTGTCAAACTCAAGGCCCCCAGGAGTGCAGTGTTTCTACTTCAGCATTTCACAGCTGGTTTTCCAATGAGTGGAAAATAGAAATATCAACAATCAATCAATTTGACAATTTAATGAAGGTGATGGGAAAGTGAATAAATTCTTGCTTAGAGGAGACACCAGTGTGTATTTTGTATCATGAGGCAGTGTTGATGGTGAACTCTGTTCAAATTCATATTTCTGATTGAAACATTGTCAGTTTGAGACTGTTCAATAAATGGTAAACATTAATAAACAATCTGGCCCAAGATTCTGGCCCAAGATCTTTATATGCTATAGAGGGATATAGTTGATCAGCCACAGCATGAAATTCTGGGAAAGAGTTGTGGAAAAGAGGTGAGGATTAGTGAACAGCAGTACGGTTTCATGCCAAGAAAGAGCTCTACAGGTGCAATGTTTGCTCTGAGGGTGTTGATGGAGAAGTACAGAGAAGATCAGAAGGAGTTGCATTGTGCCTTTGGAGACTTGGAGAAAGCAGATGACAGGGTATCTAGAGAGGAGTTGTGTTTTTGTATGACCAAGTCAGGTGTAACAGAGAAGTATGTGAGAGTAGTTCAGGATATGTATGAGGACAGTGTGACAGTGGTGAGATCTGCAGTAGGAGTGATGGATGCATTTAAGGTAGAGGTTGGATTACATCAAGGATCAGCGCTGAGTCCATTCTTGTTTGGAAAAGTTATGGACAGGTTGACAGATGAGATTAGACAGGAGTCCCCATGGACGATAATGTTTGCTGATGATATTGTGATCTGTAGTGAGAGTAGGGCGTTTAGAGGGAGAAGGATGTTGAGGAAGGAGCTGCCAGGAAAGAGAAGAGGAAGGACAAAAAGGAGGTATGTCTGGAGATGAGAACAGGAAGAAATGGAGATGTCTCTGTAGAGACTCCTAACAGGAGCAGCCGAAAGAGAGAGAAGATATATTTCTGTCTACTTTTCTTCTTTTTCTCACAAAACATCCCACACCCAACTCTTCATCTACCTTCATATATACCTTAAGTATATTTTATGTTTAAGGTATATACATAATATGAAATAGTATTATATTAATACGCATTATTTAGTATATTGTTTTTCAAGTTTTTATTATTAATACTTGTCTCAGAAACATATTTAGACATGATCCTGTGCTTCTCCTCACCTCCCCCACGTAGATGCCCAGGTCCTCCTCATCATCAGTGCGGTAACACACAGTCAATCCCAGCTTCTCCTGCTGCCGAGACTTATAGAGCTCCACCTCCTGTGAGGGGTCAAGTAGCTAGTAGTAGTCAAGTAGTAGACTTTAACCATTTACACTGTACATAGTTAAACAAAACAAGTTTCTTTACGACCATGGTGTGAGACACGAGCTGACAGGATGTAAGACTAAAGGAGGAAAGCAAATCCAAATTCACTGCCTCAGTGTTTTTAAGGTTAAACAATTAGTCAAATTACCTTCATTAAGGCTTTAACTACATTCCCACTATATTAAACAATCATTTTAAGTTCATGCAACATCTTGGATTAAAAACAAGATGATATTGTGTTTTATTGTTTGTCCTTAAAAATACAAGTCTGTAATTTTCATGAAATAAAAAAAAACGAAATTCTCTCATGCATTTGTTTATCAAAAGTGTAAAACCTTAAAATGTGCAGCAGAAAACTGTCCAGTCCGAAAGCTGTTCTCTGGGATATACAAACAAATACAGTTAAGCAAGCTCTCCCATTGATCAGGCCTTCAGGAGCTGGACTGGAGGCCTAACGAGTCAGATTAGCCATGGATTAGAAACCAATCACATTCTGATTTACAGTGGGTGGAGCCAACTTGAGAGAAAAGTCCTAGGAAGTGCTAGATAAGTCTCTGACTGTAGAGCTTCAGTGTTCTGGTGTCTCAGCAGGGACTCTGTCCACAAAAATGGCCTTTCAAAGCTACCATTGGAACAGAATTAGTTCCATTCTGTTCCTGTTGCCAGTGCAAGTCCATAAGTTAACACCACTGGCTACAGTGGAAAACATCAATATTTTATAGGTGAGTTCTACCTCGTACTCCAGATCATCTTGTCTGTCCACTTCATGCTGACTGATGTCAAAGTAGTCTGTGGGCTCATAGTAAACATGCTCTAAAGGAGACCTACAGAGGAACAAGAAGAAGAATGAGAACAGTCTTGTGCTTCTTCTCACTGGTCACTTTCTTAGAAACACACCTTGTGCATCCAATCAACAGCCACTTTACTGGAAACACCATCCTTGTGCTCCCAATTTCCTAGCCACATTATTGGAAACACATTTCTTGTTCTTCTATTACTTGGCCACTTTATGACAAACACCTTCATGTTTTTCAGCAACTTGATTAAAAAGACACAATATGTCCCGTCCACTTCATCTGCGTCCACAATGTCCAGCAGTGGCGACCAGAGTGAATGACGCTCTTGCCACTTCCAGTGTGAATATATGGTTAGGTTGAAGGAGAACCCATACAAATATATCCAGTATAGACTGGTCCTGTGTCCTGAAATTGAGCAGCGATTGATGCCTAGAGGATGGCTGAGCTGTGCATCAACAGAAAAGTGCAGATACCAGTGAGGGTTTCTGATAAAGTGGACAGACAGTAGATACATTTATATGAGCATTTGGAAGTTTGCCACCAAAACACACACTTACAGCTGGCTGAGCAGGTAAGGTTCCGGGATTGGTGGCAGAGGTGGAGAAGGGGATGGTGGTGGGCCGCAGGTTCTGAGACCCCTGCCCACCGGTCCCATGTTCTGGAAGCTGATATCCGTCTGGGTTCCACTGTCTACACATTCGGCTAGCAAGGACACGCCACCAACCAATCCCCCTTTTCTCTTGGGTCCCCGTCTCAGGTCTCGTCCGCAGCGAAGAGTGTCCAGGGAATGTTCCTGAGAAAGTCTAGAGAGATCTTTGCCACTGACCTACAAAGAGTGAGAGATGTGAAAATTTACATAACTGTAAAGCTACAGTGAAAATCAAAAAAATTTCAATCTTATTTTATAACATCTGTGACAGACCAGCAACAGCAAGAATGAAAGGAGAGGTTGGCAGGATGTTAGTGGTGCTGGCGACAGAGTTTAAGGTGGCAGAGCTGAAGATGCTGAGATGTATTTGTTTACACTCCTTTGTCATTCCTTCCTTCTATTCTCTCTCTCTGTGGTGTCACACTGATCCACCTTTCTTTTAACAGGCTTAGGTTCTTCACTAAATATATTCAAGATGTTTAGAAGATACTCTTTTCTAAAGTGACATACATCACTTATATACATCATACAGCGCTTCCTATCCACATCTGTTCGTCTTCTTCTTTTGGCTTCTCTTGTTTGGGCTTCGCCACAGTGGATCATCCGTCTCCATCTCTTCCTGTCCTCTGCATCTTCCTCTTTTACACCTGCATGTCCTCTCTCACCACATCTATAAACCTCTTCTTTGTCCTTCCTCCTCTTTCCTGGCAGCTCCTTTCTCAACATTTTGTCCTGATAAACTTCCCATCTCTCCTCTGGACATGTCCAAACCAAGGTAATCTTGCTTCTATAACTTTGTCTCTGAATTGTCCAACCTGAGCTGTCCTCCTAATATACTTATTTCTAATCCTATCCATCCTCATCCCTCCCAATGCAAATCTCAGCATCTTTAACCTCCAGCTCCGCCGTCTGTCTTTATGTCAGCACCACCGTCTCCAACCCGTATAACATAGCACGTCTCACTACTATCCTGTAAATCACACACTTACTGGCACCCATCCATCTATTCTTCAGGCTGTAATTTTTTCAGTAATCTTTCTTTTTTTGAGATAGTAAAGTGATAAATGTTTAAAAAGTATGAGTACAGTGTTTGGAAAAGCTAGTACTCTAGCTGTTACTTGAAGAAATGGGTCTTCAGATGACATTTACATTTGCGGCATTTAGCAGACGCTCTTATCCAGAGTGACTTCCATGTCTTAATAACAGGGACAGTCCCCCCTGGAGTAATTCAGGGTTAAGGGTCTGAATTGCTGAGGGACCCAGAGGTGGGATTCGAACCTAGAACCTCTTGAGCCATAGGTCCATAGGCAGGTACCCTACCACTAGACCACCACCCACCAACAAAATTGGACTTCTGCATTTAACCCTTGCACACAAACACCATGCAGCAGTGGGCAGCTATGAAAGCTGCCCAGGGAACAGGGATGGTACCTTGCTCAAGGGTACCTCAGGGCAACCTACTGGTAAGGGGTTTGAACCCCCAATCTTCCGATCATGTGGCCAACTCCCTAACCACTAGGCCACTGCTGACACTTGAAGTTCATTCCAGGACTGAAGAGCAGGAGCCCAGCCTAATATGTCCTGGTCAGTTCCAAAGTATCTAGCCTTGATTAGCAACTAAAACTGGTTCTACCTACCAGGAACCACAGTCAAGCAGAATTCCTTCAGCGTCACTGCTACTAAGGGTCCTGGTTCACAAAAAGAGTTACAACAGTGTCAAAGTACCTAACGACTTTAATAGGTGTACATTCTTTTCAAGTTCTTTAATACCAGCTTTAATCCCCCTTCTCTCCAAGCCTTGTCTAGCCTCATCGCTGGGAAGAAAGAGGAAAGAGATGACAGAGGTTTAATAACAAAGCCCAGAAGAAAAGGTTGGTGTCATTTAGTGCAGAGCCGTCGTTGTGGGAATTGGACAAGTGGAGTTAAAGATGAATGGCCGCCGTCTCACAGTGACAGATCACAGCAATATCCAAAAACCCTCAAAGCACAGAGAAAGTTACTTTAATGGTGTTTTACTCCCAGGGAAGTGCAGAGCATGATCTCATAGCCGAGGCCTTCTTGTTCTCTCTGAAATCTTCAGACTAAAGTTGGTGCAGGGAGCATTTATAGAAACAGTAGGAGCAAGACTACTCTTAAACTCTACTCTTGGTTCTGAGTCTTGGTTCTTTTCAAAAGATTTTTCCTATTTTTTTTTTTAACGAGTCTTTCAGTGTTTCCTCTTGATGGTCATATGGAGTTCTTTGGTTCTTTGTTCTCTCTGTAGTTCATCATGGTTCTTTGTAATGTTCTAATGTTTGATAGGGTTCTTCTCAGCAAATTTTCCTCCATTTAATGGGTAGTTTTCCCTTTTGAATTTTGGTTCCTTTCCTAGATCTTCATAAAGCTTTTATACTTTCTCCTTTTGCTCCTCTAAGTGGTTCTTTCTGATGCTCTTTGTGATAGTTTTTTTTTCAGAAGTTCTTCATGTTCTTTGATGGCATTATCCTTTTTGAGTCTGTGGTCATCTGTGTTTCTTCTTCATGCTCCTGTTTTTTTGCCTTTTGGGACTTGGTTCGTGTTAGTGTGTATGCTTTAGGGTTGAACCCTTTGAGAATTGATACTTAACAGAAGCTTCTAGACCAGATTTAACTTTGTAGTGTTTGTTCCATCCAATAGTTCTTTCTCATGCTCTCTGAGAGTTTCTCCTTTAGAGTTTAGATTCCACTGAGCAGTTCTTTATAATGGTCTTAGGGAGTTTTTGAGACTTGAGCTTCTTCTCAGATTTTCTTCTCCTTCTTCCAGTTTTTGTTCCTCTCTGTGATTCTCCCTCATTCACCTAAGGTTTTGGGTCTTGGTTCCTCTGTGTTGATCTCTTGCTTGCTCTTAAAGAGTTTTCACTTTTAGACTTTTTTGAAGTTCTTCATGTTCTTCTGAAGGTTTAAGCTTAGATTGTTCTGAGTTGCTCTTTAGAGTTCCCTTTTTAAGTCTTGGTTCCTCTTAGTTGTTCTTCATGCTTATGATGTTTGGAAATACTTTTGAAATTAGGTGATATGAGGATGGAAGCAACATAGTGAAAGAGGAAGACCAGCATTAAGTAAATTCTCAATACTGACTCCTCAGTGCTGGAAGGAACTTCCTCTTGTGGAGAAAACTGCTGAGTCCCTTATGTCTTCAAGCATCATCCACTTCTTTATGGAACACCTAGGACTAACTTTTCCTGATGAACCCTGTTCTCATACTTTATCATTTATCTAAAAAAAAAGACAGATCACAGACTTCACAAATGAAGAACAGGTGTGGATATGAGGTGCTGTTGTACGTCCCTCTAGATAAGCGCATCTGAGAAATGTCAAAAATAAATAGTGAAGAACCTCAGCCTGTTTAAAATAAGGTTGATCAGCATGACACCAGAGAGAGAGAGAGAGAGAGAGAGAATGGAAAGAAAAATGAGTGTAAACCATGAACAAATAACTCAGATGATTAAAAGGAACTAGGGGGCAGGAGAAATGGATGTATGAAAGGTGAAGAAATGGAGAGAAGAAGTAGAAAAGGAAAGGGAGAAAGATTGAGGAGGGGGGAGGTGGCACTTGATAAATATTCACACTGAAGCTGTGGGGGGGGGATTAAAGCGATTCAGAGAGTTCAAAGAGAGTGAAAGAGAAACAGATGGAAAAGGGAGAGAGAGAGAGTGAGTGTAAATGGAGTAATGAGAATGGAAGAACAGATTTAAAAAGAAGTGAGAGAAAAACAAAAAAGTCTTTAGAATCAGTTTTTATTAATCCTTTTTTAAATCACCAATTGTATCAGTTCATATTTCTTTATTTTCATTCTGTTTGTTTCATTTTTGTATTATTATATTATATTTTGTCTAATTTTTACAAATATTTATTATTTATAAATATTACTTATTTATTTTTTGTTTTATAATTTTAAATATTTTTTTAAAATAAATAATTCATTTTTTTTATACAATCTATTTCCAGCCTTTAATTTTCCATTTAAAATAAATGGATAGTTACTATCCCTATAAGAACGATGTATATGTTAATGAGCTCTCTTCTGATTGGCACACAGAAAGCAGTTTGTAGACTGAATAGATGGATATGTAAATTAGTTGTTTCTTGTGACATCACAAAAGTGGTATGGTTCACGTTCATCAGTTTCTCTAAAATAACGGAAAAGAAAAGACAACTAATTTCTCCACGATAACGACCCTTGAATGGTATAGCAGTGATTATATTTCATTTTTGTTTATTTATTTATTTATTTATCGCTGTTGGTGGCGTAAATACGAAGACAGATGTGAAGGACACATGGACGATGGATGGAAAAATATGTGCCGATGGTTTGCGGGCTGTTGCCTCATCCTGAAGGGGAGGTTTTTTTTCTTTACTGGTATAAAACACCTTCATCTACACCATTTACACGCACACAGCATCCAACACAGTGCTCCGGTGCAGCTGTGTGATGAATGGTAATGACCCTCTCCCTGCTAACACACCCTTCCTCCCCCAATCTTCCCATCATCAACCTGAAAACCCACAGCAGGACCTGAGATCAGCCACAGAGGAGCTCCTCCTGCAGTGGAAACGCCTGCTGAAAACTCCTGCAGTCCTTTGAAATCAGCCCGAAAAAGCATGTGCATTTATTTTGATCAGTAAAGAACACGCCTAACACGTTTTTACTTGTTTTCATGAGCAAGCAAACACTGGGCAAATGCCTTACGCGCCTCATTTCTTCATATTTTGCTCCAAGGGGTCCAGACCTTCTTATATTTGTAATGCACTGTTGAGGAGCGGTTCTCCAGGCTTTCTGAAGGACAGTGTTTTTCACTTTCATTTTCACACAGGCCTTAATGACCGCACTCCAGTTCCTGCACTTACACCTGTCTGTCAGGAGGACATTGAAGGATTAATCCCCTCCCACTTCCCACGTCCCTGCGTAACCTGGTCCTGAATTAAAGCATCATTAGAGCAAAGAGGTGAAGGTTGTTTTAATGTTAATTAATTGTCGAGCCCTCATTCATGAAGACGTTCCACTGCGGTGAGACTTCAGCTGTGCAGCTTCAGTTCATCTTCAACAACACAGATTTAATGATTTTACATGAACACCCCCCCCCCCATGTGTGAAATACCCGTCAGCCGCTCACACACACTCTGTAATTGCTTTTCCTCTCTGTAACACATGTGAAGAGTGGGATCTGTTCACATGTAAAACCAATGAAGCAGAAACACTGAGCTCTCACACACACACACACACACGCACACAATAATTATTCAGACAATTTAAAATAAATGACTGACGGTTAAGTCTGTGAGGTGTATTATGAAATTACTACTCTACTCTCTCTCTCTCTCACAAACACACTTTCTCTTTCTGTCTTTCTTTTGCTCCCCCACACACACACTTTCTCTCTTATTCACTCTCAGTTCTTTCTCTCTGTCTCTCTCTTCTTTTGTCTCCTTCTCTTCAATAACGCTGTGTTAATGACATCTGATTTTAAACCCATTACAGCACACACACACACACACACAGTAAAGACGAGTAAAGAGAAGTCTGTATATGTATCTTCTTTTTTCTTGCAACATCAGTTTAAGCTTAAAGATGCAGATTTTTTAAATTACACTATATGAGAGAGAGAGAGAGAGGAAGTGGATGAGGGATGAAAGCACAGACGGGTGTGGCTGTAGACAGGGTGGGGTGTGTGTGTCTGTGTCGGGGAGGCTTTCTGTGTTTTGGCAGCAGAACGTCAGAACAGACTCAGTCTGTGTGTGTGTGTGTCTGTGTGTTAACCTGGTGTTTGCAAATGTAAGGGAAAAACATTATAGTCAGTTAATGAGACCGGTTACCATGGTGACGGCATCCCACTGAGACACAATCTACAGCAGAGTGAGTAAGAGAGGGAGTCCAGGAAGCATGTGTGTGCAAATCAAAATTTTTGTTTTATATATATATATATATATATTGTTAATGCAAGTTTGCTTGATTTTGGAATGTTGATTAAGCAGCTACGAATAATCAGGTGTCCACACACTTCTGGCCATGTACTGTAATGCTGAAATTCAATGTTGGATAAAGTGATAACTTGTAAATAAAACCTTTTTTTGCCAAAAGAAAAATGCTGTAACACCCTATTTTTACAGTCATGTCACTTTACGTGTGTAAATGGATAAAGTGACACGTTTCTCTGAACAGGAAGAAACAAATGACAAGCACGTAAATAAACTTCTCGCTCTGTCATATTAAAAAGGCTCTCTCCAGGCTCACCGGTGTGTGTGTGCGTGTGTGTGTGGCTTGTTGTTTGTACATTAATAAACCCACAGAGAGTGTGAAGCAGCCGTGTAATTAATTACAGGCTAATATCACACATCAAACACATCCACGTCCAACACACACTTCAGAGACACCAGTCAGCTGGAGTTCCTTTGTTTAAAGTGTGCAGAAAATCATCAAATGTGTTTGTTTGTAACACAGACTCTACACAGGACTGCCTTCATGTCCTCTTGGGACAGCACTAATCCATATGTGTGAAATGCTAATTACTAAGACTTTGTGTTCAATTTGAATCAAATTTATTCATATGGTGGTTCTCTAACAGTCTCTGTCCTGAAGTAAATCCAGGACCAGACTCGAGGGAAACAGAGCAAGGAAGATCCACTGAGAGGTTTCAGGGCAGATAAGGAGAACCGCTGAAAGGAACCAAGACTTGAAGAGAGCTCTGAAGCACCACCAAAATAAAATGGGTCTCAAAAGGAGAAACGCCCCAAGAACAAGCGGAAGAGCCACTGAGAGGAACCCTGACACAAGAGGAGATGACCAGCGAGACAAACCATGACTTGAAAGGAGAAATATCATAAGAACATGAGGAAGAACCTATGAGAGAAACCAGGACTCAAAAGGAGAAACACCTTAAGAACATGAGGAAGAACCACTGTTAGGAACCCAGACTCGAGAACAAACACCGTAAGAAGATCGTGAGCAGAACTGGTTCCTTCTTGGTGGAAAGGGTCTATGAGAGGATTTTAGACTCAAAATGAAAAGTTTTCTGCTTAAGAAATCCTTCAAGCATTAATATCTAGAACTATTTAAGGATTTATGCCTTACAAATTATTATTAAAGATATTTTATTCTTTTTAAGATGTATGTGTAAATCTAATTTGGACACTCACACTGGAAGCGTTGGTTTCCACTTACTATATATATAGTTCTGACCACACTCACTAAAACTGAATTTAATGTTAGCTCAGGCCTTTCTTTTCCGACACTGTGTCCACACTTTCTCCATCCTGCAGGATCCAGCATCCTCCGTATCTAGTCCTGCTCCCTGAAGCGCAGAAATCAATTACTGTTGCTGTCTGAGGCCAGGCAGGTCATCTCCAACCATTCATTCTTCTGCAGCTTCTTATGTGTCTATTCCTGCTCTTTTCTTATCCATCTTTCTATTCAGGGTGTATTTTGTCCTCACTCATGCCTCCACCACTCTGCCCCAGTGTGTGTTCTTCACTGCTTGTTATTTATCACTCATTTTTTCATTCCTTGTATTAAACACTTTTAGAATTCAGAACACATCCAGTTCCTTCAGTGGCTCTGCAGCAGATGCTCTCAGCCTTAAATTAGATAATCATATAGTGGAGTGAAAGGCTGAACACATACTGCACATCAACACACTCATCATCCACACAAACACTAGAGCTTCTGCTAAAACAGTAACCCTGGCAACACTTTGAGCCACAAAAACACAGTCCAAAATATTAACCTGCAACCTCCCTCAAAATCTCAAAGCTATAGTACTCTGGGAAAGTCTTGATCCATCATGTAATTCTTTATATTTTGCAGGGAACCACTATATAAAATACTGGTATGTCTGTCAAACTGTCTTATCTTGGGTGTATTGACCAGATTACATGAAAGAAGTAGGGACACACATTTTAGTGCCGCAGGCTGCAAAGTGCCTGAACATACAAGGTTCTAGATAAAGGGGTTCCAAGCATTCAGCAGGAAACATATCACCTGATCATCTGGAATTATCTGCACCTGTTTCTTCACTGCTTCATGTCTTAAGTTAGACACTTTGTTCTGCTTGAAGGTGACGTAGATGTGTGGATTAACCAACAAAAAAACAATCCCATCTCAAATCTTGTAACAAGTCTTTCTAGAGAAGTCCCAAGTCAAGTTCTAAATCAACACATGCAAGTCCAGTTCCTACAGAATGCAAGAGTCTCAAGTCCCGTTGTCAAGTACTGAGTTCAGTCCAGAGTCAACACAGGCAAATCTAGTCCTGAGTCAATAAGGATAAGCCCAAAGTCAAGTCTCAGATCAACACAGAGAAGTCTTTTAAGTCGGCGCAGTCTAGTATCAAGTGCACTGTCTGAACAGCGTGGTCTAGTTTCAAGAACTGGGTCAACAAAGGTCTCAATAATGACTCAATAAAGTCACAATAAAGATTTGGCCAGACTTGACTTGACTAAGTCTTGAATCCTATTTTAGGTCCATACAAAGAAGTCTTGGTTCAGTCTTGGTAAGGTGGTCAAAATACACCTACCAAGAATATCTTTCAGGGTACCCTCAAGGGATATGCACTCACTGGCAGAAGACATAGGAAAATGGAAAGATTTGTCTCTTACCTGGAACATGACCCGGCAGTGCTCCTCAGGCTTCTGCACCACACACATGTTACACCCCATTTTGCTTGTCCTTCAACCTCGAGGCCAGAACTCTTGGGATATCTGCTCTACTCAATCTGTCCTCCTTTCCAATAGGAGTGGTCAATCTCGTGGGTAAGAACACAACAAACTTCCAAACTTTTACTCCATCCAAAGTTCACAATGTCCATGTCAGCAAAAACGGTTTCATTCAAGTCTTCTCAAAGGTCCAGAATCATCTGTTGAGTCCAACATAGAGCCAAAGGAGTTTATACGTGCAGGAAACGTCTCCTGCAGCAGACATCTGCGAATCCATCTGCTTTGTTTTCTGCAGTTTTAATTAGTAAGAATCGGTGTGTAATTTTCAGAGTTAAGGTTTGACAGACGCTGCACATAAACAAAAATTAAGGACGTCAAACTCGGAGAAGCATTTGTTGAACTGCAGAATAGCTCAGCCTTACTATCCCAGTCAGACACACTGGGCTTTTTCTTTTCCTGTTTTTCTGCTCATAAATAAGATTGATTTTGCTCATTCTCTCCAAAACACTAATGTGTGAAAGATGCTGCATAAATAATGCTATTGATTAAATAAATGAACAATGCTCAAGACTACAGCCTGGTCTGGATTTTGTTTGATGACCTTCAACATTTAGTATTATTTCTCTTACATTATGCCTTGGGACTGAAGTGTCCAAGGACAATCTTTGCCCATGAGTGCTCCAGCACTCCCACCAATACTAGTTAGGATAAGCAGTAAGATAATGAATTAACAGACTTTAACATTTGTGCATTGGGTGACACTTATCCAACTGGACTTTAATCATATTTCATGCAATAGTAGTGTTAGGAGTCTTGCCCAAGGACTAGTGTTTTGTCCAAACTAAATCACCCCAGCCTTTACCTTAGTGCATGCATGTATATATGTATGTGAATATTAGCTATGTATATATGTATGATGTTATTAGCTATGCTCTGCATGTAATCTAGCCTCTTTTTCAGAATTTTTTCAATTTTCACATGAACTGAACTGACTCCATCATTTCTCGTTCTCATTCGCATATTCAGAAGTAACTTTTTGCTTTCTTTTCTCCCTTTTTCTCTCTACATCTGCCTCATCCTGGTTCATTTTACAAACACAAAGTCTTTATCACAGAATCTTAACTCTCTCCTTCCTGCCATCCTACACATGATGTTAATTCATACCTTTGTGGCTTGTTAGTGTATGATGGAAAAATAAACGCAGGTCAGAATGTCAGTTTTGACAAATGGTTGTTGTTTGAACGTTAGTCACTGAACAACACATAGGCTAGTGCTAAACAGCTGTGTGTGTGTGTGTGTGTGTGTGTGTGTGTGTGTGTTTACAAGCATATTTCACAACCATAAACAGATTACAGATCATGTAAAGGGCTAGTGTTTTTGATTCGCTGGTCATTAAGGAGCTACAGAAGACAGATTAGCTGATTTTTCATGCTTTGCCAAAACCAATCAATAACTAACTTGACCTGAGATTCCCGCAAAATTAACAGAAATTAATCAAAGACAGCATCTCTGCAAGCCAAATAAACCAAAATGATCATTTCCATGATGTAAATAAACCAAAAAACATCATTTCAGCAAGTCAAATAAACCAAAAACATAATTTTAGCAAGTTAAATTGACCAAAAACATAATTTCAGCAAGTAAAATAAACCAAATACTTAAACTTTTATTAATAGTTAATAAAAAAAATAATAAAGTGTCCGCCAGTTAAAATTAGTCCTTTCACAGCCACGCTGTATATTAGCAAGTGTGTCTGTGCTAATATGGAAATTCTCCAATTTAACCAATTATAATTAAAAAGAGATATTCATTCATTTATTTATATATTGCACACAATTTTAAAAAGATACTGGAAAGATATGTATGCTATGCTATGCTAAGTGAAATGAATGAAATATCAGCTAAGGCTTACAAAATATAATCTCTCTAAGCTTAGCATTTTGCTAACGTTTAGCGGATCAGAGCTAAATTAGTTAGCAATGACTAAAATCCTATCTTTTTCATTGCTTCTGTCACTTTTACTTTTTTCTTTTCACTCCTTCTTGGTCCACAGAACATTCAGAATGTTCTGTATCTCTTTTTTCCCCTCTTCACTCATTTTATGGTTTAATCCCTATTTGGATGCTAGCCTCTGTGGAGAGTATGCTAGCAATGCTAGTTCAACAATTTCGATCACCTTTTTTCTTGATGTTTGTTTCTCTCTTTCCTCTCCCATTTATCTCTATCACTCTCTTTTTGTCTCTGTCTCCCTCTGTTTCTCCATTTTCCTTTCAGTCTCCTCACTTTTGTTTTCTGTCTGTATCCCTGTTTATCTTTCTCTTCATCTCATCCCTCACTCTCTTTTACCTCTTTCCCTCTCCTCTTTCTCTTCTCTTCCCAGGTTCTCAACTTCTTTTTAGTCCCTTCTCTCTTTCTCCTTCTCTTCCTACTTCTCTTTCTCTTTCTCTTCTCTCTTTCCTTCTGTTTCAACTTTCTCTTT
>CM029385.1:23005666-23165666 GCA_017165825.1 Hepsetus odoe | reverse complement strand
CTGAAAACTGAGTATGGAAAAAAGTATCACAGTAACCTGGATGACGTGTACTTATAACAATGCATCATAGTACTTAAACATAGGAGTTCCAACAGTGTCTTAATGTCTTCCTGTCCTCAGAATCTTCCCCTTTTATACTGACCACTTGTATGTCCTCTCTCACCACATCCATAAACCTCATCTTTGTCCTTCCTCTTCTCTTTCCTGGCATCTCCTTATATACTCATTGTCTCTCCTCTGGACATGTCCAAACCAAGACAGTCTCACTTTTCTCACTTTGTCTCCAAACTGTCCAGTCTGAGCTGTCCCTCTAATAAACTAATTTTATTATCACCTGTCCATCCTTGTCCCCAAATCTTGACACCCTTGACACCCCTAGCTCCACCAGCTGTCTTTTCATGAGCACCATCAGCTCCAAGCCATATAACATAGCTGGTCCTCACTCATCCTGTAAACCTTCCCTTTCACTCTTGCTAGTATCCATCTGTCCTTCTCCACCCATTCCAGCCTTTCATGCTAAAAGGTTTACTAAACTCCATGCATCATAGTAATCTAAATAAAAGGATTTCTTTAAAAAAAAGTGTCATAGTAATCTAACAAACATAGATTACTTGGATATTTTGTATTTATCAGAAAGAGGTACTAAATCAAATGTTTTGCAGTAACTCTGACACCTCCAGCTCCGCCTCTTGTCTTTTCATCACCGTCTCCAACCCGTACAACATAGCTGGTCTCACTACTGTCCTGTAAACCCTCCCTTCCCTTCACTTAGTCTTGCTGGTCCCCGTTTGTCACAAATCACTCCAGCCACTCTTCTCCACCCATTCCAACCTGCCTGCACTCTCTTCTTCACCTCTCTTCCACACTCGCTGTTACACTGAACTGATGATCCCAAGAATTTAAACTCCTCCACCTTCCCCCCCTCTACTCCCAGCTTTCTAAGCACTTTCCGTTTCGTTCACGCTCATGTGTTCTGTCTTTGTCCTACTCACTTTCGTTCCTCTCTAGAGCTGATCTCAGTCTCTTCAGGTTCTCCTCAAGCTGCACCCTGCTCTTGCTACCACTGCAAAGGTTTCCTTATCCTCCTTCTTTCTTCCAGATGTTACACCAAGTACCTTTCTAGCTGCCTCCTCAACCACTTCTGCAGTTGTTGCCAAGCAATCTGGTAACTCTTCACTTCCTTCCAGTGCCCGTGTTAACTCCTGCCTGAATTCCACCTTGCAGTCTTTCTTCTTCAGCTTCCACCACTTGAATAATCTTGAGTTAAAAAATTACTACAAATTATATATCATAATAATCTAAATAAAATAAATATTTCTAAATAAGTACTAAAGCCAATTTACAGTCAAGTAAATAAATGAAGTTGAGTTTTCATGCATTATGTTATGGCTTAAACAATTAAATTGTACATTTATGACAAACACACACTTGCACCCACACACCCACACACACACACACACACACACACTCGCTGCAGGGTGGAAGAACTCGAGTGAAGCCTGTGACAGGATTACGAGGCTTTGCTGTGTTTTCTTGGCAGAGTTGACATGTTTACAGAGGGAATCAGAGACAAACCCCCAACCAGAACACACACACACACACACACACACACCAGTCTGGCCTGACACATCTCAGTCAGAGTGTATTTACACACTGTTAATCAAATAATGGATGGAATGGGTGAAATGGGATGTCGGCGCTGGTCAGAGTGTCCAGCAGAGATAAATCTGTTTTGAAGTGGACGCGTCTCTGTATTTGGACAGTGAACATCTGGTATGAAGCACACAAGATGATTTGGGTAAAATGCTTTTGAAAAAAGATGGAGATTATATAGAACTGAGCCCCTTATTTTATCATATTATGCTTCTACATTTCTAGACTTTCTTGTATTTTTAATGTTGAGGAGCAGTTCTCCAGATCTTCCTGAAGGACAGTGTTATTGTCTCTCATGTTCAGTCCAGTCTCTGTACCTGAGCAGTTCTCCAGATCTTCCTGAAGGACAGTGTTGTTGTCTCTCATTTTCAGTCCAGTCTCTGTACCTGAGCAGTTCTCCAGATCTTCCTGAAGGACAGTGTTGTTGTCTCTCATGTTCAGTCCAGTCTCTGTACCTGAGCAGTTCTCCAGATCTTCCTGAAGGACAGGATGTTTTTTTTTCTTGTTCAATTTTGGAAAAATGCATGTTTTGTGAACCTGTTCAAATATCTGGAGTGTCAATGGGTCTTAAGTCCTGTTCTGCAATCATGATTATTAGATTAGAGAATGTGTGTATTCATGTATTTAACAGGAACTGTTGATGTTTTTGAATACATTTTTTTCCTGACGATCTTGTTCTCTTATCTATGAGGCATCCCTGCAGACTTTTATATTCTGATTATGGAAAAAAGATCTACATGGCATATTTCATGTTACAGTTATAATTAAACAGTTCTGTGCAAAAGTCTTGAGCCCTTCATTTCTTCATATTTTGCTTCCAAATCTCTAGACCTTCATGTATGTTTGATGTCTTGTTGAGGAGCAGTTCTCCAGATCTTCCTGAAGGACAGTGTTGTTGTCTCTCATTGTCAGTCCAGTCTCTGTACCTGAGCAGGTCTCCAGAAGTGGTAGGATACTTGCCTATTAACCTATGGCTCAAGAGGTCCCAGGTTCGAATCCCTCCTCCAGCACTACCACCACTGGGGTGAGCAAAACCCTTAACCTTGAGTGTCTCCAGGGGGGAAATGTCCCTGTAATTAGGACATGGAAGTCACTCTGGATAAGAGCGTTTGCTAAATGCTGTAAATGTAAACGTAAATTTCTCTTATTTTCAGTCCAGTCTCTGTACCTGAGCAGTTCTCCAGATCTTCCTGAAGGACAGTGTTGTTGTCTCTCATGTTCAGTCCAGTCTCTGTACCTGAGCAGTTTGATAGTTCTGTGTTGGCTAATCCACACAGTGATCTACATCTGAACCTTTTATCAGAACAACTTCTTACTTAAGAAATGAACCAGTGACCGGAGCTCCTGAAGGAAACACACACACAGCCAAGGGGACAGCATGTCCACTCCACACAGAAAGCACTCGGACCATCCCGTCTGGGAATGAAACCCAAAACCTCCTCACTGTGAAATGACAGCACCACTCACTGCACCACTGTGCTGCCTATAGTATGCTTAAAATTGGTTTTGGCCAACCTAGCAACTGTAACTAAGAAAGAGCAGATTTATGGGTGGAGCTAATCAGTCTACCAGTCTACCAGTATGTCAGTCTGCCACCATACCTTGACTGCATGTCTGATTCTCTAGAGGGTGGAGGCAAGTGTGAAAATCTGCTCTTTAGGACTATAATTGAAAACATTACGCATGATGAGGATGAGGATAAGAGAGAGAGGGAGGGGTGGAAATGGAAAATGAGGGAATAAAAACAGATGACAGATTAAAAATGAGGGGAAAAAATGCTAAAATATTCAGTCTGTTTTCCCCAAAGACTTCACAGGCAGGTTAAAATTCAATGTAAAGGTACAGAGACTTCTTTCAGTGAGGTTGAGATACTGAGAGAGAGAGAGAGAGAGAGAGAGAGAGAGAGAGAGCGAGCGAGTGGTGGAATACCAGCAGAATTTTAACAATGTTCTCATCATTTATTTACTGCTTCAGGGGACGAAGCGATCAGTAAATAATCCACTTCTCATGGTATTCAATGTGTGTGTGTGTGTGTGTGTGTGTGTGTGTGTGTGTGTGTGTGTGTGTGTGTGTAAGTGTGTCTGATTTTTAAGGCCTGTTTTCAGTCTGAAGCTGATTTTTTTCCAGGGTGATGTTGTTGATATTGAATTAATTCAGATTTATTCAGTGTGTTTACTGGGCGCCTGCACCGCCTCAGTCTGTCCAGGTTGGAGATATTTATTGTCTTGTGAACGAAAATCTTACCTGAAGCCCTTCAAACTGTAACTGATCACAGAAACTCAACAAGAAGTGTATCAGTCCAGTCAACCGTCTCGAGCCCCTCATTTCGTTGTTTTGTAGAGAATCACCTTTTTTGTGCAAAAAACTTTTTTTATTTGGTCAAACTGCTTTATTTTTGAAATACTGAGTAGATTAAAAAATGGGAACAAATGTTTTAGTACCCCAGGCTGCAAAGCACCTAAAGATATGAGGCTCTTGATAAAGGCAAGGTTCTAGTTAAAGGGGTTGCAATCACTCAGCATTCAACATCTCCAGTATACAAATTCTTCTTCTCCTTCTTCTTCTTCTACTTCTTCTTCTTCTTGTTATCATTATTATTATTATTTTTATTATTATTATGTGCTTTTGTCCATCATTCCTGGTAACAGTATCATACAGAAAGAGAGAGAAAGAGAGAGAGAGAGAGAGAGAGAGAGAGAGAAAAGAAAAAGAAAATGAAAGAAAGAAGTCTGACAGATGAAAGAGTGAATAAAAGATCAGGGAAAGGAACAGAGATACTATGAGTGATACTGTGTGTGTTTGTATGTGTGTGTGTGTTTGTGTGTGTGTGTGTGTGTGTGTGTGTGTGTGTGTGTGTAGGGTTAATTGGTGCTGAAAGTGAACGTTTGATGGCTGGGAGAGTCGATGAAGGAAAGTGAGGGATTATGGAGGGTGAAGATGTGATTTATCGACCTACCCACTGAAAAAAGGGAGAGAGAGAATCCCTCCGTCCTCGGAGAGACAGAGTTCTGCAGCAGGAAGTGGGATTTCCTCCGCAAAGCCGTTAATCTACATCCCGCTAATGTTCATTACAGCACAAATCCAGCAAACGTGTCCCGAAATGATAATTTCGGGGCAGTGCTGTAGCGTTTAAGCACTCAGCCACAGGATCACAAGGTTGTGGGTTTGAATCCCAGACCAGTAGGTTGCCCTGAGTTACCCTTGAGCCAGGTACCGTCCCCATCTCTGCTTCCCGGGTGCTGGATATGGCTGCCCCTGCTGCATTGTGTGTGCGTGGGTTAAATACAGAGGTTGTATTTCATTGTTTCATTGCGTGTTCACAGACAAATAGTCATTTTCACCTTCACTTAATCAGTCATGAAGTGCGAGTCCACCAAGTGTTTAAAATTTCCTCATAAAAAACGCTTAAAATGTAAACGGAGTTCAGACTGGGTCACTTCATTTTAGAGGAAAGTCAGAACTGTCCCCAGTGAATGGAACTGGACATCTGGAGAAGGTTTAAGACTAAAACAGATGTAAAAAGCTGTTTAAAAAAGGAAGAATAGTAACTTTTACAGAAATATTTTTAAAACAGTAGAACCTGAGAAAAAATCGGCAGATTCATTTGTAACAATGATGTCGTTGAACCTGCCACAGGTCCAAACTGACTTCACAAAATAACCTTTTACAATCATTTGAAAATGCAGACGACTGAATTTTAGGTGTGAAAAGTAACAATAGTAACCTCTTGTGGTTAGAACCGCTGAGTTCCTTGCTGTCCTCTAGTATTCGTGTCCGTTCGTGTCATGGGGACTAACCCAGCTCTACACTTATACCTTTCTACACTTCTCTTCTTCTTTTCATTTTAGCACTAGTGTGATATCTTGCAAGGAAAATCTAAGCGGACCCTCCTTGGTGAAAGTGAAAGTGACTATCTGCCATTGTGAAACACAGCACACAGTGAACCACAGTGAAATTAGACCTCTGCACTTTACCTACACACGCCATGCAGCAGGGGGCAGCTGTTGAATGCGTCCAGGGATCAGTGATGGTGATGGTACCTTGCTCAGTGATACCTCATGACAACCTACTTGTCTGGGCATCGAAGCCACAACCTTCCGAGTGCTCAAACACTAGGCCACCACTTTGTGGAGAAATCAGACACGAAAAGCATGACTGAGGAAAGGAGGAAGAAAAAATGGTTTGAAAATGATATTAAAAGATTTCTGTTCAGATTTCTTCCTCTCTGATGTTCCTCTTCTTTAATATGCCACCTTCATTTCTTCATCTCTGGAGAACGGAGGATGAGATGCACTTTGAAAACGCTGCAAGCAGCTCGTGTGATTCAACACACACATCGAACAGACAGACTGGTGTGTATTACGTTATAATTCATGCCGTTTCCTGATCGATCAGATTGTTCCTGATAAATGACTTCCTCCCTCGGGAGTGTGATGGTGTTTGGGCAGAGATGGACTTTTCCTGATCACATGCCCTGAGAGCTGCTTTAAATACACTCTGATCGGGAATACACACTTTGTGTAGAGCTCTAAAACCCAGAATCAAAATTAGAGTCAGAATTGAAATCAGTGTCAGGAGTGGAGTTAGAGTCAGAATCAGATTCCACTTGTTTCTGGTTCCAAATCAGCATCTTAATCGGTAAGAATCAGAATCCCTGTTCAAGTCTGAATCAACATTAGTGTCAGAATCAATGTCAGAATTAGAGTCAGAGTTGGTATTAGGGTCAGACACAGCATCACAGTAAGAATCAGGGTCAGAGTTGGACTCAGAATCAGTGACGGCATCACAGAGTCAGAATTAGTCCGAATCAATCAGAGCTGATGTCAGTCAGACTCAGCATCACAGAGTCAGAATCTGTGTCTGAGTCAGAATCGCAGTTTGAATACATGCTTGAGTCAGAGATAGAGTCAGAGCTGGAATAAGAGTCAGAATCAGAATCAAAATCACAATCAGGGTCAGAGACAAAATCAATGTCAGAATCAGTAAGAATCAGAATCACGTTCTGAATAAATATCAGATTTAGAGTCAGCATCAGTTTCAGAGTCTAATAATAGTAAGAGTCAGAATCATAATTATAATCAGAGTCAGAGTCAGACTGCCTCAGGCGTTCATCTGTGGAGGAATTAGAGGTGGAGTGAATGTGGAGGACAGTTTGTAGTCTGGAATAATGAGCCTTTCATTCATTTAGTGTGTCCTCCACCCGGGGGTCCACCGCAGAGGACACGTTCATGCTGAGGAAGGAGGGAGACAACTCACACACATTAAATCAATCTCACAGGATAAACAGTCCAGACACACACACACACACACACACACACACACACACACACACACACACAACATTAAAACCACTGACAGGTCAAATTAAGGATTTTCTCAACAACCACATACCACCAATGTGTTTGGACCACCATACAAACCGATTTTTACCAGCATAGATGAGAATGGTTGAACCTGCTGACAACCATGTGTGCATTCAAAATGTGTTTATCATGGTCATGTCATTGGATTTACTAAACAAAACTGAGAAAAAGGAAAAGTTCTTTGTCTGGTGCTGGAATTATTTTAATTAAGGTTCCTGATGGAATCATGCACAGCCTTGTCTTAAAAATAATAGAAAAGAACATTTTACTTGATTTGTTTAATCATTCAGATGGCTCTTTTAGGCTGCACTGTTCTCTCTCTCTCTCTCTCTCTCTCTCCCTCTCTCTCTCTCTCTCCCTCTCTCTCTCTCTCCCCCTCTCTTTCTCTGTTCATCCATCTCTGCAGCCCACTGCCTAGATCAGCAGTATTAACTCACCCTCACACACACCCCCCTCCACACACAGTCCTGGCTTTATATGGTGCAGTGCAACACACACACAGGTTCCAGCTCACCAGCTCCATGCTGGCACAGCCGAAGGTCTGTCAATTTGGGCACTGTATGAAGGGGTTACTGTAAAATAAACTAAATTGTTCATAAATGGTGAATAAATTAAATACATTTATTTTTTCTGTGTTTCTCTTCATTTTTCATATTCAGCCTGTCATGGGCATCTTCTCACAGCTTGGAAATGGGTGTAAGGTAACCACGGCAATGAGTGTAGCATTACCATGGCAATGGGAAAAAGTGTAAGCATAGTTCTGAATGTATTATTACCATGGAAACAGGTGTAACATTACTATTTAATGGGTGCAGAGTAACTGTTACTGTGATGTTACTTGATGTAGTAACCTTGAAAATGGATTAATTGTAACCATGGAAATGGGTGTAATATTGCCTTGGAAATGGTGAAGTAATCTTGGATGTGACTGTAGTATTATCATGGAGTCCGGTGTGGAGAAACCATGGCAACAGATGTAGTAACCATGGAAATGGGTGTGGTTTAACCATGGATATGGTTAAAGTGATGTATCCCTGAATGAGTCACATCAATCAAAAGTACCGACACCCCCAAAAACGACTAACCCACGGTTTGGAACACTCTTTTTGACGATCAGGCCATATTATAATTCCAAATTTTGACATTCAGGTCACGGCATAGAGTAGATCACATAACCACGAGATTAATGAAATGAAAAAAGTTTCACCAGTAAGTCCTCCGGATACACACAGTGTGAGGGTGGTGGCAGTTGGCTGAGCAAAAGAACAGCCCCCTTGTTTTGCTGCTTTTGTACAAAAAAAAGTCTAAATGGAGTCTCAACCAACTGCTTATGCACAAGCATGTTATTTTTCATGCTTATAATTGAGCCGAAGGTTGTTTATTTTACTGACGCTGCCTCTTCATCGCCCACGATAGAGGCCAGTACTTGGTTCATGAACCAACACTGGAGGAAACAGTGACCAGAAGCCTGGTTCTAGAGTAAGTTTATAAACCTGCAGGATCCAAAACGCATTAAAAATAGGAGGATTACCCGTGAAAAGGTCCCTTCACCTGAAGTGGCTTGAAGTGATGATCAAGAATAGAACCGAAGTTCCCTGCTGCAGAACCATGTATAATCTGTGACTTGATAGACAGACAGACAGAAGGATAGACAGACAGACAGACAGACAGACAGACAGACAGACAGACAGACAGACAGATAGATAGATAGATAGATAGATAGATAGATAGATAGATAGATAGATAGATAGATGGACAGACAGACCGACAGAAAGACACACACAGCCTCGTTTATACACTTATTCACTCACTCTCACTAACATAGTCCTTTTCACACACACACACACATACAAACACACACACACACACACACGCACACACTCAGCCTTCATCTCTATGGACAAATTGCACTGTCCTACCTGCAGAGAGTGTTCTAGTGAGAGAGTGTGTATTACAGAAGGAGTGTGTGCATCAGAGAACGAGTGTGTGTGTTAGAGAGTGTGAATGTGTGTATTGATCGAGGTGGTGTGACGGATCAATCCAAACGCAGGCAGGTTTCTCTAGACTTCATTCTGTTTCTGCCAGAGAGACGCACACACACACACACACACACACACACACACACACACACACACACACATAGGACTGCGGTGCACAGTGGTCTGAAATCACAAGCAATTTCACGCAGAGCTTTAACCACTTACAGCATATAACACAGGAGATCTCTCTCACTTTCTGTCTTTTGCTCTTTCTTTCCTATTCCTTCCTTTCTCTTACTCTCTCTCTTTCACTCTGTGCCTTAACTTAGATTCTTTTCATATTTCTTTTTTATTAGTTAATTATTGTATACATTTTGCCACTCTGAGTTTTCTTTCATGTTTTAGAACAAAAGATGGAGAGAGCAGGACGTGTGAAGCACCACAGGTTCTGGGACAAGATCACTGAACCTTCTTCGCTAAGAGGCCAGTCAACAGATCCTCCTGCTGAAAGAGGACACTGTCTTTTAAACAACAGGTCATGCAAGCCCTGTAAGTTGGGAGGAGGGTCCGTGGATCAAACTAGTTTGTCCAGAACATCCCACAGATACTTGTTTGTGGAATTTGGAGAAACACCTTGAGCGGTGTTTGCAGTGTGACAGGACATTATTGTGCTTGAAGAAAACACTGCCCTTAGGGAACATCATCACCATGAAGGGAGGACCTTTGTCTCAAGTTACATTTAGGTGTCAAAGCAACATCCACAAGAATCCCAAGGTTTCCCAGCAGATCGTTGTGCTTCACTGTCTCCACTGGCTTCCCATAGTGTGTCCTGGTGCTGTCTCTTCCTCATGGAAGGAGACAAAGTCATTTGGTCATCCACAATGTGATCCACCAGACCAGCTTAGCAACTGTGCCACCGTAGCATTTTATATTGTAATAGATTATATTTTAAAGAAGGGCAGCATGGAGGTGTAGTGAGTAGCCCTGTTGCCTCACACTGAGAAGGCCCTGGGTTTGATTCCTAGGTGGGACGGTCCAGGTCCTTTCTTTTTGTAGCGTACATGTTCTCCCCAAATGGGCTTCCTCCCATCGTCCAAAGACATGTAGGTGGAGATGCTAAATTGCCCCTAGGAGTGCCTATGTGTGTTTTTGTCTGTGTGTCTGTCCTGCGAAGGACAGGCGACCTTTCCAGGGTGTCCCCGTCTTTCTCCCTGTGAGAGCTGGGAAAGACTCTGTGACCCTAATCAGGACAAGCAGCACAGAAAATGAGTGAGGGAGAGTGAGTCTAGTATATTATATTATGAAGAGGGCTGTGTATTCTGGATTCAGGACTGTGTTGCGTCAGGCCTGGTTACCTTCGTTATTGACATCTTGATTGAATGAAGTTTATTTTGACTGCGATCCCTCAGAGGCAGCAGCTTATCAGCCCAGCGCACTCCCCCCCGAAACCCAACCTTTCATGAATTTATCTTCATTCCTCATAGCTGCTGTGCTCAGCAGCCCCAAGTGAGTTTACAACTCGTGCTTTTTATTATGGCCAGCACACACATTCATTCACGCTTCATGTTTTCATCGAGCATGCACACACATACAGACACACGTGGCCTCATTAGGATCAGCACTGGAGGATAAAATTAGAGGAGGGAGGGGTGTGTGTGTGCGTGCAGCGGGTGCAAGGGCAGTTATTATGTGTGTGAAGGCCTCTCAGCAGGAGCGGGACACTAACACACCCTGCAGATTAATGAATAAACGGCTGCTGTTACACACTCGGTGGGCATTAGAGGCCTTATGACCTCTCAGGGCTCGATGAGACCTTACACAGCAGTTAAACCCAACCGAACAATCTGATTGGCTGAGATGCGGACTGCAGTTTTTGTGAAGAAATATGTCTGTATGCTTTGGGGTCCACAACAGAAAAGGTAGATCTTTATTGAGACAGCCCATTTAGTCCAGATCTGAAGAAGAGTGTTATTGCTTGAATGCATCACATTACAGTGAATCTAGAACAAAAAGAATCTAACAGACAAGAGACGAACCAACGAAGCAGAACCCAGATAAAATGCAAAATGCAAAGTGAGCGAACAAAAAAAAAATCTAAATCAGATCAATATTTGGTGTTTCTACCTTTTGCCTTCAAACCAGCATCAGTTCTTCTGGCCCCACAGAGCCCTGATCTCAACATCATCCAGTGTGTCTGGATCACATGAAGAGACAGAAGGATGTGAGGAAGCTACATCCACAGAAGATCTGTGCTCAGTTCTCCAAGATGTTTGGAACGACCTACTGGCCGAGTTCCTTTAAAAACTGTGTGTGAGTGTACCTAGAAGAACTGATGCAGTTATGAATGCAAAGGGTGGTCACACCAAATATTGATCTGATTTAGATTCTCTTTTGTTCATTCACTGCATTTGGTTGATTGATGAAAATAAATGATCAACACTTCCATTTCTGAAAGCGTTCATTTGAGTGATGCATTTTTTCACACCTGCCTAAAACTTTTGCACAGTACTGTATATATGTCATTTATAAAATGTTTTATGCACACGTGTGATAGCGTGTAAAAAACATTTAAATAATGACAGTACAAAAAATGTAATTATTGCACATAGAATATTAGATGTATGCTTCATCATGGATTTCACTTTATTTGAGTGATGCCCCCTGCTGGCAGTCTGTCTTTACTGCAGGACTTTGGACCATCAGCCCTGCACATTTCAGTGCTTCTTCTGCTAGTTCTCCATACTGACAGAAAATTGTCAAGAACATTGCTGCTTTCTGAACCAGCATTTCGAAATGTACACTAACGCTTCATTATTTCAATCATGGAGATCCAACTCTCCACAATCCTCCCTCATATCCATAAACCACACCTACGCCTGCAGATTTAGAAGTTTTTCTTCTGTGTGCAATATTCTGTGCCAGTGATGTTAATATTTCATTCAGTACAGTCCATGTTGGGTTATTCAATCACTGAGGGGTGGAGAAAGACCCTGAATCCCCAAATCTGGACAGATCAGGAGTGAAGAAAACCTTTGGCCCAAATCAAAGCAAGAAACAAAAACTCATAATGACTCCACCCCTCCCTCGTTTCCATAAACCACACCCACTATTGCAGACTGAGGCATTTCTTGTCTGTGTGGCCCTTTTTGTACCAGATTTCTTATCAAACACTCTATCCAGAACCTTGGGGAAGGTCTGAGACAAGAGCCAATCACTGCCCTAGCACCTGCCTGATCCAGGTGAGTGAGTACCCAGAGATGATGGGCCTCAGTAATGTCACAGAGTGCCGTTACAAAGCTCTGCTGATGGATTTGGGCCCCACTGGCTTGGAAAAGCTCATGGCTGGCAAGAAGAGTTCAATGTGTGAGCTGGAGTTCAGCTCCAGAACCCAATTCAGACTACTCTCCTTCCACACTTTTAATTCAGACTCCTTCAAAAACACTTTTTGAAAACCAGACTGATCTCCATCCACACTTTTAACTCCTTTCACAAATTTCAGATTACAATTCTTCCACATTTCTTGCTCAATCAGATGATTGTCCTTCAATACTTTCACCCTTCTTCTTCTTCATTTCTTGCTCAATCAGATGATTCTATACTTTCACCTTCTTCTTCCACACTTTCAATGTACATTATTCTTTTTCGGCACCTTTTACCAATACAGTTTATTCTTTAAAAGCTTCGACCTGGAGGAAGATCATCAAATCATGAGTTAATAACGTTAATTTGTTATAATGAACTTCTGTTTATGATCATGTTACTTTCATATTTTTAACTTCTCATGTGACTCCACCCCTCCAAGCCTCTCATTTCCATAAACCACACCCACTATGGCAGATTCAGGCATTTTTTGTCTGTGTGGCTCTTTTTGTACCAGATTTGTTATGTGTAACCATGGTGTATTTCTCAGCTCTGATTGGTTTGCAGCTCTGATCTAAAAGTCAGAAATAAATGGAAGTTTGCTTCTCAGTTTACAGGTAACTCCATATGATTTTGGTCAAAAACACTTTAATTGTTAATATTGCATTCAGTAGAATCCATGTGGGTTGTTCAATCACTGAGGGGTGAAAAGACACAGATCTAAATCTGGACAGATCAAGGAGTGAAGAAAACCTTTAGCCCAAATCGCAAAGCATAAACTCAAATGGCTCACCCTCCAAGCACTCATACGTTTCCATAAACCACCCACTATTGCGAATTTGTTACTTTTCGTCTGTGTGGCTCTTTATGCACCAAATATGTTCTTCCCAAGAAGTTCATAGGAATGACAAACAGGCTGTAGTTTCAATGGAGCTCCTGAATCCTGTGAGGAAGTTCAGATGTGAGAAAATAAAACTCACCGTCGATGAGAGGAGCAGGCCACCGTCCTGCTATTTTAGATCCTAATTGACTCACTCTCAAAAGTGTGGAAGAAGCTCACTGCAGAAGATTACATACAGTGTCATCACTCTATCCAGAACAGCAGGGAAGGTCTGAGACAAGAGCCAATCACTGCCCTAGCAGGGCATCACCTGATCCAGGTGAGTGAGTACCCAGAGATGATGGGCCTCTGTAATGTCCCAGTCAGTGCCGTTACAAAGCTCTGCTGATGGATTTGGGCCCCACTGGCTTGGAAAAGCTCATGGCTGGCAAGAAGAGTTCAATGTGTGAGCTGGAGTTCAGCTCCAGAACCCAATTCAGACTCCTCTCCTTCCACACTAATTCGGACTGTTCTCCTTTAAAAACACTTTTTGAAAACCAGACTGATCTCCATCCACACTTTTAACTCCTTTCACAAAATTCAGATTACAATTCTTCCCCACACATTTAGCGTGGTGGTTGTCTTCGATATCTGATGATTCACCCTTCTTCTTCATTTCTTGATCAATCAGATGATTCCATACGTTCACCTTCTTCTTCTTCCATACGTTCACCTTCTTCTTCTTCCACACTTTCAATGTACATTATTCTTTTCCGCACCTTTTACCAATACAGTTTATTCTTTAAAAGCTTCGACCTGGAGAAGATCATCAAAATGCATGGGTTGAAAAACAGAAAAAGTTCATTTCATATCCTTGGGAGCTTTGCGACATGATCATGTTTCCAATATTTGCAGCTTCTTCATAATGACTCCACCCCTCCAAGCCTCCCTCATTTCCATAAACCACACCCACTATTGCAGATTCAGGCATTTTTTGTCTGTGTGGCTCTTTTGTACTGAATTTGTTATGTGTAACCATGGTGTATTTCTCAGCTCTAGATAGTTTGCATTCTGATCTAAAGTCAAATAAATAGAGTTGCTTCTCGGTTTACAGGTAACTCCATATGATTTTGGTCAAAAACACTTTAATTGTTAATATTGCATTCAGTAAAGTCCATGTTGGGTTATTCAATCACTGAGGGGTGAAGAAAGACCCTGAATCCCCAAATCTGGACGAATCGGAGTGAAGAAAACCTTTGGCCCAAATCAAAGCAAGAAACGCAAACTCATAATGACTCCACCCCTCCAAGCCTCCATCGTTTCCATAAACCACACCCACTATTGCAGATTTAGACACTTTTAGATGTGGCTCTTTATGCATAAATATGTTCTTCCCAAGTTCATAGGAATGACAAACAGGCTGTAGTTTCAATGGAGCTCCTGAATCCTGTGAGGAAGTTCAGATGTGAGAAAATAAAACTCACCGTCTCGATGAGGAGCAGGCCAGGGCTGATCCTGTATTTTGGGTCCTGATCAAACTGTTCTCAAAAGTGTGAGCTCACTGCAGAGTCCTGCAAGTGTCAATCACTCTCCAGGGCACTGGGGAAGGTCTGAGACAGAGCCAATCGCTGCCCTTGCAGGGCATCACCTGATCCAGGTGAGTGTGGTACCAGAGATGATGGGCCTCAGTGGGATGTCCAATGATCAGTCAGTGCCGTTACAAAGCTCTGCTGATGGATTTGGGTCCCACTGGCTTGGAAAAGCTCATGGCTGGCAAGAAGAGTTCAATGTGTGAGCTGGAGTTCAGCTCCAGAACCCAATTCAGACTACTCTCCTTCCACACTTTTAATTCAGACTGTTCTCCTTTAAAAACACTTTTTGAAAACCAGACTTTTCTCCGTCCACACTTTTAACTCTTCCTCCTATACTTTCCATATTCTTCTTCCACTCATGTACATTATTCTTTTTCCGCACCTTTTACCAATACAGATTATTCTTTAAAAGCTTCGACCTGGAAAAGATCATCAAAATGCATGGAGTTGAAAAACAGAAAAGTTCATTTCATATCATGGAGACTTTGCGACATGATCATGTTTCCATGTTGCAGCTTCTCATAATGACTCCACCCCTCCAAGCCTCCCTCATTTCCATAAACCACACCCACTATTGCAGAGTCAGGCATTTTTTGTCTGTGTGGCTCTTTTTGTACCAGATTTGTTATGTTAACCATGGTGTATTTCTCAGCTCTGATTGTTTGCAGCGCTGATCTTGGAATTAAGAAATAGATGGATGTTTGCTTCGCAGTTTACAGGTAGCTCCATATGATTTTGGTCAAAAACACTTTAATTGTTAATATGGCATTCAGTACAGTCCATGTTGGGTTATTCAATCACTGAGGGGTGGAGAAAGACCCTGAATCCCCAAATCTGGACAGATCTAGAGTGAAAACCTTTGTGTCAGAAAACGCCAAACTCACTCGTGACTTACCCTCAGCTCATCGTTTCCATAAACCACACCCACTATTGCAGATTTAGACACTTTTCGTCTGTGTGGCTCTTTATGCACCAAATATGTTTCTTCCCAGAAGTTCATAGGAATGACAAACAGGCTGCTTAGTTTCCATGGGCTCCTCGATCCTGAAGTTCAGATGTGGCATCTAAAACTCACCGTCGATGAGAGGAGCAGGCCACCGTCCTACTATTTAAGATCCTGATCAAACTGCTCCTCAAAGGTGTGGAAGGAAGCTCACTGCAGAGGTCACACTGAGTGTCAATCACTCTATCCAAAACCTTGGGGAAGGTCTGAGACAAGAGCCAATCACTGCCCTAGCAGGGCATCACCTGATCCAGGTGAGTGAGTACCCAGAGATGATGGGCCTCTGTGCGGATGTCCCCATGGAGAAGTCAGTCGGTGCTGGTTCAGCTCTGCTGATGGTTGAGCCCCACTGACTTGGAGAAAAGCTCATGACTGGCAAGAAGTTCAATGTGAGCTGGAGTTCAGCTCCAGAACCCAATTCAGACTACTCTCCTGCCACACTTTTAACTCCTTTCACAATATTCAGATTACAATTCTTCCACATTTCTTGCTCAATCAGATGATTGTCCTTCAATCATCTGATGATTCACCCTTCTTCTTCATTTCTTGCTCAATCAGATGATTCCATACGTTCACCTTCTTCTTCTTCCATACGTTCACCTTCTTCTTCTTCCACACTTTCAATGTACATTATTCTTTTTCCGCACCTTTTACCAATACAGTTTATTCTTTAAAAGCTTCGACCTGGAAAAGATAATCAAAATGCATGGAGTTTAAAACAGAAAAGTTCATTTCCTTATCATGGAGACACTGCGACATGATCATGTTTGTTTCATGTTGCGGCTTCTCATAATGACTCACCCCTCCAAGCCTCCCTCATTTCCATAAACCACACCCACTATTGCAGATTCAGGCATTTTTTGTCTGTGTGGCTCTTTTAGTACCAGATTTGTTATGTGTACCCATGGTGTATTTCTCAGCTCTGATTGGTTGCAGCTCTGATCTAAAAGTCAGAAATAAATGGATGTTTGCTTCGCAGTTTACAGGTAACTCCATATGATTTTAGTCAAAAACACTTTGAAAGACATTGTATTGCATTCAGTACAGTCCATGTTGGGTTATTCAATCACTGAGGGGTGAAGAAAGACCCTGAATCCCCAAATCTGGACAGATCAGGAGTGAAGAAAACCTTTGGCCCAAATCAAAGCACGCAAACTCATAATGACTCCACCCCTCCAAGCCTCCATCGTTTCCATAAACCACACCCACTATTGAATTTACATTTTACATTTTACAGCATTTGCAGGCGCTCTTATCAGAAGCGACTTACATGTCCCTAATTAGGGACAATCACCTGGAGCAACTCAGGGTTAGGGCAACTCTTGCTCAGTGCTAGAGGTGGGATTCAAACCAGGGACCTTTTGATCCCAAGGTCTATAGGTAAGTACCCTACCACTAGACCACCGCCACCCTTTAGATTTAGACACTTTTTGTCTGTGTGGCTCTTTTTGTACCAGATTTGTTATGTGTAACCATGGTGTATTTCTCCAGCTCCTGATTGATTTGCAGCTCTGATGTTAGAAGTAAGAAATAAATGGATGTTTGCTTTGCAGTTTATAGGTAACTCCATATGATTTTGGTCAAGAACACTTTAATTGTTAATATTTCATTCAGAACAGTCCATGTTGGGTTATTCAATCACTGAGGGGTGGAGAAAGACCCTGAATCCCCAAATCTGGACAGATCAGGAGTGAAGAAAACCTTTGGCCCAAATCAAAGCAAGAAACGCAAACTCATAATGACTCCACCCCTCCAAGCCTCCATCGTTTCCATAAACCACACCCACTATTGCAGATTTAGACACTTTTCGTCTCTGTGGCTCTTTGTATAAATATAATTCTTCCCAAGAGAGACATAGGAATGACAAACAGGCCTTAAAGTTCAGCAGACTCTAGATCCTGTGAGGAAGTTCAGATGTGAAAAAATAAAACTCACCGTCGATGAGAGGAGCAGGCCACCGTCCTGCTATTTTAGATCCTGATCAAACTGCTCCTCAAAAGTGTGGAAGGAAGCTCACTGCAGAGGTCACATACTGAGTGTCAATCACTCTATCCAGAACCTAGGGGAAGGTCTGAGACAAGAGCCAATCACTGCCCTAGCAGGGCATCACCTGATCAGGTGATGAGGTACACCAGAATGATGGGCCTCTGTGGGATGTCCCCATGGGAGAAGTCGGTCAGTGCGTTACCAAGCTCTGCTGATGGTTCCCAGGTACTGGCTTGGAAAGCTCATGGCAACAACAGAAAGAGAGTTCAATGTGTGACGGGTTCGACTTTAGAACTCAATTCGAGGCTATACTCCTTCACACTTTTAAACAGACATTATCTTTTAAAAACACTTTTTGAAAACCAGACTTTTCTCCGTCCACACATTTAACTCCTTTCACGAAATTCAGATTACAATTCTTACACATTTTTTGCTCAATCAGATGATTCCATACATTCACCTTATTCTTCTTCCACACTTTCAATGTACATTATTCTTTTACATTTTAACACAATCTTTGAGTGTATACTCCAGTGGTAGTGGTCTAGTGGTAAAGGCCTTGCCTATAGGACCCCACTCTGGATCCAAGAGGTCTCAGGTTCGAATCCCACCTCTAGCACCATACGTGTTACAACATACATGTTTCCATGTTGCAGCTTCTCATAATGACTCCACCCCTCCAAGCCTCCCTCATTTCCATAAACCACACCCACTATTGCAGATTCAGGCATTTTTTGTCTGTGTGGCTCTTTGTACCAGATTGTTATGTGTAACCATGGTGTATTTCTCAGCTCTGATTGGTTGCAGCGCTGATCTTGGAAGTAAGAAATAAATGGATGTTTGCTTCTCAGTTTACAGGTAACTCCATATGATTTTGGTCAAAAACACTTTAATTGTTAATATGGCATTCAGTACAGTCCATGTTGGGTTATTCAATCACTGAGGGGTGAAGACCTGAATCCCCAAATCTGAGACAGATCCAGGGTGAAAGCCTTTGGCTAAATCAAGCAAGCATAAACTCATGTGACTCCACCACTCCCTGCGTTTCCACTTATGACCACACCCACTATGTAGATTGAGCACTTTCGTCTGTGTGGCTCTTTATGCACCAAATATGTTCTTCCCAAGAAGTTCATAGGAATGACAAACAGGCTGTAGTTTCCATGGAGCTCCTGAATCCTGTGAGGAAGTTCAGAGTGAAAAAATAAAACTCACCGTCGATGAGAGGAGTAGAATAAAACTCACCGTCTTCACTCGTCTCGTCTTCAACATCCCAAGTTCTCTTCATCCACTCCTCTGTTGCAGGACCTGCACTGGCTCCCACAGGTTTAAAACTCTAACTCTTGCTTACAAGGCTACTAACAGCCTTGCACCATCTTACCTGTCGACTCTAATTAAACATCCTGTCTCTTCTCGGCCCCTCAGACCATCAAGCACTGCTCGTCTTGAACCTCCATCGTTGAAAAACAGAGGAAGAGAAGCATCAAGACTCTTCTCAGTTCTGGCCCCTCAGTGGTGGAACGAACTCCCCCTGATGGTCAGAACTGCAGAGTCCCTCGCTGTCTTCAAACGTAGATTAAAGACCCACCTGTTCACAGAGTTTCTGAGGGACTAATCCCTCCCAAACCATCCACTCTCCTACCTTTACTCTTTCTTTCCTAAAAAACCTCTACTCTCTTTCCTACTCTCCCACCCCTGCTCCTCCTCTCATAAAAAAAAAAAAAAAAAAGTGTGTATACTTGTTACAAGGGCTCTTAGTCTGTTACTTAGGTGGTACTAGCTAATCAGCAGTTTCTGATCTGTGCTGGTTACCAAGATGATGATCTATTGTGGAAATAAAGCACTGTTGTAAGTCGCTCTGGATAAGAGCGTCTGCTAAATGGCGTAAATGTAAATGTAAATGTAAATGTGCTTGCTACGGCAGCACATATAATAAAATTGGAACGATACAGAGAAGATTAGCATGGCCCCTGCGCAAGGATGACACGCAAAATCGTGAAGCGTTCCTTATTTTGGGGCAGCGGTGGCCTAGTGGTTAGGGAGTTGGCCCTCCATCTGAAGATTGTGGGTTCGATTCCCTCACAAGTAGGTTGCCCTGAGGTACCCCTGAGCAAGGTACCGTCCCCGTCACTGCTCCCCGGGCGCTTTCAATAGCTGCCCACTGCTGCATGGTGTTTGTGTGCATGGGTTAAAAGCAGAGGTCCAATTTTGTTGTGGTTCATGGTGTGCAGTGCTGTGACCTCGCAATGACAAGGGTTGTCACTTTCACTTTTTCACTTTCAAACGTGAAAAAATAAAACTCACCGTTGATGAGAGGAGCAGGCCACCGTCCTGATCAAACTTCATTAAGCTCTTGGCTGGCAGGAAGAGTTCAATGTGTAAACTGGAGTTCAGCTTCAGAATTCAATTCAATTCAATTCAATTCAATTCAATTCAATTCAATTCAATTCAATTCAATTCAATTCAATTCAATTCAATTCAATTCAGACTACTCTCCTTCTTCAGACTATTTTCCTTAAACACTTAACCTTAAACACTTTTTTCTCTTTCCACACTTTCACAAAATTCAGATTATAATTTTTCCACATTTTTTGCTCAATCAGATGATTGTCCTTCAATACTCTCACCCTTCTTCTTCCACACTTTTAATTTAGATTATTCTTATTCTGCACCTATAGCCAATTCAGATTATTCTCCAAATGCACTGCAAAATCATAAATACACTTTCACCCAAATCACACCACCACGCTTTTACACTCTCCCCTTACCTAAAACACAGTCTTCTCCCTCTGCTTATTTACACCACTCTTTGAATTTTTCTCAATTCAGATTGATCCTAGTTTATATGTGATTAAGAAGAATAATCTGAATTAAAGGTTTTGAAGGAGAGTAGTCTGAATTGGGTTCTGGAGCTGGAACTTCTGGAACTCCAGCTCACACATTGGACTCTTCCTGCCAGCCATGAGCTTTTCCAAGCCAATGGAGCCCAAATCCATCAGCAGAGCTGTTTATCTACACTGACTGAATTCTGCTGTAGGAGAAGTCAGTCAGCCAGTTTCTTCTTCTTTCACACATGAACTTCTAACACAATCTTCTCCCTTCACACGTTTACCCAATTCACACCACTGTTACTCTACATTTCAACCCAAGTCAGAATATTCTTCATACTTGAGACAATTTTGCTCAGAAAAACTTTAATCATTCTTATTTCGTTCAATACAAATAAATTATCAAAAATATCCCAGAACAGACCTTGATTTTCTTTCCTGAAAGTGTTTGCCCATAAAAGTATCAATATAAAAAAAAATTATCTCAACCCGAAGAGTCTTATAAATCATTTTTGGAGTGTTTGAACATGACAGAGAAAAAAAACACAAAGAAGGAAGAAAGTCTTTTCTATCTAAATGAACCGCTACACTGTTTAAAAGCCACTAAATTCTCTTTTTTAATGGAAAGGCTCCCACACAAGTTTTTAGCTCCTTAGTTTTTAGTTCTGCTTATGGAGTCATAGCTGTGTCTACAGGGCCACCCACGGATGACATATTTACATTATGGTATTTTAGGCCTTGGAGCATTCTGTGATGAACATTTTCGGTGTGTTTGGGGCTCAGGATGTTGAGGATCAGGGAAGTGGAGACACACTGAGTCTGTGGTGAGATCCAGGACTTGCTGGTTCAGGAGTGGAGGCAGGAGAGACTTCCAATGTCTCCTCTCTGAATGTAGGGGAGGCCTGACTGTCTGGAGACTCGGGGGGTTCAGAGCGATCAGACCTGGCTTGGATGATCTCCTCTGGTGTTTTCAAAAACCTACCAGAGAGAGAGAGAGAGAGGAAGATAGTGAGAGAGTTTATCAAACCTGAAACATTCTTTACTCTTCCAGCGCTGTCGTTTGGGTCTGTGTGTAAACAGAGCAGGTAATTTTCCAGGCAAGCAGGTGGGCGTGTTGACATTATCATGTGACCTAAAAGTCCTTGAAGCAAAACAAAGCCATTTTAAAGCATGAAGCAGTGAAGAAACAGATGCAGATGATTCCAGATTATCAGGTGATGCATTGTAAGGGGTTCTAACCCATTTATCTAGAACTTTGCATGTTTGTATCTTTGTAACCTGGAACACTAAAACATTTGTTCCCATTTCTTTCATTTAATCGATGGAAAATGACAAGATACATCATAAGACATAAGAAACGAAGGGTGGCTCAAGACTTTTGCACAGTACTGGATTTTATAAAAGAGCTCATTAAAATAAATGGTTTTCTCGAATGCAGAGTAACAGGAAGCGTGGAAGAGAGCTGAAGAAGAGAGTGCAGGCAGGTTGGAATGGGTGGAGAACAGTGGCTGGAGTGACCTGTGGCAGACGGGTACCAGTGAGAATGTAAAAGGGAAGATTTATAGGATGGTATTGAGACCAGCCATGTTAAATGGGTTGGAGATGGTGGTGCTGAGGAAAAGACAGGTGGAGGAGTTAAAGATGCTGAGATTTGATCTGGGAGGGATAAGGATGGACAGGATTAGGAATGAGATTTTTAGAGGGACAGGTTGGATGATTTGGAGACAAAGTCAGAGAAGCAAAGCTGCATTAGCTTGGACATGTCCAGAGGAGAGACGAGGAGTATATCAGGAGAAGGAAGTTGAGTAAGGAGCTGCTAGGCAAAAGAAGAAGAGGAAGAACCAAGAGGAGATTTATGGATGTGGTGAGAGAGGACATGAAGATGTGAAAGGGGAAGAAGCAGGGGACAGGAAGACATGGAGATGGAAGATCCCCTAACTGAAGCAACCAGAAGAAGAAGATTTTTCTGGGCAAGCAAGTGGGCTCGCTGACATTATCATGTGACTACAGGAAACAGTGGTGGTTTATGAGTCAATTAGGCCAGGTGACACCTCTCGGCTAAACCTCATGGAGTATTTCCAGAGGTTGAGAACGTGTCCTCCTTGGAAAATCTCCTGCTGTCTCAACAGGCAACCTCAGACAATATCCAGACCTGATTCTATGAACATTTGGCATGGAAATAACTGTGATTTGGTTGAAAAGAACCTAAAGATTTCTTCACAAGGCACTAGGAACGAGTGAGTGTGAATTTCCCAGCCCTTCCAGTCTCCCACCTGAAGAGAAGTCTCTGCCCAGACTCCTTTTTGATGATGTTGAGTTTGTAATAATGACGCAGCGCCCGTGACATTTTCTCATAGGTCATATTGGCTCTGTTCTGAAATACAAAAGAACAGAGAAGTGAAAGAATGAATCAAAGAATGAGTCCATCTGTCCTCCTGTCCTCTTCACTCCAGACTCCACTAACCTTATGGTTCCCCCACAGCTGTGCCAGCCCGTTAGGGTCCACCACTCTGAACACCATGGCGTCCGGATCCTCCCAGCGGATGTAGGATTCGTACCGGTGGTCCAACAGCAGGTGGTACACATAGTCCCAAAGCAGTCTACAGTCTGGAGAGAAGGCAAATTTGAGGCTAGTTACTGAAGAAAATACCTAAAACAAACATATATCTCAAATTAAAAGAGGGTTCACAGTGTGAACTCTCACGTTCATCGATTCTCTCATCATGTGCATTGATTTAGTTCTGTATGTTCTGGCATACATGACCTCAATCAACATTGAAATGTTTGCAGCTCACCTGGAAAACATATTTGCTTGCATCCTATAGTGGTGCTACATAATCCAATGAGACAACTCAGTTTACATTTGTGGAATTTAGCAGACGCTCTTATCCAGAGCGACTTCCATGTCTTGATTACAGGGACAGTCCCCCCTGGAGACACTTAAGGGTCTTAAAGTTAAGGGTCTTGCTCAGGAACCCAGTGGTGGTAGTGCTGGAGGTGGGATTTGAACCTGGGATCTCTTGATCCAGAGGACCACTAGATACCACTAGACCACCACCACCCCACACTTTAACAGTTAAAAGGGTGAGGGAGTTGCCCTGGTTCAGAAGATTGTGGGTTCGATTCCCTCACCAGTAGGTTGCCCTGAGGTACCCTTGAGCAAGGTACGGTCCTCATCACTGCTCCCCGGGTGCTTTCAATAGCTTGCACGTGTGTGTATGTGTGAAACGCAGAGGTTGAATTTTGTTGTGTTGTGCTGTGCTGCATTTCCCCATAACAACAACGGTTACTTTCACTTATAGTGGTGGTGACGGGTACCAGACGTCTTCAACACAAAACAAGCCATTTTAATTCTTCTCCAAACCTGCCAGTGATGCTCCACGTGTCCCTGTGTCTTATATGAGATGGTGATAATGGTAAAATGGTGAATCTGATTTAAATCACTTTTCATTGGTGCCTTACAATGTATTTCTCCAGCATGAATGGGTTTAGTATTAGTCCTTTCCAAAGCATGTCTCGGGCACCAGGCAGCATCTACACCACCATATCATGTCTGTGAGGGAGCTGCAGACGTCTGGTTCCATTCACTTCCATTACTTGGCATCAGCAGGGGTATGATGTTTATAGGGTTATCACTGGACTAATTAAGGCTTATTAAAAACTTTTTTTAAAATTGTTTTTTGATGTTTTTTTACAATACCTGCAATTTTTCCATCAGCTTCAGATGTTTGTCTTGTTCTTCTGGACACCGTAGGTCTGTTGGACAGGTTTAGTGGTTCATCTTTACTGCAGAGGATGGAGGGCTGTCTGACAGGTGCAGAATTCACAGCTCCTGAACCAAGCGGAGCTGTAATGAAGAAAACAGGAGGAACCAAGAGTTTCATCAAAAAAGGTTCAGGGTTAAAGGTTGAGAGTGTATCTAAAACTGTTCCTGGATTTATTTTCTCAGATTTGGAGAATCTTGTCAGTGGAGATAAAAGTAAAAACGGGTAGTGATCCTGTAGACAAGTGGGAGGGCACATGTGGCAGGAGTGAGTTACACACTACTTACAATAATAAATAAATATAATGAAGAACGCTATCATTAATAATAAGGATTCAGGGCAGCACGGTGGTGCAGTGGGAAGTGCTGCTGCTTCATAGTGAGGAGGTCCTGGGTTTGATTCTCTGGGGGACGGTCTGTGTCCTTTCTATGTGGAGTGGACATGTTCTCCCTGTGTCTGCATTTCCATCAGGAGCTCCAGTTTCCCTCGCATTTAAAGACAGGTGGACTGGAGATACTAAATTGTCCCCTAGGTGTGAGTGTGTGTGTCTGTCTGCCCTATGATGGACTGGTGACCTGCCTAGGGTGTCCCCACTTTTCTTCCTGTGAGAGCTGAGATAGACTCCAGCACCAGCAGGACAAGTGACTCAGAAAATGAGTGAGAGAGAAAAAGGGTACAAGATTTTTTTTTTTTATGCAGATGTTACTTTAGGACACTTGGTGTTGATTCTGGCCAATTATATCAAACAATTAGCTTCAGATTTACCGCACGTTAAACAAATATTTTAAAGAAGTTAAAAAGATTTTTTTTATTGGAATTCCAACATTAAACTTGTGATTTAAAATGTACATAAATTAAGATTAGGTCCCTCCAAAATGTTCGCTTTATTTCTTTTAGTTCATTTTAATGTAGATTTGCTTTCCTGTAGTTTATCATTATCTTGCTGTTTTATTACGTTTTCAAGGTTCCAAGATGGCAAAAACATCTGAATACCGTCATGCTACTACTGCCGTGTCATTTTGGACAGGTTAGACCAGTTGGTTTGTCCCTACAACATTATCCCAGGAGGCTTAGAGTTTAATTCAATGTTTTAATCCTTGCTGCTCTACTAAGAAAGACATTGTCCAAGTCACTCTCTTACTCTGCAGTCAGGAACACAAACTTCAGCTCAAGCTTATCTTTGATTTCTTTCATAATAATCTTTGGGGAAATTTTGGCAGGTGGGCCACCCCTGAGAAGATTCACACACTTTACTATGGTTTGTAAAAAACTCCCCATTTTGTTGGTAATCTTTTCAATACAGATATTTACACTGTTTTTTCATTTCTTCTGGATTGTCCTTTGATCATGCCATGCAATGCTTGTAAGCAAACTGTGTTGACCAAATTATTTTTTAAAATCTCAGATGGTTAAATCTTTTGCACAGCAATACAGAGACGACAGTTTCCTTGTGGCCTGATTGCTGACCTGAGAGCTCTCTGGTTTCCAGGCTGTGACCTGTACTGGGTGGAGCTGAAGTTCGGGAGTTTGGATTCACTGGACAGACAGGGACAGATCTGTTAGCAGGAACACAGGGACCTACAATAGGGAGACACAAACGGATCAGGGTTTTGTTTGTAGTAATGGTTCTTATTAAGAAGCAGTATCTTTATATATATATATATATATATGTATATATATATATATATATATATATGTCTATATGGGGGCAGCGGTGCTAGTGTTAATGGACTAAACCCCAGGATTGGAAGGTTGTGGGTTCGAATCCAAGACCAGAAGGTAACCTTGAGCAAGGTACCGTCCACATCACTGCTCCCTGGGCCCTATATATGACTGCCTCCTGCTGGATGGTGTGTGGGTTAAATACAGAGGACGTCCTGTGAAGGTGAAAGTGACTATTTTTTTTATTCACACAGTGAACCACAACAAAATTCAACCTCTGCATTTCACCCACACACACCGTGCAGCAGGCTGCAGCTATTTAAAGTGCCCAGGGAGCAGTGACAGGGATGGTACCTTGCTAAAGGTTACCTCAGGGCAACCTATTGGTCTGGTGATGAGGCAGCAAATGCTCTGTTTCAACAAAGCACGGCTTTATATCTGTGTCTGCCGAGCGGGAACCAACTGGTTCTGTGAGGTGAAGGCTGTATTCACTTCATTTACCAGGAGGAGGGTAACCACGCCCTCCTGGCAAGAGCTCCAACATCAAACCACCAGCAGGAAACACACAAACACACTCACACAGTGTAGTCTGGCTTATGAGGAGTTTTTCAACAGAACATGCCTTAAACATGCTGCATCGTGAAAAAAGTTTCGACTTGAAGCATTTGAATTGCAGTTTAGTTCTATTTGCTCATGTCATTTTCTATTATTTCCTTTCAGCTTCTATGAAAGAAAGATAACCTGAGTACCCGCCCCATAGACGAGTTTTATTTCCTGTCCACAGGCACGCTGCAGGCCCATACACAACTCACACACGAAACATTCTGCTCTCTGCACAACTAGGAGAGACCGAAACTCGCCCGCAGACGAGGAATAAACAGGATAGGACTGATCTTTTACAACTTTTATAACCAAACCAGCTAGGAATTACAGACTTTCCACCTCCACACAAAAGCAAACCTCATCCAGAAACGTTCATGCTGCACACTGTTGGTGGTCAAAAGCTGCGAACTAAAGTCTAAAAGAGTTCTTTTACAAACGGACCAGGAGGTCGGAAGAGCAATGAGAATTTACAAACCCAGAACCAAAGTAGAAACAGGAGTAACAGGACATGTCCAGGCAGGCAGCTCAGATTCCACTTTTTTGCAGCACATCTGATCTGAGGACAGTCTGAACAGATAAAAAACCATTTTCGCCATCAAATCCAAACCACACGTGCCAGCGGTTTCAAATATGAATCCCTTTGGAAGCAGCGTTTGACCAGATTTGTTTAAATCAGACTTGATTTAATGTGTTTTTTCCAACGTTCGTCTGAGAGAGTCAGAGCTCTGTCACATATTCAGGCTCATACCTGGAGAAGTGAAGCTTTAACAGACACTTGGCAACACATCTGTAAAACTGTATTGTGGACCAGTGTTCTTGTTTTTGTTGTTACTTATTTGTTGTTATTATTAATGTTTACTTGGGCTTTTTATGTACTATTTTCATCTTTTTTTATACATTATTTTATGCATGCAGTTCTGAATATTTAATTAAATGCTGTCTATAATATTTATTTTATTTGAAAAAATTTTATATTATGCTTTCTTTTTCTGATATTTATATTCTTTGCTTATGTATTTGTATTCATATTATAAAATTATTATAATTATTAGAAACCAATATATTTTATATTATAAGGCAAATTATTTATACTATTATAATAATTTATAATTTATAATAATTTATACTATTACTATTATAATTTTTTGTGCACTTTTTGGCAGTTTTTTCTTTTTAACTATATATATATATATACATATATATACACATACATACATACATACATACAGTTAGAGCGATATATATATATATATACAGAGAGAGGGAGAGAGAGCATGGGGGGGGGGGGGGGGGGTTGGAAAGTTCAGTAAAAACCTAATAAAACCACTTAATAGGGGGAGAAAAAAAGGTAAAAGCCTCTGAATATTAATGTTGGAGCCAGTTTGGTAACTATTCTTGTAAGAGGAAATCTCAGGTCACTGATGTTCTGGCTGAAAAAAAGTGAAGGACTGAGGTTTGACATACAGAACAGCCAAAATATTGGTGCTTTTTAAGCTTTACTCATCCTTTCAGCAATTTATTTTAGTTGATCTGACTTGAGAAGGACAGTCCGAACGATAAAAAGAAGACTTTTTTCCATTCTGGTCCACATTTACAGGTTGTTCTGAGTTGATAATAAGATCTCATAGTGGTTTGTTAGGCTTCCATTTAGATCTGGTCTAAAATTGTCCTGAGGACAGACATGTGAGCAACAGTAAAGCAGTCCAGGAGCTGAATATACAAAACAGAATGACATTAAACCCCCAAAAAAGGAAGTAGAAACTAAATGAGGAAGTGAAGAGGCTGTATACGGATATATAGTTCTCGGGAAAGCGGTAATCCAGCCACATTTTAGTGATCATCTTCTTCTTCTTTCGGCTGCACCCGTTTAGAGGTCGCCACAGTGGATCATCCGTTTCCATTTCTTCCTGCCCTCTGCATCTTCTTCATTCAAACCGAAATCCATCACTCCTACATCAGACCTCTTTTTTCTCTATCTTTAGCCTTCGCCAAGGTCATCCTACAGGCCACCATCCTGTGCTGTTTAGCTACACTCTCCCCTGTCACTACTTTGCAGTCTTCAATCTCCTTCAGACCCTTTGACCCTCCTGCAAAGGACATAATCCACCTGTGAGCATCTTCCTCCACTCTTATACGTCACCCTGTGCTCCTCCCTCTTCTTAAAATAAGTATTAACTACAGCCATTTCCATCCTTTTCACAAAATCTACAACCATCTGACCTTCAGCATTCCTCTCCTTGACCTCCTCCAATACACTTTGCCTTACTACCCTTCCATCTAGTCTCTTGCACACACAAAATGTCAACCTTCCTTCTCTCCATCATATCAGCTAATTCTCTACCTTTACCAGTCATGCTGTCAGCATTCAGAGTTCCTACTCTCACTTCCTCTCTCCTCCCCTTCTTTCTCTCCTCCTCCCTCTGGACATGCCTTCCTCCTCTTCTTCTTCTTCTCCTTTGGCCAACAGTAGTCCAGTTCCACTAGCACCCTGTAGGCTAACAGCGCTGGTGGCGGTCATTGTTAATCCGGGCCTCGCCCGATCCGGTATGGAATTCTGTATCGTTGTCCGCATATTGATTTGGCAAAGTTTTACAACGGATGCCCTTCCTGACATAACCCTCCCCTTTTGTCTGGTACTGGTACCAGCACGAAGAAATACACTGGCTTGTGCAGCCCTAGTGCCTGGGTTGTCCACATTTCAATCATGCCACCTTAAATTAGTCTTACCTGCAGCGCTGGCGGATCCATGTGTGTGTTGGGTGAGGAGTGTGTGTGTTGGGGATGTGCAGGCCAGGGTTCGTCTCTGCTGCTTCACGTGCTGCAGGAGCTCATACAGTACATCTCCTAAACATCAAACACATCAGTTCATTTGTTTTCCTGCAGGGTTGTATTCATAAGGCTACATAGCTACACACAGCCTTTCATGAGACATGAGCAGACATTTTTAAAGCCTCATTATCATCCGAAGGCCTGCTTTTTTCCACTTTGATGTCACAAGTGAGAAAGTGAAAATGAAAGTGACCTGTCATTGTGAAACACAGCACAGTACACAGTACGAAATGCATCCTACCTATTTAACCTTTTTCAGAGCAGCAGTGGTCAAGTTTGTGGGAGCTAAGCTCCAAAATCACAGAATCCCAGACCATTAGGTTGCCCTGAGGTACCCTTGAGGAAGGTACGGTCCCCATCACTGCTCTCTGGGTGCTGGATATGGCTGCTCACTGCTGGACGGTGTGTGTGGGTTAAATACAGAGGATGTGTTTCGTGGATGTGTGATCACAGCGATAGATAGTCACTTTCACTTTCACATTGACGTTTTACCTGAACTCGGGCAGCGGAGTCTGAAGTCTTCTTTGGTCAGCAAACACAACGCTTTGCCGTTCATCTCAAACTTCTCATGATCTGCTCTGCGTAAGGAGAACTCTCTCTGAGCCCAGCGAAGCCAGAGATTAACATCATCCTTGTCCCACAAAGAGGGATTTATACCTACAAAATCAGAAACACAAGGTAGCGTTCATACATCACCTGGTAAGCTGTTTTTTTACAGCTGACATAAACCGCCTCCATCAATTCTTCATATGTTTTGCTCCCAGAGACCCAGGCTTTCTTGTTTTTCTTTAAGGCCCATTGATTTTCATCTCTATGCTTTTGCATATGTCACCTGTGCAAACACTAAAAAGTGTGCAAATGCAAACTAAAGTATACAATGATGTACTACCAACATAATGCACATAATAAACCCCCTTCAAATTTTGCTTCCAAAGAACCAGACCTTCTTATATTTTTTAAGTATTGTTGAGGAACAGAGACAGTAGTAGTGTGGGATCACACAGAAACAAAAGGCAGTCAGTGTCCAAAAATTGCACCAATACTGATTTCAAAATCAATGATGGTACCCATACCGGCACATAAATACAGTATTGGTATCACAAATAGAACTCAGGGTTGCTATATATATATATATATATATAGTGTGTGAAGTAAAAAAAAGGAACTGAATCAGGCAGTGAGGGATGAGTTCTGTGTTAAAGTACATACGCAGTCGGCCCGGGAGTTTACACAGCTCATCTGGAGACTCAGGGTAGACAGAGGTGAGGGACGCAGGTGGACATTCTGGGGCATGAACTTCACTAGAGTCCTGCACACACACACAGGAATTTTTAATGAATACTGAATAATTCATAGTGGATACAGACAAGTTAATAGTGGATACTAAAATATTTAAAGCATTTAATGAATAATTTATAACAGCCCAGCAATGTATAATATACGTTATTTATAGTAGATACAGAATAAATTACAGCAGGCATTTAAAGCAGTTTATAATTTAAAGCAATTTATAGTAGACATGTTTAAATATGTCACATAGGATATAGTGACAGCTTATATAGTTTATAGTACACCTTATGAGCTGTCACTATATACTATACTAATTCCTATACACAATATATACTATATAACTGTGCTATTTACACTATAAACTATATAAACTGTAGTATTTACACTATGTACTATATTAATTGCCTCTATATACACTATATAAACGGTACTATATACACTATATACTATATAAACTGCCTCTATATACACTATATACACTATATAAACTGTACTATATACACTATATACACTATATAAACTGTCTCTATATACACTATATACTATATAAACTGTCTCTATATACACTATATACACTATGTACTATATAAACTGTACTATAAACAGTCTCTACTATACATCCTTAATCACTTACCTTTAAAGAATAGTGTTCACCCTGCAGTTCACACAGTAAATAATGATGGAACAAATGAAAACTGTCCCTAAATTATACTGAACAATCAATAATAGAGTTTAGAATAAATGCTGAATATTTCATCTGAATAACTTGGGTTTATGGATATACTGAGATTCTTTTCCCCACTTTATGTTTGTTCCTAAAAGGTTTGGTCTCCTGTGCTGTTGCTGCTGTATTCTTTAAAACCGAAAGAAACTTTCAGGACAAAAGTGAAAGCAACATAAGACTTGAAGTTGTTGTGCAATGTTTTCTTTACACTTTTGCACAAAATAGTTGATCTAAAAGAGCTTGTTCAGTTTGAGTTGAGCTTATTTAGACTCTGCTTCCTTCTCCTGAAAGACAGTTTGGATTAAAGCTGGACTCAGAAGAGAGCGGAGGGACAGCAGCAGATGGAGAAGTGTCTGAGAACAGATGGAAACTGAGATCTTTGTGAGAGAGCGTTTTAGTTTTAGGGGTTAGATCAGCAGTGTCGTTTTTGGTCTCACCTGCATCACAGCCGGACTGGAGGTGTTGGTCATTTTTCTGTGCAAACTGCCTGCTTTACGTTGGCATTTCCTCTTCACTTACAGAGACGATGGCGGAGCAAATGCTGGTGGGAAAGTCACACACACACACACACACACACACACACACACACACACACACGCACACACGCACACACACACAATCCTTCCGGGAAGCGAAAGTGAAAGGACTCTGAGGAGGGAACAGCAGATAAGAGCAGCAGAAAAGACTTTAACCTTAAAGAGACGGTTTTTCAGACTCAGACTAAACCCAGGCCTGGACTAAGACACAGTTCTTTAGTTTAGTGCAGGACTGGGCTTAATGTAAGGGAAAGCCAGGAAAGAAAGAAAACATTAAAAAAGGTTAAAACAGAAACCCAAACTGGGACACACACAAAACTTTATACTCCTTTTCTTCTTTTGTAAAGAAGTGAGTGAATGAACTCTTAATAGTTTTTAAAGCATTTATATAAATGAAAGTATAAATATTCTATGAAACTAATGTATATTATATATATATATATGCATATACTGTGTATATATTTATATAATAAATATATACACAGTATATACATATAAACACACATTATTTTTATAGAATATTTATACTATAATATATATTTTATTGTATATTTTTATGCTTTAAAATGTGTATACATATAGAGAATATATGCACATGTTGTTAGTATTATTATTATTGTTGTTGTTGTTGTTGTTGTTGTTGTTGTTATTATTATTATTACAACAGAATAATTAATTAATTTAAAAAGAATTCCACAACCTGGAAAAAATCTATTGGTAAAAAAATACCTATTAGAAATCTATTTCATTTGAATTATTACAGTAATACTATAGTAATATATTCCACATAATTAACTGTCCTCTCTCTCTCTGGGTGTGTAGGGTGGTCCTCCCTCTCCATCACTCAGTAGAACTGTCCTCTCTCTCTCTGGGTGTGTAGGGCGGTCCTCCCTCTCCCCCATCACTCAGTATAACTGTCCTCTCCCTGGGTGTGTAGGGTGGTCCTCCCTCCCCATCACTCAGTAGAACTGTCCTCTCTCCTTCTGGGTGTGTAGGTGGTCCTCCCTCTCCCCCATCACTCAGTAGAACTGTCCTCTCTCTCTCTGGGTGTGTAGGGCGGTCCTCCCTCTCCCCCTATTCCTGTATCCTGTGTTCTGAGAGTGTGTTCTCTGTACTTGTATTCCATTCCAGTGGATCAGAGCTTATCTTTCGTTTTTTACTAAATTTGAGTTTTCTGTCACGAACTCTCTCGGTTTGGGTTCCACTGAGACACAGTGGCTGCTAATTGTGTGAAAGACACTGCACCTGCTGCCTGCTGTTCTTCTCCTGCTTCCAGTGGAGGCGTTGCTGGATCTTTAATTAAATGGAAACGGTGTTCCAGCGCGATCATGGAGGATGGAGTGAGTGAGAGTGTTGTTTTCATTCTTCAGCAGATCTGTGATCAGAGCAGTTCCGTGTATTTATAAGGTTCAGCGCTTACATCTGGAGGAAGATATTAAACAAACACATGTTACACTTACTACACTGTTCTTCCCCACTGCACACTGCAGCTGTTTCAGTGCGTTTCAGATCTATCGCTTCGACTGTGGAGCTCTAGTGTAGTTCTAGATATCTCAATTGCTGTAGAGGGCTTTTAGAAGGCACTGACAATAGAGCTGTGGATTAGGTTTCGGTCAGTTCTAGATATGTCATTACATGTAGAGCTGTAGTGTATGGTTTCTGTTAGTTCTAGATACTAGATCTCTGACTGTAGAGCTGTAATGTAGTTCTAGATATTCCCCTGACTGTGGTTGTGTTTTAGATGGGACTGACTTCTAGAACTGCAGTATTTCAACTAGTTCTGATACATCACTGCCTGCAGAGTTGTAGTTTGTTCTAGATATCTCAACGACTGTAGATATTTAGATGTGAGACTGACTGCAGAGCTTTTAATGTAAGTTTCTCAGTCAGTGTCTAGATATAAATACTAGCTGGAGTCAGAGCTAAGGTTTAGGTCAGTTCTAGATTTGTCAATAGCTGGAGAGCTGTAATTTAAGGTTTAGGTCAGTTCTAGATAGTCACTAGCTGGAGAGCTGTAGTTTAAGGTTTAGGTCAGTTCTAGATAGTCACTAGCTGGAGAGCTGTAGTTTAAGGTTTAGGTCAGTTCTAGATTTGTCAATAGCTGGAGAGCAGCTTGGTTGCTTACTGTCTCAGATATTTCTACTAGCTGAGAGCTGTAGTTTAAGGTTTAGGCTGGGTTCTAGATTTGTCAATAGCTGGAGAGCTGTAATTTAAGGTTTAGGTCAGTTCTAGATATTTCACTAGCTGGAGAGCTGTTATTTAAGGTTTAGGTCAGTTCTAGATATGTCACTAGCTGGAGAGCTGTAATTTAAGGTTTAAGTCAGTTCTAGATAGTCACTAGCTGCAGAGCTGTAATTTAAGGTTTAGGTCAGTTCTAGATATGTCACTAACTGGAGAGCTGTAAGGTAGGTTTCAATCAGTTCTAGATATATTACTAGATGTTCAGTTGTAGTGTTACCGTTTTAAAGGTTGCTCTAGATATTTCACTGATTGTAGAGAGATTTGCCGTTCTAGATATGTGACTGACACTTAGAGCCCGCAGATAGTGTTACAGTTTCGGTTCTACGTTCATGAGACAATGCTGTAGTGTAGTGTAGTTCTAGATATGTCAGCATTTGAAGATGTGACATTCTTACATTCTTTACTTTGAACTCCAATAAAAACAATCTACTGAAAATAATCCACATGAACTTCACCGCTTCACTTTCATCACTGCCTCTACTCCATCACGGACACACACTCCACACACCCTGAACTCCACCGTCCACTCTCCCTGTCCTCTCTCTCACTCTCCTTCACTCTGTCCTGCACCGATGGACACACAGAGGGACGTCTCTTCTGTGTTTGTGTCCATTTAGTCTGAGACGGTCTGGATGGAGGGAAGGTGATGGAGGATAAAGATAATGGAGGATAAACTCAGATGTGTTCAAAATAAAGTAAAGAGTCTGTCCTGAAGATGGAAGGAAGGATGGATATTTAGTGGAAAATGAAGGAAGGAAAAGAAAAAGGTGTCAACAACAAAAATATTCATAGTACAGATATCGTAAAGCTTTTAAATGCAGGAAATTCAGTTGAGTAGATTTTTTGACTCTCCTGCTTCATTAAAATAGAAATGGGAGAAAAAGGGGAATTCTCAGAATGTTCATACTCTCAGAAGTAAAATAAACAAATGTGTGTTGCTCTGCATGTGTCACAGCAAGCTCTGGAGAAAAAAAACATCTTCAGGAAAGCAACAAACTGTTCTCTCTCATGAGCCAAAGCCACAGAGAAGAATTTGCCATTTTTTGCCATCAAAGTCCTTTTGGGTTCAAACACATTGAACACGGGTGTTCTGAACCTCTGGAACCGGCTGATGAGTGTTCTCCGACATGGACCAGCAGCTCTGGAGGAGATGTTCTGTGAAAGGAATGCTCACCCAGGGCTACACCACCCATAATATGGATCAGCCAAGACTAATGTTGTTGAATAAGTTTCGGTTCATCAATGAAAAAATACTTCTGATCGTGATTCTTAATTTTTCATGAAGAACATTCAAAAGACAGCAGGACTCGACCAAAGAGCCGAACAGTAAAACGAACTAAAATAAGAAGCCTGGGAGCAAAAAACAAGCAGAATAAAAAAGCGTGAAGTACAAGTACGTTAGATAAAATAGTCAGCATATCTGGATTTAAATCGTCTTAGATGGAAATAGAGCTCAAAAAGAGCCCTAATTCTACACACACACACACCGTTCAGGCACTGGCCCTAAGCCATTGTGCAGGTCGCTGGGTAGGGTGGTCCTCCCTCTCCATCACTCAGTATAACTTCTGTCCTCTCTGGGTTTGTAGGGTGGTCCTCCTCTCCCATCACCCAGCACATAACTGTCCTCTCTCTCTGGGTGTTTGGAGTGGTCCTCCCTCTCCCCCATCACTCAGTAGAACTGTCCTCTCTCTCTCGCTGGGTGTTTGGGGCAGTCCTCCCTCTCCCCCATCACTCTCTCAGTAGAACTGTCCTCTCTCTGGTTGGGTAGGGCGGTCCTCCCTCTCCCATTACTTCCGCAGAACATGTCCTCTCTCTCTCTGGGTGTTTAGGGTGGTCCTCCCTCTCCCCCATCACTCAGTAGAACTGTCCTCTCTCTCTCTGGGTGTGTAGGGCGGTCCTCCCTCTCCCCCATCACTCAGTATAGCTGTCCTCTCTCTCTCTCTCGCTCTCTCTCTCTCTCTCTCTCTCTCTCTCCCAGAGTTGTTGGTACTTTAGAGACTAAATTGAGCATGAGATTAAAAACAAACGACAAAAACCAAAAAAAAGCCCTCACTTTTTCTTTTTCTTTGTTTCAGGTCCATCTTCTCTCAGGTGATTCTGCTCAACTGAGCAGAAATGGAGACACTAAAACATTATCAAGCTGAGTTAACATTCCAGCGCTGCTGTAATCAGGACTCACAGGTTAGATACTATCATACACACACACACTCACACACACACACACACACACACACACACACATCAGCCTTCAGTCATCATCACACGTTATCTTTCTCTTCTGCTCGGTCAGCCTGACAGACATCCACCAGGATCTGAAGCCAAAGGCTGACAATCAAGAACTGTCCAGAACTGTCCACCAATTTATGGACAAAATTCCGGAACCTGCTGTTTTCAGCTGGGCCAGTTAGTAGTCCTGAATGGTTATGCAGGCTTATAACTGCTGTCCTTCTGTTTTATCATCACTTCAGAGACAAAGATCTAAAGGACAAAGCATTTCAGGTGCAAACATTAAAGTGATAGTCCGAGGTGGGAAGTAACTGTGCTTAAGTCAAGTATTCACTTCAGTTAAGTGTTTAATTTTTCGTTTTTCTTCCTACATTTGACCCCAAATATCTGTCCATCTTCAGAACAGACTCTTTACTTTACTCTGAACATCTGAGTTTATCCTCCATTATCTTTATCCTCCATCTCCTTCCCTCCATCCAGACCGTCTCAGACTAAATGGACACAAACACAGAAGAGACGTCCCTCTGTGTGTCCACTGGTGCAGGACAGAGTGAAGGAGAGTGAGAGAGAGGACAGGGAGAGTGGACGGTGGAGTTCAGGGTGTGTGGAGTGTGTGTCCGTGATGGAGAACTAGTAGAGACGGTGATGAAAGTGAAGCGGTGAAGTTCATGTGGATTATTTTCAGTAGATTGTTTTTATTGGAGTTGAAGTTCGAGGCTTTAATAGTCTTTAATTCTATTAATATGGAGTGAGATTCAGTTCACTTTCAGCACAGACAGACGCTCCAGACGTCCTTCAGAGGAGACACGTCTCACTCTACACTCTCAGTACACTCCTGTACTTTTACTGTACACTCTCAGTACATTCCTGTACTTTTACTTTATACTCTCAGTACATTCCTGTACTTTTACTTTACACTCTCAGTACATTCCTGTACTTTTTGCTTTATACTCTGTACATTCATGTAGTTTTCCACTACTGAGTAAAGGAATTCAATCTACATTCATTGTCTTTTTACACAAGTATCTGTACTTCTGCAGGAGGTTAGTATTTTACTTCATCTTACTTCAGACTATCAGTCTTTGCAAATATCTAGAAAGAAGCTGCAGCTCTGACTTTATCCCAGTAGAAAGAGTTTAAACAATAAGGCCCAGTCCTTAAATAACACCAACCAGCCTCTTCTGAAAAGCTAATTAAAGGAGTCTATTTTTCGAGGAAATCAGGCACTTATCATCTTAATTTATTGCTATTTAACCTGGGATCCTGTCACAGCTTAGCCTGAGTAATTGGAGAGCCAGTGGCAAGAGAGTGAAAAATAGCATCAAAAAGACGAGCGTCCTTTTCTCTCGGCTGCCGCAGCCTGCAGGCTCCGGCGTGTCTTCACATTAGTCGGCATATTTTCCCGAACGAATTGACTGTATTTTATACTGTCAGAGGAAAATGAGCTCAGCCGCTGGAGCAGTTTTACACCTTCACACTTCTGCTGTGCAGACTTTCCAACAATAAACGCAGTCGCTTCATTGGAATTTTGGATTCTTTAATCTTGAGTTTGTTGCCCAAAGCATGAAGAGTCTGCATAAAGTGCAGGTTTGGTTTTAACAACTCGAAACATTGAAACAACAGCTGTTTTCAATATAAACTTTCCATATTTTCCTCCTTTTACATGTGCCCTCAAAGAATAGGGTGTCACTCGGGTGGTCCCCTCAAGGGTACACCTTCAGCCCCTTTATTTGGGGAATATAATTCTACCATAATCCCCTGCAGGGATATTTTTTTAAGGTGGACTGACTCCCCAGGCTTTCTGTTTTGCTCTAATTTAAAATATTATGTAATGTACATTATTAAATCTTCCCCTTTTCCTCTGGGACAAAGCCATGAAACTGGACCTCAAGGACCATGTTGTACCTTTGAAGGAACATTTTCACAGTTTGGAAAAATCAAGAGTGAAACAGGAAGGTATAGAGACCAGGTATGTTATACGGGTTGGAGAAAATACAGAAGGTGTCAGAGTTAAAGATGCGTCGGGAGGTACGAAGATGGACAGGATCTGGTGTTGGGGGTCTGCATAATTGTGTAATAACCCCACCATGACCCTCCAAGAGTGGTTCTCTAGTTACACCCTCTACTCCTTCCTCCTGTCCCCACCCCCACCCCGTGCTCTGGTGTCTCCAGCCGTCTTTTCAGTGGACGTCTTGCTTGACAGAGCTCAAATAGCCTGTGGTCAGTTCAGACAGGTGAGAGCCAGGTAGTGTCCCTTTTGTGTGTGTTAAAAGATGCCGATGCTTGGAGAGAACCGATGTGTGTGTGTGTGTGTGTGTGTGTGTGTGTGTGTGTGTGTGTGTGTGTGTGTTTGAGGCCTTTGATCCTGAGAGGGAAGGCTTGAAGCAAATCTTCCTGCAGTTCCTCTGGCTCTGCTGCAGCAGGTAACCCAACCCTGGCTTCCGCAGTAAATGGCCGAAGGTGGGTCTGTTTGCAGAGCTGTGTTTGGTGACATCAGCTCCCACTTTCAACTTCTCTCCTTTGCTGCTGCCGCATTGTTCGCAAATCCCTGCTTTTCAGCGGCGCAGATTTTTTCCCTTCTGCTGGCCTGGCCAGGTTCTTTCAGCCGCCAGCAGGAGCAAACGGCACGGAAACACAACCCTCTCCCTGAAAAGTGATGAACTTAGCTTTTCTTTTGGACACCGGTGACAGCTTTGTAAATAAGACGGTGCTGGAGGGAGTGTGTGTCCTCGGGCAGTGCGGTTACTGTGCGTGGGGGTTTGTGTGTGTGTGTGTGTATATGTGTGAGAGTGTGAGTGGAGCTTGTGTTTCTGTGTATGTGTGTGTCTGTATGTGGGTGTTAGACAAAGACTCACTTTTGAATTAAGCTGACAGTAATCACCTCTGTCGGCTTGTTACGCTGTGTATGAATGGCCTGATATATATATATATATATATATGTGTGTGTGTGTGTGTGTGTGTGTGCGTGTGTGTGTGTGTGTCCATCCAGTGTGTGCGTGTGTGTGTACAAACACATCCAGTCTAACTCCAGTCTAAACATGAAGAGAGTTTCATTCTAACCAGCTTTAAAATCAATATTCACTACCACCACCGTTATTCTTCAGCACAGCCTCAACTCTCTTATGGCAGGTTTCTTTTAACTTCTTTCAGTGGCCTTCAGTGGATAGTGTGTTATAGTGTGTATTAGTGAGCTGTAGTGTGTTATAGTGTGTATTAGTGAGCTCATGTGTATAGAAGTGAGTACTAGTGTGTAGTAGTGCGTTAATGAATAATAATAATAATGTGTAGTAGTGTGCTGTAGTGTGTATTAGTATACACTAGTGTGTATTGACGAGTTGTAGTAAGTAGAGGTGTGTATTAGTGTTTTGTTCCGAGTAGTTGAGTGAGTAGTGCATTTTTCTACCCTTCTTTCCAGCCCATCTGCTAGAGAGAGAGAGAGAGAGAGAGAGAGAGAGAGAGAGAGAGAGAGAGAGAGAGAGCAGGGGGGGAGTGGTCCTCCAGCTCCTCCCACCCCCAGATCTCCAGCCAATCAGGTAAGGCATGAACATTTCCACTACAATAGGTATCTTCTAAGTGAGATGGGTAGAGAGAGAGAGAGAGAGAGAGAGAGAGAGAGAGAGAGTGACTCATTCACCCCTGGGAGTTTGAAGTGACAGAATAAATGAAGAGAGATTTCAGAGATTTAGAGGAGAAATCCTGATCCTACAGTTGCTGCCAGAGTGCACACACAAACACACACAAACACACACAAACACACACACACACACACACACACACACACACACACACACACACACACACATACACACACACACACACACTCACATTTACAGCTACCATCACGGCAAACCTGAACACGCACGCACACACACGTGCATCCACTTTGGTCAGCGAGTGGTCATGTTACTTGCGCTGCTGCTGCTGGTGTGTGTGCTGCAGGGCGTGCGGCCCGACGGCGGGTGTCCGGCGGTGTGTTCATGCGCGGAAGACGGGCTTCTGATGATGGTGGACTGCTCCGAGCTCGGACTATCGGCCGTGCCCAACGACATCAGCCCCTTCACCTCGTACCTGTGAGTACACACCTCCCTCTGCATGTGTGTGTGAGTGTGTGTGTGTGGAACACGTGCTGGTGTTTTGGTGTCTCTGTCCACTGGCTGCTGTGTCCATCTCAGACATGCTGGCTTGGGACAGGGCTGGCCGCTCAATGTCCATATGTGTAACACCATCTGGTTCGTATTTTCTCTGTGTTCATGAGGCACAAATCACTTGTTTCACCTTTCCTTTAAGTCTGTTGGTGTTGTGGGGCTACAGAAAGAGAAAATCAGAATTTTATGGTGTAAAAAAGTGACAGAATCACAAAAATCCATTGATGAATGTAGAAAAAATATTACTAATGGGATCCAAATTCATTAAATATGGGCCAAAATGCCAAAATGCTTAATGAAACATTGCCATTTTTACACATTGTCATTAATTAATTAAATACTCAAGTGACATGTGCCAGAAAGAGATGTGTCACATGGACAGTAAGTAAAAGACTCGTTGTAACAAAGTGGGCTAAGCTTATCCAGATCAACATATTATGAGCAGCTTGGCTGATTTAAAAGGGGAATCAACAGGATCAGTATCAATATTGCAACCTCAGTATCCGTATCTGACATATTGGGCCACCCGTAACTGAATACAAGCAAAATTCACTCACTTTAGACCAATCAGAACATGTTTAGGGCATTTTCATGCCTGTTATAACCGACTGAGTATTAAGGGTGGAGTTTGTTTGTTTGTTTGTTTATCTTGAAGTGTTGGAATATAAAGCAGGACTGTGTCCCGTCACCATTGCGTGTGTGCCGGAGCAGTGAGGCGCTCTGTACAGTATTGAGTTTCCTCATGTCAGCTGGACGTATGTGGGGTCAGAGCCATGCGAAGCGCTAAGTCGCGCCAGATGGCTGCTGATTGTAGCCGCTGACGCAGGAGGACTCAAGTGTTCCTCATAAAAAAAAAAAAACTCATAAAAACTCATTCAGTGATGACCGAGCCCCCGCAAGAGGGGCCGCACGTTCACTGTCCTTTACTCTAAATACACTGAGACGTATCGCTTTGAGTCGTTTTTAATTACCTGCTATTTCATAACGGTTAACAACATTAATGCATCATTTTATGTTTGAATTTATTTATAGTGGATTCTTTGGGTTTGAGAAAGGCGTTATATAAATTAAACGTATTATTATTATTATTATTATTATTATTATTATTATTATTACTACACAGGTGCTTTTACTGGTGTGCATGTTGAGGTCGGTAGGAGTAAGTGTGTATATTGCAGTAATTGAGTAAGAGTGAGTATCACAATAGTAAGAGTGAGTATCGCAGAGGTTAGAGTGAGTATTGCAGGAGTTAGAGTGAGTATCACAGTAGTAAGAGTGATTATCACAGTATTAAGAGTGAGTATTGCAGTAGTAAGAGTGAGTAGTGTAGTAGTAAGAGTGAGTATTGCAGTAGTTAGAGTGAGTTGGAGTACACTTGCTCAGTGAAGTGTGTGTGTGTGTGTGTGTGTGTGTCCTGCAGGACCCCAGACAGGCCTGTGTTTCAGGTGTGAGTATGTTCAATGCAGTTTATTTTTACACTTTTTGGATGGGCTGTTGTTTCTTGGCGGGGTGTGGGGGTTGTGTTTGGGGGGGTGTGCGTGTTTGGGGGTGTGTGTGTGTTTGAAGTGTAAATGTACAGCAATAGCTGTTCTGAAAAAGTGTGTAAATATTGATCGGGCTTTGATGTGTGTGTCATTGTGAAGGTGTCAGAAGCCCCGAATGTTTGGGCCAAATCCTGCCCACTTCGTAAAGGCTTTGATAACACTTTTCACTTTCAACTTAGATGCCCTGCCAAGAGACGCTTGCTTTCAGCCGCACACACACACACACACACACACACACACACACACACACACACACACACACACACACACACAAAATATCCAGGGTGGGGGGATTTATATTACACTTATAAAAATATGCAATCTTGCGTTTCTGAGAGCAGCTAAAGTTCTCACATCTCATTTCAAGCCACACTGAATCCATTCAGTCCGTATTGAACTATATACACAGTGCCAGAACATCCAATCAGAACAGGGCTCATTTGCATGTCCTAATCCTACAGAAACAGTAACCAGCACAGCCTGTTTAAATCGATGGAATAAAAGCTTGCAAAAAGGCCACTGAGTCATAAAAAACTCTCCATAAATCACACAAAAATGTGCAAGAATGTAGATTGGAAGCCGTTCGCACCCTGAGAGTCCAGAGTGTAAACGATAATGAAGGTTTATAGATGTGTGTGAATGACTTATTGAAAAGTGGTGGAGGTTTCCGGATGCCTCTGGACCAACTGGACATGAACAGGTGCCCTGAGGCGCTGAAAAAGAGGGAGAGATTCATTGCTGCAGGCTGAGTGGGCGGAGCCAAACAGAAACTGGTGTAGGTTTGACACTTAATCAAACGTATAAGTTATACGTGGCATATTCGCCACGTCGTACCAGCTATAACACGCGACCTGTTCACAATGTCAGTTCAGTTTTAGTGCATTTATTTCGTGTGCTTGTAAATTTTTTGGTCAGTCTGTTGATGTTGTAAATATTGTATTTATTTCTTTTTTCATTTTTTATTGATAGTCCAATAAATTTCAGGGGCTGTGGTGGTTTAGAGTTTAGGTACCAGGTCCCAGGATTGGAAGGTCGTGTCCCAGACCTGTAGGTCGCCCTGAAATACCATTGAGCAAGGTGCCGCTGCCCCGATCTCTTCTGCCCGGGTGCAGGATGTGTCTGCCCCCTGCTGGACGGTGTGTGTGGGTTAAATACAGAGGATGTTTTTCGTTGTGTTTTACTGCGTGACGTGTTCACAATGTAGAAAACTCACGTATAAAAAGATAAAAGTTAAATTGTACAATCTGTGGTATATTCTGTAAAGTTCAGTGTTTCCCCAGGGGTGCAGACTGCCTCTAGGGGGCGCACAAGACATAAAACTGTAGTCAGAAACCTTTCACTCTGCCCCCTAGTGGACAAACAACCAACCTAAAGGATGCGTGGAAGTATGAGCAGCGGTGGTCTAGTGGTGAGGGAGTCGCCCCGGATCGGAAGATTGCGAGTTCGATTCCCTCACCAGTTGGTTGCCCTGAGGTATCCTTGAGCAAGGTACCGTCCCCATCACTGCTCCCCAGGCGCTTTCAATAGCTGCCCCCTGCTGCACGTGTGTGTGGGTGAAACGCAGAGGTTGAATTTCGCTGTGTTGTGCTGTGCTGCGTTTCACGATGATGAGGGTAGTCACTTTCACTTTTCACTTTCATGAGCAGTTACGACGTTTGAATCATGTCTATTTCCTTAAATGAAGACACCGAATTAGTGCTTGGGTAACGGGACGCGTCCCGTTCCTGAGAGATTTACTGCTGTAACACACTTCAGGCAGCACTCAGTAATCAGTTGATACGTTAAAACAGGTGAGCTTGATGACGGAAAAACACACACGTGCCCAGACGTGGACCGAGAAAGTGTGGATTAAAGGCTGAAATAAAACGGCTCCGATCTGCAGTATGAACGTGTGAGCAGGTCTTAAGTGTTCTGCAGTGTTTCTGGGCTGAGTCCATGTACTACAGTGTTTCTGGACTGAGTCAATGTTCTACAGTGTTCTGGACTGAGTCAATGTTCTACAGTGTTTCTGGGCTGAGTCAGTGTTCTACAGTGTTCTGGGCTGAGTCACTGTTCTACAGTGTTTCTGCGCTGAGTCAGTCTACTACAGTGTTTTTGGACTGAGTCAATGTTCTACAGTGTTTCTGGGCTGAGTCAGTGTTCTACACAGTCCTGGGCTGAGTCAGTGTACTACAGTGTTCTGGGATGAGTCAGTGCTCTACAGTGTTCTGGGCTGAGTCAGTGCTCTACAGTGTTCTGGGCTGAGTCAGTGTTCTACAGTGTTCTAGGCTGACTCAGTGTACTACAGTGTTCTGGGCTGAGTCAGTGTTCTACAGTGTTCTGGGCTGAGCCAGTGTACTACAGTGTTTCTGCGCTGAGTCAGTGTTCTACAGTGTTTCTGGACTGAGTCAATGTTCTACAGTGTTTCTAGACTGAGTCAATGTTCTACAGTCTTTCTCGGCTGAGTCAGTGTTCTACACAGTCCTGGGCTGAGTCAGTGTACTACAGTGTTCTGGGCTGAGTCAGTGCTCTACAGTGTTCTAAGCTGAGTCAATGTACTACAGTGTTCTGGGCTGAGTCAGTGTTCTACACTGTTCTGGGCTGAGTCACTGTTCTACAGTGTTCTGGGCTGAGTCAGTGTTCTACACAGTCCTGGGCTGAGTCAGTGTTCTACAGTGTTTCTGGACTGAGTCAGTGTAACTACAGTGTTCTGGGCTGAGTCAGTGTGCTACAGTGTTCTAGGCTGAGTCAGTCTACTACAGTTTTCTGGGCTGAGTCAGTGTGCTACAGTGTTCTGGGCTGAGTCAGTGTTCTACACTGTTCTGGACTGAGTCAGTGTACTACAGTGTTCTGGGCTGAGTCTGTGTGCTACAGTGTTCTGGGCTGAGTCAGTGTACTACAGTGTTCTGGGCTGAGCCAGTGTACTACAGTGTTTCTGCGCTGAGTCAGTGTTCTACAGTGTTTCTGGACTGAGTCAATGTTCTACAGTGTTCTTCCCTGGCTGAGTCAGTGTTCTACCAGTGTTCTGGGCTGAATCAGTGTGCTACCACAGTGTTCTGCAGGCTGAATGTGTTCTACAAGTGTTCTGGGGCTGAGTCAGTGTTCTACAGTGTTCTGGGCTGAGTCAATGTTCTACAGTGTTTCTGGACTGAGTCAATGTTCTACAGTCTTTCTCGGCTGAGTCAGTGTACTACAGTGTTCTGGGCTGAGTCAATGTTCTGCAGTGTTTCTGGGCTGAGTCAGTGTTCTACAGTGTTTCTGGACTGAGTCAATGTACTACAGTGTTTCTGGGCTGAGTCAGTGTACTACAGTGTTCTGGGTAGTCCAATGTTCTGCAGTGTTCTGGGCTAGTCAGTGTTCTTGATGTTCTGGGCTGACCAGTGCTCTACAGTGTTCTGGGCTGAGTCAGTGCTCTACAGTGTTCTGGGCTGAGTCAGTGTTCTACAGTGTTCTAGGCTGACTCAGTGTACTACGGTGTTTCTGGGCTGAGTCAGTGTTCTACACCCCAGTATTCTAGGCTGACTCAGTGTGCTACAGTGTTCCTGGGCTGGTCAGTGTGCTGTGTTCTGGGCTGATTCAGTATTTCAGTGTTCTGGGCTAGTCAATGTTCTGAGTGTTTCTGGGGCTGAGTCAGTGCTCTGGTGATTCCTGGGCTGAGTCAATGTTCACCTACAGTGTTCTGGGCTGAGTCAGTGCTCTACAGTGTTCTGGGCTGAGTCCATGTACTACAGTGTTCTGGGCTGAGTCCGTCCTCTACAGTGTTCTGGGCTGAGTCAGTGTTCTACACAGTCCTGGGCTGAGTCAGTGTACTACAGTGTTCTGGGCTGAGTCAGTGCTCTGCAGTTCTAAGCTGAGTCAATGTGCTACAGTGTTCTGGGCTGAGTCAGTGTTCTACAGTTTCTGGACTGAGTCAGTGTTCTACAGGGTTCTGCGGCTGGAATCTGTGTGCTACAGTGTTATGGGCTGAGGTCAGTGTGCTACAGTGTTATTTCCAGATCAGTGTTCTACACTGTTCTGGGCTGAGTCAGTGTTCTACAGTGTTTCTGGGCTGAGTCAGTGTTCTACAGTGTTTCTGGACTGAGTCAGTGTTCTACAGGGTTCTGGGCTGAGTCAATGTGCTACAGTGTTGCTAGGCTGGAGTCAGAGCTGCTACAGTGTTCTGGGCTGAGTCAGTGTTCTACACTGTTCTGGGCTGAGTCAGTGTTCTACAGTGTTTCTGGACTGAGTCAATGTTTTACATTGTTTCTGGACTGAGTCAATGTTCTACAGTGTTTCTGGGCTGAGTCAGTGTACTACAGTGTTCTGGGCTGAGTCAATGTTCTGCAGTGTTTCTGGGCTGAGTCAATGTTTTACAGTGTTTCTGGGCTGAGTCAGGTTCTACAGGGTTCTGGGCTGAGTCAATGTGCTACAGTGTTATGGGCTGAGTCAGTGCTCTACAGTGTTCTAAGCTGAGTCAATGTACTACAGTGTTCTGGGCTGAGTCAATGTTCTACAGTGTTTCTGGGCTGAGTCAGTGTTCTACAGGGTTCTGGGCTGAGTCAATGTGCTACAGTGTTATGGGCTGAGTCAGTGCTCTACAGTGTTCTAAGCTGAGTCAATGTACTACAGTGTTCTGGGCTGAGTCAGTGTTCTACACTGTTCTGGGCTGAGTCAGTGTTCTACAGTGTTCTGGGCTGAGTCAGTGTTCTACACTTTTCTGGGCTGAGTCAGTGTTCTACAGTGTTTCTGGACTGAGTCAATGTTCTACAGTGTTCTGGGCTGAGTCAGTGTTCTACAGTGTTATGGGCTGAGTCAGTCTACTACAGTGTTTCTGGGCTGAGTCTGTGTGCTACAGTGTTCTGGGCTGAGTCAGTGTACTACAGTGTTCTGGGCTGAGTCAGTGTACTACAGTGTTCTGGGCTGAGCCAGTGTACTACAGTGTTTCTGCGCTGAGTCAGTGTTCTACAGTGTTTCTGGACTGAGTCAATGTTCTACAGTGTTTCTAGACTGAGTCAATGTTCTACAGTCTTTCTCGGCTGAGTCAGTGTTCTACACAGTCCTGGGCTGAGTCAGTGTACTACAGTGTTCTGGGCTGAGTCAATGTTCTGCAGTGTTTCTGGGCTGAGTCAGTGCTCTACAGTGTTCTGGGCTGAGTCAATGTTCTACACTGTTCTGGGCTGAGTCAGTGTTCTACAGTGTTCTGGGCTGAGTCAGTGTTCTACAGTGTTCTGCGCTGACCAGAGTGATTATGAGGTTACTGTTCGAAAACTCTCCATTCATTACAGTATTAAGGTTCATTCATTCATTCATTCATTCATCAGTCCATCCAAAGAAAGATAGATAGATAGATAGATAGATAGATAGATAGATAGATAGATAGATAGATAGATAGATAGATAGATAGATAGATAGATAGATTCATTTGTTCATTCATCCATTTATCCATCCATCATTTAATTCATTCATTAATTTATTTGTTCATTGATCATCCATCCATCCATCCATCAATTCATCTGTTTTTTCTAAGACATCCTTTACCATCCTTAAGAAAGTAACATTACCAGATTTGACAAAACATATTTTTAAATCACCATTCATACAATTTGAAGGTTTTTTTTAGGTAGTGAGCAGAAAAAGGTAAATATTCAAATATTACATGTATTTCAAAACCAGTGAAATAATTTGTAAAATAGTACAAAACACCTGCGATGGGCTGGCGACCTGTCCAGGGTGTGTCCCCCGTCCTTCGCCCTGTGTGCGCTGGGTTGGACTCCAGCACCCCCCGCGACCCCATTTGGGACAAGCGGCAGAAAATGGAAAATGGATAGTACAAAACCCAATTAAACAAAATGTACAAGAAAAAGGAAAGTATTGAAAATATTATAGACCATTTAAATGCTTAAGAAATAAATATTTTTTAGAGAGAGAGAGACAGAGAGAGAGAGAGAGAGAGAGAGAGAGAACGTGGGATACGAGGCCTGGCGTGTTTAATAAAGCTCCAGCTGATAAAGCCTGCAGTGCGACAGAGGCATGATTGGTGGCCGAGGCTTCGGCGTGACTGAAAGCAGATGCAGGTGAAAGTTAATGACGAGTGTGGCAGAGAGAGAAGAACAGAGTGACTCTGGAGAACTGCAGACTGACACACAGCAGCAGTTTTCTGTTTGTCAGAATGAGCTGGAGAATGATGATGGGAAGGGGAGAGAGGGATGGAGAGTGTTTTTTTGGAAGTCTTTCTCTTCATTCCAGTAAATTGGGCAGTTTCATTTGAATCATGTTTCTCTGACTCACTGATGATCGAGTGCCTGAGTCTGAAGACACATGTTCAGGATGGGACATTTCCTGAATTTGAGAGGTTTGAGGATATTGAGAGTAGTCTGTATGCTCAGTAAATTACAGACTGAGTGAATAGAGTATTTGGGATTAGAGGTATGTGTTGAGGTTATGGAGTATTAATGGGGGAATATGGCATTAAGGCTATAAGGAACTGGAGTGTAGGCTTGGAAGGGCAGAAGATAGTGAGGATAACTGTGATTAAGGGTATGATGAATCGAGGAAATAGGATGTAAGGGGTATGAGGTTCCGAGCATAAAGGGTTTCAGTTGTATAGTATATTGAAGGTAAAAGGCTTTGAGGGTACTGGTGTTATCAGAGTATTGTTGGAATAAGGTACTGAGGGTATTGAGTAATAAGGGTATTAAGCACTGATAGTATAGAATATTGAGATTATTTGGTATTGAGGGGATTAGATATTGAGGGTACTGGATTATGATGTATAGGGTACTGAGGATATTAAGGGTATATGGTACTGATCATATTGGGTATTGAGGGTAAGAGGTACTGAGGGTGTTCGTTATTGTGGGTATAATGTACTGAGGGTAGTGGGTATTCATGGTATAGGTGGTATGGGTGGCGGTGGTCTAGTGGTAGAGTACTTGCCTACGGACCTCTGGATCAAGAGGTCCCCGGTTCGAATCCCACCTCTAGCACTACCACCCTGAACAAGACCCTTAACCCTGAGTTGCTCCAGGGGGGACTGTCCCTGTAATTAGGACCTGTAAGTCGCTCTGGATAAGAGCGTCAGCTAAATGCCGTAAATGTAAATGTATAGGGTATAAGGAATTGAGGGTATTGATGGTTTTGGGCATTGATGGGATAAGTTGCTGAGGGTGTAGGATACTATAGATATAGCATTTTGAGGGTATAGGGAACAGAGGGTATAGGGTATTGAGGGTGTTGGTTACTGATTTTTTTAGGGCTTTGAGGAGATAAGTTACTGAGGGTATGGGTCACAGAGGGTGTTGGATATTGAGGGTATAATGTATTGAGGGTATAGGGTATTGATGGTATAATGTACTGAGGTTGAAGAGTATTGAGGGTATAATGTAATGAGGGTATAGGGTATTGAGGGTATAATGTATTGAGGGTATAGGGTATTGATGGTATAATTTATTGAGGGTATAGGGTATTGATGGTATAATGTACTGAGGTTGAAGAGTATTGATGGTATAATGTATTGAGGGTATAGTGTACAGAGAGTATAGGGTATTGAGAGTTGGTTATTGATGGTTTTGGGCATTGAGGAGATGGAAGTTACTGAGGGTGTTTGGTATTAAGGGCAGACGGTACTAAAGTTATAGGATATTGAGAATATAATGTACTGAGAATGAAGGGTATCAATGGTATAATATATTGAGGTTATTGGGAATTGATGGTATAATCTATTGAGGTTATTGGGTATTGATGGTATAATCTATTGAGGTTATTGGGTATTGATGGTATAATATATTGAGGTTATTGGGTGTTGATGGTATAATATATTGAGGTTGAAGGGTATTTAGGGTATAATAAATTGTGGGTGTTGGGTATTGATGGTAAAATGTATTGAGGGTTTTCGAAATTGAGGGTATCGGTTATTCTGGGTTTGCAGTATTAAAGGAATCATGGGAAGTGGTCTTTGTATTGTGGTAAAAGGCTTTATGAACCTCATTTCCACTGTATTAACTTTTTTTATGTTTAATCCAAATGGGCTGCATTGGTTAAAATCTTTTACTCAGATTCAGAAGCTGTGTAGATGCCTTCACACCTACTCTCAGCACACAAGACACAAACTTAAAATCCAACCGTAGACCCATCATGCTGGAAAACACTGCACTCACTATGGCTTACTTACCCTCCAAACATCTTTTTATTAACAACACACTGCACGTATATGTGAACATACACACTTGCATTCCCACAGAGATGCAGACTCAACCTCACCCTCAAACAAACATGGGAGTAATTGTTCATTTCCCCTCTTTCCCATTACCTAACAGTGAAATGAGAGCAATTAGTGTCCTGTGAAGTCGACCCAAAAATAGTCGGAGTCCATGCAGGATAAATAAACGGAGGACCTACCGCAGACTGATGCGTCTCTAGGCCATCCTTAAACAGATCCAGAGCTGAGGCAGTGCAGAATGTGCAGCCTGGAGGATCTCAGTCATGAAGGGGGCAGCAAGAATATCAGAAGAACGTTAAAGCTTTAAGACATTCTGGGGATCTTTAAGCAAGAATAATAAATAATAATAACGATCAGTTTAATTTGTGGCTGCTAATGTAACGAGACAACCTGCAAATAATAACGACCGAACTGAGAGGTGATTGAGTAAAGAGTGAGAGAACAGAGGGATGAAAAAGTGTGAGGAACAATTCTGATGAATGAGGGAATGTGAACAGTGTGATGCGATTAAAGGATGGAGTGATTTCATGTGAATGTTTAATAAGAAAGAATAAAGTGAATGAATGTGTGATGAAGGAGTGAATGTGATACATGAAAGAGTGTGATGAATGGGATTAGTGAAAGAGTGTGATGAATGAGTGAATGCGATAAATGAACGAGTGTGATGAATGAGTGATGATGGGTAAGTGTGATGAATGAGTGAGTGTGATGAATGTGTGATAAAAACAGTGTACTGTATGAAATGTCAAAAAGAGTGTGCTGAAAAAGTCTGATGATTTGTGTGATGATTGAGTGAGTGTAATGAATGAATGAGTGTGATCTGTCTAAACAAGTGTGATATCTCAACGAGCGTGATTTCTGAGCAAGTGATGAATGAGTGACTGTGATGAAAGAGATCATTGAAAGAGTGTGACAAATGAATGAATGAATGAATATGCTAAGTGAACAAGTATGATAAATGGGATTATTGAAAGAGTGTGATGAATGAATGAATGAATGAATATGCTAAATGAACAAGTATAATAAATGGGATTATTGAAAGAGTGTGATGAATGAATGAATACGCTAAAGGAACAAGTATGCTGAATGGGATTATTGAAAAAGTGGGGTGAATGAGTGAGTGATGAAAGTGCAATGAAGCATGTTTAGAGTTTAATGAATAAGTGTAATGAACGAGTGAGTGTGACGGATTGGTTAATGTGTGGAATAAGTGTGATAAAACATGTAACGAATGAAGTGTCTGAACAAGTACGCTCAGGAAGTCTGATGATTCGTGTGATGATTGAGTGAGTATAATGAAAGAGTGAGTATGAGCTGTCAAGTGTGAGGAATGAGTTTTCTGAATGAGTGCAGTGCCTGAATGAGTGTAATGAATGAGTGATTGTGATTAATGAATGAGTGTGATGAATGATCAAGTGAGTCATCTAAACGAGTGTAATGAATGAGATGAATAAGTGCAATGTCTGACCGAGTGCGATGTCTAAATGAGTGTAATGAATGAGTGATTGATATGAATGAGCCAGTGAGTCGTCTAAACGAGTGTAATGCCTAAATGAGTGTGATGAATGAGTGAGCTGTGTAAGCAGAAAAGGTGAACATGTTCTTTTGGGCCTGCACCAATCACGTCAGTGATAAACTTCTTCAATCCTTGTGTAAGGATTCTGGATCTCATCTGCGTCAGCCGTCTGCACGGTAAGCGATTCCTTGCTTGCTTGTTTGTCTCCGAGCCACCCAGGTTTGGGGTTTTTCTGACGGTGGCTGCCGAGTCTGAGCGAAGAGATCAGAGACTTTGGAAGTGAGTGGTGAGGTATTCGCAACTCTGCTCGCAACACAACCCATCTGCGAGGACTTTCAGTCCAAACAAACCCATTTAACGCTCGAGCTGCGCTCCACCAAAAACCAATAACTTCGGCCTTCATCTCTTACCTAAACGACGGCTCGTTTCTGTCCTACCGTCCCTGAGCTGTTGTCTAAGACGCTGTAAAGAAAGAGTGAGAGGACTTGGCTACTGTGCCGATTTGAATAAGACAGCAAGGCCTGCCGAGCAGTGGCGCTGTCGCCTCGCAGCGAGACGGTCCTGGCTTCGACCCCCAGTGTCTTTTCTATGTGGAGTGGACACGTTCTCCCCGAGTCTGTGTGTGTTTCCTCCAGGAGCTCTGGTTTCCTCCCACTGTCCAAAGACTGGCATGTCAGGTGGACTGAAGATGCTGAATTGCCCCCTAGGAAAGTGTGTGTGTGTTTGTGGCCAGCAATGGACTGGTGACCAGTCCAGGGTGTCCCTGCCTTTGAGTGCTGGGATAGAAGAGCAGCTCAGAAAATGAGTGAGAGGCCAATCTGATTGAAGGTTAATGGAAAACGATGGTTCAGAAGTTCTTTCGCGGGCCATTGATCACAGCAACAGAAGTTATGTGAAGTTCAGGTTCTGGCTCTTACTCAAGCGAGCGAAGGCTCTCCCCTCCGACGGCGTAATCTCGGAGTGAGTAATGCTGATAACAGGATGTGAAAAGCGAACGGAGCGAAGGAAGTTTCCCTTGATCGCATTCCAGTGACGGCACGAAGAGACCGCTTTCCACCGCTTCGGGCGGATCCTTTAGGCCTCCAGAGAAACGGGCCTTAATGAGGAAAACTCCTGCGTGTTCTTACCTGCTAAGCTCTTAGCGAACATCAAAGACATGGGTGGAAGAGAAGATCTCCAATACGGACAGTTTACGATGCCCTTGAGAACCGATCGCTAAACAGGACCAAAGAAAGAAAAGAAGAAGGAGCCGTTATAAAGGTATCTCGAAGTCTGGCTGGCGATCGCAAAAGCAGCTTTACTGCATTTCCATCTTGGCTTTGACATGCAGATTAGGTTACTCTGCCTCGCAGGAGGGAAATGAAAGCAACAGAAATCTCCCTATAATTTCTCCGTTGCTCAACCTCCATCTTTAAACAGCATGTCCCAGGACTCATGTCTCGCAGAGTTCGCCCAAGTGTCTCGTCCATCTTCCAGAGAGGCTGCAGACAGGCAGGGAAGGAGGGCGTATCCCAGCCCAACCTGCAGCTGCAAACGCAGCCACTGGGGACGCAAAGAAATTTATTACAATAATCGTCTCCCTAGGCAACACATTAAATCGCTTCATTCCTTTGAAAGGGCTCTGAGAAATATTTGCTTTGATAGTTGATTAAAGAGGACGAGTTTAGGAGGGGTTGACTAAAACAGACATACTGAATTTATATGTACATTATATATATATTAGCAGTACTGTCTTGACCATTTGTGTCTTTATGTTTTGCTTCTAAACCATTCTTATATTTTTAATGCCTTGTTGAGGAAGATCTCCAGACCTTCCTGAAGGACAGTGTTGTTGTCTCTCATGTTCAGTCCAGTCTCTGTACCTGAGCAGTTCTCCAGATCTTCCTGAAGGACAGTGTTGTTGTCTCTCATGTTCAGTCCAGTCTCTGTACCTGAGCAGTTTGATAGTTCTGTGTTGGTTAATCCACACAGTGATCTACGTCTGAACCTTCAAGTAGAACAAAGCATCTAACTTAAGACATGAAGCAGTGAAGAACCAGGTGCAGATGATTCCAGATAATCAGGGGATTCATTTACTGCTGATGCTGGACGCTGAGTGGTTGGAACCCATTTATCTAGAACCTTGTATCTTTAGGGCCTCAGGCTGAAGCACCAAAACATTTGTTCCCATCTCATTTAATCGACTCAATATGATAAAGATAAGACAGTTTGATTAGCAGGAAATCATATTTTGCCTCAACAAGGTGATTCCCGAGCAAGATATAAATAAATGAGGGACTCAAGACTTGCTCTAGACTAGGCTTAACCTCTAGGACACTAAGAGATCTGGGTGATAGAAAGGTATAAGATGAATGAACACTGAACTTAAGGGATCTTTAGTTCACTGCAGTATCCATTATCCAATATCCATTCATCCATTCTTCCATTTTCAGAGCTGTTTTTCTTAACCAGGCTGGTGGAGGTGCTGGAGCAGAACCCAGTGCTCATAGGCAAAACACCCAGGACAGTTTTCTTGTTTATGGTGGGAAAGTACAGGAATAAATGTAGAAAAGCCTAATTTTCCACAAAAGTGGTTTATTTTTTTTAAGTTTTGTTTATGGATGATGGGTCTTGGCACATTGTTATGATATAGATACTAATATTGGGAACATAGAATGTAATCAGTATCTGTGTGATGTGGTTTGATTTTTGACAAATCAGTATTGGTCTTCTAAATTCATCTTAAGGCTGAATTAAGGTGGCTACAGTCAGGTTCAGATGGCATTTTGCTGACTCCAGAGCAAATAGGGTCAGCTACAGACAAAATTAAGGTGGCTAAAGTTTGGCTAGACCAAATATGGTCAGCTAGAGTCAGGTTTAGACTGAATACGGTCAGCTAGAGCCAGGTTCATGCCTAATATGGTCAGCTAAAGTCAGGTTCAGGCCTAATATGGTCAGCGAGACTCAGGTTCGTACCTAATATGGTCAACTAGAGTCAGGTTCAGACCCATTATGGTCAGCGAGATTCAGAATTAGACTGAATAGGGTCAGCTAGAGTCTGGTGTGGACCAAATGTGGTCAGTTGGCCTAGAGTTAGGTCCAGACTCAATTTTGTTGACTCCATCAGGTCCAATTAAATAGTGTCAGCTACAGTCAGCAAAGATGGAATTTTGTCTCCCACAGTCAGGTTCACACAGATATTTGTTGACCTAAAATCGACTCAAAACAGAATATTCTCACTACAGTCGGGTCCAGTCAGAAGTTCATTGGCCTACAGTCAAGTCCAGACATAATTTTCTCTCCCACAATCAGTTCAGACAGAGATTGTAGCTTACATTTGGGTCCAGACCAAATTTTGCCAAAAAGAGCAGAGTTCAGACAGAATTTCGACAGATTAGTCAGACTACAAGCTACAGTTTAGCTGCAAGGTTTAGCTTCCTACCACAGTCATTAAAATCGCTATTCAATTCAGAAGACTTCTGGTGTCTGTGTTCCTCTGTATTCCCCATGGATTTGAAAGAGCCCCCCTCACGGTCTGTCTCTCTCTCTCTCTCTCTCTCTCTCTCTCTCTCTCTCTCTCTCTCTCTCTCCCCCTCTCTCTCTGTGGTTAATCGAGGAGTATAGTGGCAATGGCTAACCAGTCTGGCCTGTGGAGGAAACCGCAACAAGCCAATTAAGAGTGTGTGTGTGTATGAGGTGTGTGGACCACCCACACACCACCAACCATCTATATGGAGACCACAAGAACCAGCAGCTTCATTCTGGAGCCTGAGCGTGACATCTCTGTCTGGATTTCTTCCTCATGCTTTTCTCTTCTCTTCCCTTTGATTCTGACTTAAATTTATCTTTTCCCACTTCCTCCAACTTCTTCCTCACTTCTAATGCTGATAGACTCTGGATGGTATTAAAAGTAATTCTGAAGTTCTACAAGGAAATTCTGTGACCCCTCTTTAGTTCAGTGTTTATTCATCTTATACCTTTCCATCATCCAGATCTCTTAGTGTCCTAGAGGTTAAGCCTAGTCTAGAGCAAGTCTTGAGTCCCTCATTTATTTATATCTTGCTCGGGAATCACCTTGTTGAGGCAAAATATGATTTGCTGCCAGTCAGACTCGCTTATCTTTATCATATTGAGTCGATTAAATGAGATGAGAACAAATGTTTTAGTGCTCCAGGCTGCAAAGGCCCTAAAGATACAAGGTTCTAGATAAATGGGTTCCAACCACTCAGCATTCAGCATCAGCAGTAAATGAATCACCTGATCATCTGGAATCATCTGCACCTGTTTCTTCACTGCTTCATGTCTTAAGTTAGACACTCTGTTCTGCTTGAAGGTTCAGACGTAGATCACTGTGTGGATTAACCAACACAGAACTATCAAACTGCTCAGGTACAGAGACTGGACTGAACATGAGAGACAACAACACTGTCCTTCAGGAAGATCTGGAGAACTGCTCAGGTACAGAGACTGGACTGAAAATGAGAGACACCAACACTGTCCTTCAGGAAGATCTGGAGAACTGTTCCTCAGATTAAATATACAAGAAAGTCCTTAGATTTGGAAATGATGAAGAAATGAGATGTGGCTTTTGTGCAGAACTGTACAGAATCTCTCTTCTGAATTCTGTGAAGTCCAGGACTAGGTCTGATCTCTGTCTGGGAATCCTAGCCCAAGAATTTAGGGGGCATAAGTGGGTTCTGTGTCACTTAGCCATCACTCCACTGGCATAATTGGCAATCAGGACTGACCCAGGTCAGGGTGGATGTAAACATGGCTGGAAGAGAGAGCGGCACTATGGCCGGCCAACAGGACGGACACTATCAGCCCCCAGAATCAACACACTGGCTCCAGACTTCTCCCTCTCCTTTACTCTCTCTGACTCTCTCTGTCTCTATATCTCTCTATCTTACTCGAGTCTCTCATTTTCTCAGCCCTGGTCATGCTGCTTTGAGTTGCATGATTCAACATACCAACTTTGTCATTTTTGCTTTTCATTTCTATGTATTTTTTATAGAAAGGAGTGTCATACGGTGTCAGGATCAGGTCTGTTTGAGATTATTTAAGAACTTAACATCGTTCTAGTCGGTGGGATATAAACATCTCTCATACTTGCCAAGTATTAAAGTGAAGCTAACTCCAGACGCCAAACATATCTTTGTGGGTTAATTACATTATAAGGTAGAAATTGGGTAAATTTGGTTTTCGGCCAAGGTGAAATGTAGAGCTCCTTCATTCACCTGCCGTGTGTGTTGCTGGGTGGGGCTGAGAGAGTGACTGGCCGCTGGCCAGCCCAGTGTCGGTAGGGATCAGCGCTGAATGAAAGACGGATGCCTGTAATTACTCGAGAGCCAGTCGGCTGAGGAATAATAACACAAAGGACCTTAAGAGCCCAAAACCTGAACTTCAACTTACAGCGGCTGTCTCGTTTCACAGTGGTGTCTCGATTCGGCGTCCTTTGAAGAACGTGGTCTATGCAGGTGTGATATTCTAGGACCGTGAAAGACCAACTGGGCCATGAGCTGTTAAATGAGGGTAGCAGATGGTGCTAGAGTCTTTCCCAGCTCTTACAGGGTGAAAGGAAGGGACACACCCTGGACAGGTCACCTGTCCATCACAGGGCAGACACACAGACAAACACACTCACACCTAGAGGACAGTGTATCTCCACTCCACCTGAAGTGCAGGTTTTTGGACGGTGGGTGGAAATTGGGGCTCCTGGAAGAAACATACAGAGACACGGGTAGAACATGTCCACTCCACACAGAGAGAACCCGGACCGTCCTGCCTGGAAATTGAACCTAGGACCTTCTCACTTGATATTCAGTACATTCCTGTACTTTTTACTTTATACTCACAGTATATTCCTATACTTTTTACTTCATACTCCCAGTACATTCCTGTACTTTTTACTTTACACTCTCAGTACATTCCTGTACTTTTTATTTTCTACTCTGAGTACATTCCTGTGCTTTTTACAGCTACTTAGTAAAGTAATTGAACCAGTACTTCTACTTAAATGACTTAAATTACTTTTTGTCATTCTGTCTGTTCTTTAAAAACACTGATTTGCACTGAACATTTGGAAAGATTTTTTAACAATTAAAGAAAAATACCAAATGTATTCTCTTTAACACACACACACTCCGTCCAGCAGGGGGCTGCCATATCCAGCACCCGGGAAGAAGTGAGGTGCACGGTACCTTGCTCAAGGGTATATCAAAGAAACCTACTGGTCTGGGATTCAAACCCATGACCTTCCGATCCTGGAGTCCCTAAACACTTATGTCTCGTGTGGCTGAGGCAGTCCTGCAGCAGTGTGAATGCACTATTTTTCATCAGACCTGACCACCCAGGCATCGTCGCAGCATCCGCAGAGGGGCTGTGGAGCATAAGGGGCTTGTACAGTGTCAAGTGTGTGGACAGCTTCTCAAATTGTATTCCGTATTGGGAGAGACGCCCAGTGTGTGTTTGGGCCTTGGTAATTACAGTAATCATAAATGATTTCCATGTGCAGTCGGCTCTGGATTTGCCGCCCCCCAACTGCATGACAGTGAGTAGATGTCACATGACGTTCGACAGCCATATGCCTAAATTATCATTTCCTCATAATGTGATATAATCCAGAAAATAACCACATGGAATTTGGCTGTCGGTCTTCTTGATGAAAGTGAAAGTGACTGTCACAGTGAACCACAACAGAATGCATCCTCTCTATTTTACATACACCGTCCAGCATGGAGCAGCCATATCCAGCACGCAGGCAGCAGTGATGGGAATGGTACCTTGCTCAAGGGAACCTCAGGGCAACCTGCTTGAACCCTTCTGATCCGGACTCTTAAACATTAGGCCATCGCTAATCCATTTATAGGCAGCTCCAGTCTGAGACAGAATGATGTTTCACCTGCCCCACCTCAGAAAGTGCATCGGCCCAGGACGGCGCTAAATAGCACCCACGATAGTTTACAGAGGGGAGGGGGACAAGGACAAAAGCTTGGACCTCAGCCACAGCAATACTTCGTCTTCTTGTTAAAGAGAGAAAAGACGGCCAATATGTCTGTATTAGTTCGAGATTGCTGCTGTGATACAAGCTGAGAGGAAGCGAGATCTTTTTCAAAGGTGTCCGGTCTGTACTTGCAGTGCTGCCGGGCCAGGAGCTCAGAACAAAACACTGAACTTAATACTGTGATTTTTTTCCATTTATGCTGGGAAAGAGTTGTTGACACAGTTTAGCATTCTGCTGTAATGCCAAGAAACAAATTTCCAATACTTGACTATGGAGTATTTATCTAACAATCCTTTCCTCCTAAATTTGATCCCAGATATCCTTTCTGCTTCCATTTTCATAAAAGACTCCTTATTTAGTCTGACGAAATCCTCCATTATTTTTATTTTCCATCAAATTTTCAACATCCAGACCGTCTCGGACTAAATGGACACAAACACAGAAGAGACGTCCCTCTGTGTGTCCATCGGTGCAGGACAGAGTGAAGGAGAGTGAGAGAGAGGACAGGGAGAGTGGAGTGTGTGTCCGTGATGGAGAACTAGTAGAGACGGTGATGAAAGTGAAGCGGTGAAGTTCATGTGGATTATTTTCAGTAGATTGTTTTTATTGGAGTTGAAGTTCGAGGCTTTAATAGTCTTTAATTCTATTAATATGGAGTGAGATTCAGTTCACTTTCAGCACAGACAGACGCTCCAGACGTCCTTCAGAGGAGACACGTCTCACTCTACACTCTCAGTACACTCCTGTACTTTTACTGTACACTCTCAGTACATTCCTGTACTTTTACTTTATACTCTCAGTACATTCCTGTACTTTTACTTTACACTCTCAGTACATTCCTGTACTTTTTACTTTACACTCTCAGTACATTCCTGTACTTTTACTTTACACTCTCAGTACACTCCTGTACTTTTACTTTACACTCTTGGTACATTCCTTTACTTTTTACTTTACCCTCTCAGTACATTCCTGTACTTTTTACTTTACACTCTCAGTACATTCCTGTACTTTTTACTTTACACTCTCAGTACATTCCTGTACTTTTACTTTACACTCTCAGTACATTCCTGTACTTTTTACTTTTATGCACATCTGGCATTGTATCTCTGTCCTAAATGATATCGATCCATTGACACATTGATTATTTAAAAAAAAAAACAACCTTTTAACAGTTTTTATAAAAGGTTTTAGGCTCAAAATGTGAATAGTTGAATAAAAATAATTTGTTTCATCAGGGTAAGACAAAAAGACAAAAGCAAACATTGTAGCATATATGAATGTATATTTAGGCAGATGTGATCATTTTCTGTTACTTAGTCCAGTCCTAAATCCGGCCCATGTGAGTGTGTGTGACTACTGTACATCTGAATCTCGTGTCCAGCTCGAGTGCATGCTAGGGTCGTTCCTCTTGGCCGGGCCGTTCAGACCAGCATTGTCCAGATTCCTCGTCGTTCATGGGAATCCGCCAGAGCCCAGTGCTGTCATCAGCCCCCATTCTTCAGGACCACAAAGGGGGCATTATTTAAAGGCCCGGGCCAGGCTGGACTGTCCTCAGAGCAATCGTGTTTGGCAAAGTGAGCCCCATTAGTACTGAGGGATTAACAGGAAGGCCAGGGTAGCAGCCGATGAAAAGATGATGTGGGCAGGAACTCACTTAATGCCCGTGCTGAGATACTGCCCACATTCAGGACGTCCCAGGAGCTCCTAACGTGGACTCGTCCTGCAGGTTTGTCTGCAGAGTCACACAAAGGTGAAAAAGAAACTTTTCCTACACGGGCATCCACGGATATCTTGAAGCCTCGAATCACTGAAAAAAGAACAATAATATGATTTATAATGTAAATTATTACAAATATTAAATCCCCCCAAAACACAACTCATACACTCACTCTTGTACACACGTTTACTTCTCCTGCGTTATGTTTATTGCTTATTGCTGTTGTTTATAGAACAATAAATAAGTAATTTATTATAAATGTATTATTTTATTATAAAATTGTGATTATTTAATTAAATTAGAAACAAATAAAAAATATTAAGAGAAATATTAAGTGTGCATTTATATTACTATCTTTCTGTCTATCTACCTGTCTGTCTGTATGTCTGTCAACCATGCTTCAGTTCATCTGTCCACATGAATACATTCATCCGCTCTTCTTTTCACCCATGTTTAAGTCCATCCATCCCTCCATCACAGCCATTCATCCACACGTCTGTCCATCCCTGTCTCAGACGTTTGTCCAGGTTGAGCGGATAAAGCCCTCTGAGCGCTGGGCTGGCAGGCAGGTGATAAATGGGGCCGCCGTTAATGACACTTAATGCCTCCTCAAATCCTCACAGAAGCATCAAAGACGCTAAGAGCCCCGGCACTAATGGCTGTCTGTGGAAAAGGAGGGGGGGATTAGGCGCCGCAGAAAAGGAGAAAAGGAGTTTGCATGGGGTGCAGTGAGCAGAAAGAAAGGGCCGAGATCACAGCCACACTTAGTGACAACAAAAAGATGGAGGAGAGACGTGGAGGAATGCGTGGAGGACGATGGGGTGGGGCAGCTGGTCTCAGACCCTCTGAATGTCTTCATTAGAACAATTCTGCGAGAGAGAGAGAGCGAGAGAGAGAGAGAGAGAGAGAGAGAGAGAGAGGAATCATCTCATGCAAAGAGAACGTCAGAAATCATCAACACATTTGGCATCTCATGTTCCTAAAGGCTTGCTGTGGGGGGGGGGGGGGGGGGGATGAATGTGTGCGTGTGTGTGCGTGTGTGTGTGTGTGTAAGGAGAGGAAACAGGATTCTGCTTTTGATTCGAGCCCTCTAGTAAACATTTAACAGAAGAATAGGAGCCGAGTGTGTTTTGCTGTCAGTCTGAGCTGATCTTCACCGAAGCAGCTGTTGGTTCAGCTCCAGCGATAATAAAAGAACAGCTGTACGCCTGAGCGAGGAGCTGGACGGTGTGATGAGGTGATAAATTCCACCCTCTTTCCTGATTATTTGATGGGTACGTTCAGTTCGTCTAGAACACCGAACGACTGCACGGGGCGTAAAAATGTTAGACTGGCCTTCCAAAATTCCACTTCTTCTTTCAGCTGCTCCCATTTAGGGGTCGCCACAGCGGATCAACCGTCTCCCTTTCTTCATATCATCTGCATCTTCCTCCTTCACACCGACCACCTGCACGTCCTCTCTCACCACGTCCGTAAACCTCCTTTGTGGCCTTCCTCGCCTCTTTCCTGGCGGCTCCATCTTCAACATGCTCCTCCCGATATAATCCTCGTCTCTCCTCTGGACGTGTCCAAACCAACGCAACCTTGCTTCTCTAACCTTGTCTCCAAGACGTCTAACCTGATCTGTCCCTCTAATATACTCATTTCTAATCCTGTCCATCCTCGTCACACCCAACGAACATCTCAGCATCTTTAACTCCGACACCTCCAGCTCCGCCTCCTGTCTTTTTACCAGTGCCACCGTCTCCAACTCGTACAACATAGCTGGTCTCACTTCCAAAAATCCACATCGGAGTAGTGGCCTGAAGTTTAGGGAGTATGCCTCATAATCAGAAGGTTCGAATCTTGGACCAGTAGGTTGCCCTGAGGTACCTTGAGCAAGGTACCGCCCCCATCACATGCTGGACGGTGTGTGTGGGTTCAATACAGAGAATGTATTTATTTGAAGTTCACTGTGTGTTCGCAAATAGTCACTTTCAGTTTCACTTCATTCATGCCCTCATTAGATGGCTGTTAATTGGGCTGTGTCCCAAACTGCACACTAACACCCCCGTCTGTTTCGCTCGTCAAGGCGGTTCCATGAAAGTTCACTTCCTGTCAGTATTGTCCGACTTCATGCATGTTGACCTTTGACACTCAGTTTCAACCACTTTCATCTTTTGTCTGTATGTAAATGGAGGCTGAAGGAACAGAGCAGTGTCTGTTCTAAGTGTGTGTGTGTGTGTGTGCGTGTGTGTGTGTGTGTGAAAGAGAGAATTTTTGAATTGTCTGCATTCATAATGAAGCAGCTGGTTCGGTTTAAGAAATTTTAAAGGGCCAATACCCTCCATTTTTCTTAGATTTAGAGTTTATGGATCTAAGCAGTCCCTCCTTTCACTGGAACCTTTCTTAAATCTAGAACTGAACTTTCCAACCTAGAATTAAAAAGGTTAATGTGTCTCTAAAACTGATATATAAATAAGGTCTCCTCTGATTGGCTGCTCTATATTGTGGCTCATTTTAAAAGCTGCATGAGCTAAAACTCTCCTCGCAACTTCAAGGTACCATCCCTATCACTGCTCTCCGGGTGCTGGGTATGTCTGCCCCCTGCTGGATGTTGTATGTGTTTAGTTGTGGTTCACTGTGTGCTGTGTGTTCACATTGACAAATAGTCACTTTCACTTTAACGCAAACAGAATGAATCGTGGGTAAAAAAAAGAAGCTGGTATTCGTGAGTTCATAAAAACAGTGAAATCAGAATGGGCTTTCTATGGAAGGGTCCACAGGGGAGGAAACAACGTTTTTACAGCATAATTATTAAAAAAATCGCAATTACTGAAACCTAAAGCAAGTAAAATATGTAATTTAGATTTATTGGTATACTATTCATTATAATTGTTGTTGTTGTTGTCGTTTGTACTATTTCACTCACCTTAAGGGACGTTGAAATAAGTAATATTAATTCTGTTATAAATGCATCATTAATAAAATTAATAAAATATATATGTATTTTTGTTGAACAAAAAGAATCAACAAACAAAAAGCTTAACAAACAAACACAACGATAAACACGATGCTGTCTGCGTTATCAACGTACTGAAATAGAAATAAAAAAAAAAAATCTAATAAAATAATGGGACACTAAGCAACAACAAAACATTATTATTATTATCCTGTCATACAGTGTGTGTGTGTGTGTGTGTGTGTGTGTGTGTGTGTGTGTGTGTGTGTGTGTGTAAATGCACTGCTGAAAGGGAGGAGGAACAAAAGAAAGAGAGCAGAAGAGACAGACAGAAAGTGTGTCCGAGAAACGAGCTTTTAGTTGAACAGAAGCAGAGAAACGCCTGTTCTCCCTCTTCCTGTGCTATTGTGTGTGTGTGTGTGTGTGTGTGTGTGTGTGTGTGTGTGTGTGTGTGTGTGTGTGCGTGTGTGTAATGCTAATCCAGCGTGCCTTTTCACTGCCAGAGGAAAGGCCAAACAATGTTGTTCTTTTCTTTTCACCTGTTTTTCTTCTTGCTTTTTGTCTCGGTTTATCCCTCCATTCAGCCACAGAGAGGATCTTCTTTCACTCCTTCTGCCTGCTTTAATCACACGGGGTGTTTCCAATAAAGTGGCCAGCCAGTGTGAGCTCAGGGTGTTTCTAATAAAGTGGCCAGTGAGTGTGAGCAAATGGTGTTTCTAATAAAGTGACCAGTAGGTGTAAGCACAGGGTGTTTCTAATAAAGTGACCAGTAGGTGTAAGCACAGGGTATTTCTTATAAAGTGACCAGCGAGTGTAAGCACAGGGGGTTTCTTATAAAGTGACCAGTGAGCGTGAGCACAGGGTGTTTCTTATAAAGTGACCAGTGAGCGTGAGCACAGGGTGTTTCTGATAAAGTGACCAGTGAGTGTAAGCACAGGGTGTTTCTTATAAAGTGGCCAGTGAGTGTGAGCACAGGGTGTTTCTAATAAAGTGGCCAGTGAGTGTGAGCAAATGTGTTTCTAATAAAGTGACCAGTGAGTGTGAGCACAGAGTGTTTCTGATAAAGTGACCAGTGAGTGTGAGCACAGAGTGTTTCTGATAAAGTGACCAGTGAGTGTGAGCAAATTTAGTTTCTAATAAAGTGGCCAATGAGTGTGAGCACAGGGTGTTTCTTATAAAGTGGCCAGTGAGTGTGAAGACAGGGTGTTTCTAATAAAGTGGCCAGTGAGTGTGAAGACAGGGTGTTTCTAATAAAGTGGCCAGAGTGTGAGCACAGGGTGTTTCTAATAAAGTGGCCAGAGTGTGAGCACAGGGTGTTTTTAATAAAGTGGCTAAAGAGTGGAACCTTAGGGTGTTTTTAATAAAGTGGCCAGAGTGTGGAAGTAGAATTAAAGTGTTTCCAATAAAGTGGCCATTGAGGGTAATCACAGGGTGTTTACCAAATAAGGTGGCCAGTGTATGAACCATAGGGGGTTCCTAATAAAGTGACCAGTATGTGGAAGCACTGCCGTTTGCGTTTCCAGTAAAGTGGACACAGTAGATTCACTGGGTGTTTCTATCAAAGTGGCCAGTGAGCGGAAACACTGGGGAGTCTTTGGTGTGTTGTGTAGATGCTGGGACCAAGCAACCATGAAGGTCCTGAGTAGGAGGAACACCCTCAGCCTGTCACTGGAGAGGTGGAGTGTGAGTGTGTGTGTTCAGGCGTAGTGTGTTATGAGAACCCCTATGCCTTTGTCGCTTTTTTAAAGTGCAACTCTGAATTATCCGTCTTTATCTCGTTCTTTGTTGAGGCAGAGGCTTCCCAATATCTCCAGGGTGGTCCCTTCACAGATGGAGCAGAGAAACATTAAAGAACCAGGTCTCCTGACCTGCAGGGGAGTGTGTATATGTGTGTGTGTGTGTGTGTGTGTGGGTGGGTGAGTGTGTGTGCTCACAGAAGAAAGGGCGAAAACAGGACGCATGCCAACAATGTTCAGATTGTTCCACTGGTGATGATGAATGAAGTTTCTGTCATCAGCAGGAGAAGCTGTTCTGCACATAAAAACTCCTCCACAACTTCTTATCAGCTCACACTTCGGGAGGAGTAAAGTGTGTGTGTTCAGGCGTGTGTGTGTCTTGGCTCGTCCGTTTATGTCTGAAATGTTAGAAGGAGAAGACATCAAAGAGATGAGGAGGAACCCAAAACCGTGAAGGTTCTGGTGTTCCTCGGATATTCCTCGCTCTCAGGATGTCTGAAGGGGAAAACTAGAGCCTGCTGCTTGTTTTTGGGTTCGCCCTTCTTCTTCCACGCCTTCATGAATGGACCTGAATGGAGGTTAATGACGAACCGATGAGCCATCGCTTCCTCCACACTTTACCTCACCCGAAAAGAGCCTGGAGTTCCTCTCCATGGAGACTGTATCAGCTTCCCCCCAAACAGGATCATAATCTATTCAACGCGCTGCAGCAACTTCCTCTCCTTTATTCTTCAGAGGAATTCTTCAGGGCAATGTGTGAATATGCCGTCCTCCCCCTCCTCAAACACTTTCTGTTCTTCACAAAGCTGAAGTTTCCGCTCTTTTCACCCCGGCCGTATCCTCCCAGGGCCGTCCAGTAACGCGATAGCTGTGAGGATTTTTGAAGAGAGAAAAAAACACAAAAAACTTCCTGACTTTAGTTTTCTGTGAAAGGTTAAATGAAGGGGCAGGCGTTTCTAATAAAGTGGCCACAGAATAGGTGTTAAAGTGTCCCCTGTTGGTGTTTCTGATAAAGTGGCCACGGAGGTGAAGCCCCGTCCGGTGTTTCTAATAAATCGACCAATTAATGGAACACAGGATAACTGTTTCCATTAAAGTGGCCAGTGTGATAGAACCCGAGATAGGTGTTTCTGATAAAGTGGCCAGTGTGACAGAACCTGGGGTAGGTGTTTCTGATAAAGTGACCAGTGTGACAGAACCCGGGATAGGTGTTTCTGATAAAGTGGCCAGTGTGACAGAACCTGGGATAGGTGTTTCTGATAAAGTGGCCAGTGTGATAGAACCTGGGATAAGTGTTTCTGATAAAATGGCCAGTGTGACAGAACCTGGGGTAGGTGTTTCTGATAAAGTGGCCAGCGTGACAGAACCTGGGATAAGTGTTTCTGATAAAGTGGCCAGTGTGACAGAACCTGGGGTAGGTGTTTCTGATAAAGTGGCCAGTGTGACAGAACCTGGGATAGGTGTTTCTGATAAAGTGACCAGTGTGGCAGAACCCGGGATAGGTGTTTCTGATAAAATGGCCAGTGTGACAGTGTGATAAAGCAGCCTTGTGCAAAAGTCTCTGGTGAAATGAAGTTGATTTTCTTGCACAGAGACTGAACATAAAAATTCAGGTTGTGAACACACACACACACACACACACACACACACACACACACACACACACACGCACACACACACACACGCACACACACACACACGCACACACACGCACACAGAGCAGCAGTCGAACATTTCTTGATGCAAATATTTCCTGCTTGGCTGAGAAAAGGAGGCTGCTTTTATTTAAACTGAGATTATTCCAGTTAAAACAGCAGCAGATGGAGGTTATGAGAGAAAATGAAATATGGATTCACACCCGAGAACAGAGCGAATAAAATAATCTGTCAGACTCTTTGATGGATATAATGACTCTCTCTGTGGAAAACTGTGTTTTTCTTTTTTCGTTAGCTTTGTGTCATTGTGGCTTTTTTTTCTTGCCACGTTTTGATTAATGCGCAACCGCAGCGATCATAAATCTGCCGAGGACGGTTTGTCTAAAGGATTTTACACATCGTTCCTTCCTTCTGTTTTCACTTCATCAGAATCTTCCCTCCTGTCAGCTGGGAACGTTTAGATCGTTCGGTTCGAGCCGTGAGCGAGAAATAATTACAACAGTACTTCGGAGATCCGAGGAGGGATAAAGGGCACAAATCAACAAAAAACTGAACATTTTATAAATTTAACAGGCCCGTACCATGTGTCCCAGGTTGACCATACACTCCATACAGTCCATAAAATCCATAATGTCCTCCCATACACTTCACACAGTCCATAAAATCCATAATGTCCACCCATACACTCCATACACTCCATACATTCCATAATGTCCACCCATATACTCCATACACTCCATAAAATCTATAATGTCCACCCATATACTCCATACAGTCCATAGAATCCATAATGTCCACCCATATACTCCATACACTGCATAAAATCCATAATGTCCACCCATACACTCCATACAGTCCATAAAATCCATAATGTCCACCCATACACTCCATACAGTCCATAAAATCTATAATGTCCACCCATATACTCCATACACTCCATAAAATCCATAATGTCCACCCATACACTTCACACAGTCCATAAAATCCATAATGTCCACCCATATACTCCATACATTCCATACACTCCGTACATTCCATAATGTCCACCCATACACTCCATACATTCCATAATGTCCACCCATACACTCCATACATTCCATAATGTCCACCTATACACTCCATACGGTCCATAATTTCCACCCATACACTCCATACATTCTATGAAATCCATAGAATGTGTATTATATATTATTATTTATCAATATCAATATCGTTAATGTCTGGTGGTCTTCTTCTTGGTAAGGATTTTCATTTTTTATGTTTTTGTGCTTTTTTTACATTTTGAGAAAAAAAAAACATGCAGTGTGTCCTGTGCAAAAGTAATGACACCCTGGCTTGGTTCCTTCATACATTAAAACCAACAAATGAAAGGAAAGTGTCCCCTTTTTAAGTTTAGCACACAGCTGTACATTCGTAAGGGCTTAAAGGTGTAAAGGCTTGGTAACAAAAACAGCCCAGCAGTTTCATTTTGTGTGGTTAAGAGATGGAAAAAGGGTCGTGCCAGAATGATCCATGCATGTTTTTGTGCATAAAAAACACTCAAAAAATGACAAATGGTCCACATGGAGGAAATCATCTCACAGGAAAAACAGAGCAGAAGAAGAGGTGTGTGTGTTTGGCCCTACCTGGGTCTGTATAAAGGGCTGAGATCCCCGAGTTCACCTAAAGACGTAAATACCACCATATCAGCATTCTATCATTGGTGTGTGTGTGTGTGTGTATGTGTGTGGAGTGTTTTACATTGGCCTCACGCTGCTACTGCAGTTTCTCTGACGTTTTCCAGACGCCCGAACTGCAAATTAGCTTTTCACCTCACCGCGCTCGACACTCTGACAAAACAAATAAACAGCAGCATATCGGAGTGCGTGATGAATATTTTCAGGCCGCTCCGTTTATCCTGTCGAGCCCGGTGGTCCGGGTTGTGATCCACTCAGCTCAGCCCCCTGGGAAGAACATGATGAAGTAATGATGCTGTTCGGTTTGGTCCCGCACACACACTAAAAACACATTAAAACCTGCTCAAACTCTCCATGGGAGGTGAACGTGTCCACTGCTGTGTACCTTGAGCCCCTCATTTCTTCATATTTGGTTTCCAAGAACCAGACTTTCTCGTATTTTTTATGTATTGTTGAGGAACAGATCCCCAGGCTTCCTGAAGGACAACGTTTTTGGCTCTCAGAGACAGAAGCAGTGTGGGATCATCTACACAGAGATCGGGAAAACGAAAGTCAGACAAAAGAATAGCTCTGGGACGTCCTACATGAAGCCTGGAGAAGTGTTCCTGAAAGACTTAAAGAAAGGAGCTGGTCTAAGAGAGTTGAGGCTGTGCTAGAGAATAACGGTGGTGGTAGTGAATATTGACTTTTAAGCTGGTTAGGATGAAAATCTTTGTGTTTAGACTGGAGTTACATGTGTTTGTACACAAATCACTGAATTCAACTGTCTCACTTTCATACAGGATAGAGAGAAATGAGGGGTGGACACCCTAGACAGGTCACCTGGTCCTGGACAGGGCGAGCACACTTTCACGCACACATGATAGCAATAATATACTGTAAATATCCCATTACAATTAAATCCCATTGCATTAAAAGGCAGGAGGCGGAGCTGGAGGCGTCGGAGTTAAAGATGCTGAGATTTTCGTTGGGTGTGACGAGGATGGACAGGATTAGAAATGAGTATATTAGAGGGACAGATCAGGTTGGACGTTTTGGAGAAGCGAGGTTGCATTGGCTTGGACGTGTCCAGAGGAGAGACAAGGATTATATCGGGAGGAGGATGTTGAAGATGGAGCTGCCAGGAAAGAGGAGGAGAGGAAGACCAAAGAGGAGGTTTATGGATGAGGTGAGAGAGGACATGCAAGTGGTCGGTGTGAAGGAGGAAGATGCAGAGGACAGGAAGAAATGGAGATGGATGATCCACTGTGGCGACACCCGAAAGAAGAAGAAGAAGAAGAAGAAGAAGTCCGCTCTGTAGCTCCTGATTTTAGTGAATGTACTGACAGTGCTGGATAGTATGTGCACCCACATGCATGCAGGAGATCTCCATGCCTTTAAAATGTCTTCAGGGTTGAAGTACACAAGGCGGTTGGAGAACTCTTTGCTGTGTTGTTTTTCTGGCGTGTGTGCCAAGTTCTTCACTGGCAGTCAGTCAGACTGGATTGCGGCACTGAAGTACCATCACTAGCAGGGCTGTTTCTTACTATTAGCAGCAAAATCCACCGCTTGGTGGCTCGGGGGGCTCTTGAGTATGTTTTTCCAAATCTTTTCATTATTGTTTGGAGAAAACACAGTCAGATTTTCTTCTTTTTCCTCAATTCTGCATTCATTCTGACATACAGTGCTTTGCCGCACTATATATCTTTCTGTTCTGCATGAAGTGAGACAGTAGGTTCAGTGATTTGTGTACAAACACATGTAACTCCAGTCTAATCACAAAGAGAGTTTCATTCTAACCAGCTTTAAAGCCAATATTCACCACCACCACCTCCGTTATTCTTCAGCACAGCCTCAACTCTCTTAGACCAGCTCCTTTCTTCAAATCTTTCAGGGACACTTCTCCAGGCTTCTCGAAGGACGTCCTAAAGCTCTTCTTTGGACATCGCTGCCTTTTGTGTTCTCTGTGGAGATGATCCCACACTGCTTCTGAAACTGCTCAGGTACAGAGACTGTGCTGAAAATGAGAGATGTGGGATTTGAACCCACTGCCTTCTGATCCTGGGTCCTAGTCCCTAAGCACTAGGTCACTGCTGTCCCTAACCCCTGCAGAGAGACTGTCCCTGTAATTTGGAAATGGACTCTGGACAAGAGTGTCTGCTAAAAGTAAATTTAAATATAAATCTCAGCCAGAACAGGTTCATTAGAGCGATGTGCGCTTACAGTCTTCTGCTTAGAGGCACTTCAGGTAATGTGTATGACCTCAGTTGTTTATTACTGGAGAGAGGGAGAGAGAGGGAGACAGAGAGAGAGAGAGAGAGAGAGAGAGAGAGAGAAATGGGCTTGATTAGAGTGAAGGCAGAAACACATCTGGAATACAACCTCAAACACCCCAACACACACACACACCCATACAACACACACATCCATACAACACACACACCCATACACACACACCCATACAACACACATCCATACACACACGCGCACTTAAAAAAAAGGAGGAAATACCAGCTGCTGAACTCTGATTCAGAGTGGAAAGTTTTCTCGTGGTTTTGTTTTCTCTGATGGATGGTAAAAGCGCAGGTGTGTGTGTTTGTGTGTGTGTGTGTGTGTGTGTTTGTGTATTATCTTTGATATCTGAGTGCACATGTTTCATTCAGAGCGCTGAAGAGGAAGCGCTTTCGGCCAGATCCTCTCAGACGCTGTCCAGGTTGCTGTACAGGTGCTGAACCGATCATTACTGGGCCGTGATTGGGCAGCGGATGGAGAGCAGAAACTCAACACGCCGCCTTCATCAAGCTGGGCTGATCGGCTCTGTGTTAATTAATGAGCGGGGAAATGGGAAAAGGCAGGAATAACAAAAAGAAAAACGTCAGGCTTCAGAGGCTGTAATTAGGGTTCTGCGTGGCCCTGAGTTCAGTGTGAAACGTGAGATTACCTTTAATTGCACCACAAATGTCATCAGAACTGAGCTTCCAGTGAGTCGTGCGTACGAAAGGCTCCATGTGTTTAAATGGAGATTCGAAGGGAAGCAGCTTTATATCGACTGTGTGGATCTCTCCTCTGTCCTGTCCCACCTGCTTTTTATACTCATCCTCCTGCTGTCCCGACTGAGCGAGGCCTGGATAAAGGCAGGTTCCCTCTTGGTTCCTCTCATAGCTCTTTTCCACTAACAAGGAGCCGGTTACTTTCAGGATTCTCTGAGCCTTCTGAAGAACCAGCTATTTCCACCAGTTTGAAGCGGAACCGCAGTCATGAAGGATGGAGGAGGGACAACACATTGGATATAAACAAAGCAAAGGGCCTTTTTTTGGTTCAATTGATTTTGAACCAAATGGTCCAAATTTTGGTGCAGGAATATCTCTGTTGAAGGAAGTCTTGGTGTCTTGCTTCCTCATTTCTTTCAGTCTCCAAGCTCTTTATATGTACATTGATGGGACTACAGGGACTATGGGACGATGGGACTATTTTTTGTACATATTTACATTTTTGGTTACATTTCTGGTACAATTACAACATTATGTGAATATTTATAACCTTATAGACATATTTTTTGTTTTGGAAATGTGTCTGCATTTGTACAGTTTGCATGTGAATTTATTTATTTATCACATTCTTTTCTATTTTAGTTTTTATCTAGGATCATTATTTATTTCATTTAAACCACTCCACAGTCTTGGAGAAGTTCAGGGAAACATTTCACTCCAAGTTGTGCTTGAATAACTGTGAATACGAGAAAGAAACACCTTAAATCTGGAATCTTTTCCTCCCTTTTTGAATCTCAGGACCAATTCCCATTCAATTCATTTTACTGCGTATCTTCAGTCTGCATAAGATAATTGACAGAAGGTGTGAAGTGGTAGGGCTACATGGGTGTATTTTTACGTGAAGGTGAAAGTGAAAGTGCCTGTTGTGTCATTTTGAACCAGCAAAATGCTCAAATTTAACCCACACACACCAGGGAGCAGTGTAGGGGACGGTACCTTGCTCAAGAGTACCTGATAGTAACCTACTGGTTAATGAGATGAATATAAGGAAATGAAGAGCGGGTCAAGATTGTATGTGTATGTTAAAAAATTATAAATGTTAATTTTGAGGTTTGACAGTGCCTGTCGAAAGAGATTTTTGAAGCTTCTCCTGAAACCGAGACAGCAGAAGTAACGGTCCCATCTTCCGGACCCCTGAGGTCTTTCCTCTCTGTGAGGTTCTTGATGAATGTAGGAGGTTTTCTGTTTTCCTGACCATCTGTTCTTCTCTCTCTGTGTTCCTGCAGGGATCTGAGCATGAACAACATCAGTGAGATCCAACCCAACACTTTCCAGAACCTGCCTTTCCTTGCTGAACTGTAAGTCACAGCTCCTACCATACAATAATCTCCTATAATAAGCACTGCTGTCCTGTCAGGTCTCATGATGTGCTGGTCCCAGGCCAGTTTTGGTGGTAGTCTGGGTTGAGTTTGGGCAGAACTTTGTCAGTCTCAGGCTCGTTTGAGAATATAAAGCCTTGTGTCAGACCAAATTCTTGGGGCTAGAGTTTCTTTCAGACCCGATTAAGGCTTTAGACCCATTTCTTCATGAAGAAAATGAGCTCGGATTAGAAAATGTCAGTCTTGGGTTGGTTTTAGAATACAAATCTCAGGCCAAATTCTTGGGGTTAGGGTTTCTTCAAGGCTTTTCTCCATGAATTATAGGAGCTGACCCAAAGAACTGAGGTTCTGGAGAAGCGCACCACAGCCAGATTTCATTATTATATTTGTTTTATTTGGGATTTAGTCACCTGCTGCAATTGTAAACCCAACCCAGAGGATAATCTCAGTTTGTTTGTTAACAATTATAAATCTGAGAGCTTCTGGACAGAGTGAGCATTGTTGTGATCCTGATTCACCTTCACATAAACCTTCTGAAGAAAGAAAATTTGTATCTAAACATGGCCAGGGATGCATGTAGAGCTTCTACACCATGCCTTCAGTCACAAACCCTAGACTTTGGGTTTATGGGTCTCTCATAACTCAAGTTCGTGAAGCTCAGAGGATGTTTGTGTTTCTGGCTGTTGAGATTTTGCTTCTTCTCCAGGTGTTTCTCCATAAATAACCCAACGCAAGAGTGGAACTCCTGTGCTCTGACCTTCTTCTTTTAATCCATCTCATCCTCCCTAGGATGTGGTGGCCAAATTCTCCTTTCTCTCTCTCTCTCATAATGTTGGGCCAAAATGTTCATTTTCCCACCAACCATCATCACATTCTACTAATCTCTTATATTTAATGCTCCAATTGGCTTCTGTGCTCTATACTGTCTTCACTATAAGCAGCAGCTATATTTTGTGAAAGGATAAATTTGGATTTTCTAAACAGATCATAATAAATACGTCTCTTCTGTTGATCCTCTTGACTCTTGGACTGATCTACTGCTCGCAGGATGCTGAACCATCCTTTTACAGTTTAATTTACATTTATTCATTGAGCAGATGCTTTTACTCACAGTGAGAAACACAATTCTGAGCTGAGCATTAAGTCCTAAGGAACAGAAGAGTGTATGAGCTGAGCAGATGACATGGTGAGTGAGTGTGAGTTGGGGGAGAAAAGGTGAAGTGGCGAGTAAGTGTTTTGGGGTGAAGTGGTGAAGTGATGAGTTTTGGTGAAGGGGTGAAGTGGTGAGTTGGGGTGAAGGGGCGAATTGCTGAAGTGGTGAGTTGGGGTGAAGTGGTGAGTCAGTATGAGTTGGGGTAAAGAAGTGGTGGGTAAGTGTGAGTTGGGGTGAAGTGGTTAGTGAGTTTGAGTTAGGGTGAGCTGGTGAAGTGGTGGGTGAGTGTGAGTTGGGGTGAAGTGGTGAGTGAATGTGAGTTGGGGTGAACTGGAGAGTGAGTGCGAGTTGGGGTGAAGTGGTTAACTGGTGAAGTGGTGAGTGTGAGTTGGTGGTGTCTGAAGCTGTTCTCAGAGCAGCTGAGTTTCTTGAAGATATAGGGACGTCCTGCTCTGCTTCACTCGTTCCACCATTGGGGAACCAAGAATGAGGACAGTGTGGAATAATCCATCCTTCTGTGAAGGGACGGTGATGCTGGACGGCTTTCCTTAGAGGAGTGCAGTGAAGGAGGAGGATGATCATCCTGTAGGAATGAGTTTAAAGCTGGAAGCAGATCCAGTCACTCTGTAGGGTCCTGAATTAGATGGGGGCAGTAATGAGGAGAGAGTGGTCCATGGCCCATAACATGAGTTGGGTTGGTGCAGTCATGGGCAAAAGTTTTGAGACTGAAGTATTGCTTCTCACAAAGTTTGCTGCTTCAGTGTTTTTAGATCTTTTGTCAGATGTTTCTTTGGTAACTGAAGTTAATTGCAAGCAAGAGTTTAAAGGCTTTTATTGACAACTGCATTAAGTCAAGCCACTTAGTTAGCACTTTTATGGCAAGGTGCTCCATCACGCTGGAAAAGGAATTGTTGTTGACCAAACTGTTCTTGGATGGTTGGAAGAAGTTGCTCTCAGAGGATGTTTTGGTGCCATTCTTTATTCATGGCCATGTTGTTCGGCTAAATTGTGAGTGAGCCACTCCCTCAGCTGAGAAGCTCCACACATGATGGTCTCAGGATGCTTTACTGTTGGCAGGACACAGCTTGTCCCTGATGTTTTTCTTGGAGAGAAGTGGTTTCTTTGCTGCCCTTCTTGACACCAGGCTATCCTCCAGAAGTCTTCTCCTCACTGTGCATGCAGATGGACTCAGACCTACCTGCTCTTGTTCCTGAGCAAGTTCTGCACTGGTGGTGTCCCGATCCTACAGCAGAATCAACTTTAGGAGACGGTCCTGGTGCTCGCTAAACTTTCTTGGGTGCCCTTAAGCCTCTTCATAATGATTGAACTTCTCTCCTTGAAGTTCTTGATGGTCTGATAAATGGTAGATTGAGGTGCAATCTTACCAGCAGCAACATCCTTACCCGTGAAGCTGTTTTTGTGTAAAGCAACGATGACTGCATGGTTTTCCTTGCAGGTAACCATGGTTACCAGAGGACGAACAATGATTTCAAGCCTCACCCTCCTTTTAAAGCATCCAGTCTGCTATTCTAACTCAGTCAGCATGACAGCATGATCTCCAGCCTCGTCCTCCTCAACACTCTCACCTGATAATGACAGGATCATTGAAATGATGTCAACAGGTCCTCTTGTGGCTGAATTGCAGTGGAAATGGGTTTTTTGGGATTACGTTCATTTTCATGATAAAGAAGGACTTTGTAAATAATAGCAATTCTTCTGTATGATTACAGTTGGTAGATTATTTTCTTCATTATAACTTATTTATATGTTTGCTTCATATATTTTAAGATTCCCAGTGTAGTTTCTTACAACAATTAAGCAGTTGTTTTAATAATGATTGCAAAATGTAAAGCACTAAATTCCGCTACATGCACAAGAAGCTCTTTTGGAGGTGTATTTTGGCCATTAAGACTGAAGGATGACTTTCTTGTGAGAAGAAAGGAGGCCTAACCATCGGCATCAGAGATCCACAGATGAAGCAACAGTGACTGAAGTATTCAGGAGCAGAAACTGGAAACTGGAATTTAAGGACCTCTGAACTCCACACTCCTGTTATTAGACTTTATTGAGAGAGCTTGGCTGCTTTGCGACGCTCGAATACGAGTTACTGGAGAGAAGGTTGTCACCACCTGTTTTTTCTGGCATTCAATAAACAAAAAACAGAAACAGAGAAGCTTATAAACTCTGGCGTAGCTGCTCTCCGGAGCGATGGGAGGTAAACGATGGCAGGGTTAAATTGGCCGAGGAACACCCGGGTACACACATACTGCAGCAAAACACACACATACACACACACACACACACACACACACACACACACACACACACACACACACACACACACACACACACACAAATTACTGCCTGACCATGCTCGGAATCCACATCTGCTCCCTGTGTGTTTACACGTATAATTTGTGTATTTTCACACAAAAACTGTGTTTATAGTCAGAGCCGCAGTGAAAATGGAAGCGAGGAGGAGCAGAAGGAGGAGGATAAATCATTTAGAGCAGCGAGGCTCAGCGCTGCGGTTAAACAACCTTAAAGGCCCACCTTAAAGGCAGTGCTAGCAAATTTGATGCTTTTTCATTATTGTTTATTTTTATTTTCTGGAAACACATAGTTACACTGGCAAACTGTCCTCTCTCTCTCTGGGTGTGTAGGGCGGTCCTCCCTCTCCCCCATCACTCAGTAAAACTGTCCTCTCTCTCTCTGGGTGTGTAGGGTGGTCCTCCCTCTCCCCCATCACTCAGTAGAACTGTCCTCTCTCTCTGGGTGTGTAGGGTGGTCCTCCCTCTCCCCCATCACTCAGTAGAACTGTCCTCTCTCTCTCTGGGTGTGTAGGATGGTCCTCCCTCTCCCCCATCACTGAGTAGAACTGTCCTCTCTCTCTCTGGGTGTGTAGGGGGGTCCTCCCTCTCCCCCATCACTCAGTATAACTGTCCTCTCTCTCTCTGGGTGTGTAAAGTGGTCCTCCCTCTCCCCCATCACTCAGTAGAACTGTCCTCTCTCTCTGGGTGTGTAGGGTGGTCCTCCCTCTCCCCCGTCACTACCCCCCATCTCCACCATTTTTCTTCAGCACAGCCTCAGCTGTCTTAGACCAGCTCCTCTCTTTAAGTCGTCTTCAGGAACACTTGTCCAGGCTTCTTGACGGACGTCCCAAAGCTCTTCTTTGGACATCGGCTGCCTTTTGTTTCTCTGTGGAGATGATCCCACACTGCTTCTGTCTCTGAAACTGCTCTGGACTGAAAGCCAAAAATGTTGTCCTTCAGGACGATCTGGAGAACTGTTCCTCAACAAGACATTAGACATAGTCTGGATCTTTGGAGGCAAAACATGAATAAATGAAGGGTGGCTGAAGACTTTTGGACAGAACTGTGTTCAATTTAGCTTTATGTTTATAGTCGGCGAGTTGCTTGTCATAGATGTTTTCATGGTCTGAGCAAGATGAGTCGTTCTGCCACCTTCTGTTGGACTCTAATCATTCATCCTCAGTTCTCCTCCAGAAAACAATTTGATCTTCCTTTTCTGTTTTACCCCAAACTTCCCAGAGGGTTAAAACGCAAAACCCATGGATTTGATGTGAAGTTTCCATTGCACAGCCGTTTATTTTTATTTTGTCCCCCCAAAAAGGAAAAATCTGCTTGGAAGCTGCATCAGCAACATCAGTGAGTCTGACTGGAACATGAATGCTGAAGTATCGAAGCCTAATTAAAGAAAAACTCGTCTGTTTTCTTTCATTAAGATTAACAGGAAGGTGGATTATTTTAGAAAAAAACTTCTCACTGCTGTTGGTGGATCGGTTTGATTGACAGTCATCAGAATGTGTGTGTGACTGTGAACCTACCGCAGCGTTCTGGACTCTTTCCCACACACACACACAAACATACACACACACACACACACACACACACACACACACACACACACACACACAAACACACAGTCTCTTGCCATAATAAACCAGCAACAGCAGCTCTGCTCATATGGAGTAAATTACACACACACACACACACACACACACACACACACACACACACACACACACACACACACACACACACACACACAGTAATTTGTAACATGTATTGTCCGATGCAGTAGTTCTTAGATCCGAGGGGTGGAACACACACACACACACACACACACACACATCTAAAACTCATCTTTATGATAAAGCGATACGTAATGCTTCTCAGGGGCGCAAGACAAATCTGTCCTCTGCATCGTCCTCTATAACACCGTCCCCCTGCATGTCCTCTCTCACCGCATCTATAAACCTCCTCTTTGTCCTTCCTCTTCTCCTCTTTCCTGGCAGTTTCATCCTCAACATCCTCCTCCTGATCGGCTCCTCCTCTCTTCTCTGGACATGTCCAAACCTACACAGTCTCCGTTCTCTCGCTTTGTCTCCAAAACGTCCAACCTGAGCTGCCCCTCTAATGTGCCCATTTCTAATCCTGTCCATCCACATCCCTCCCGACCCAAATCTCAGCACCTTTAATTCCGACATCACCAGCTCCACCTTAGCACCGTCACCAACACGTACAACATAGCTGGTCTCACTACCGTCTCCAACCTGTATAACATAGTTTGCCTCACTACCGTCTCCAACCTGTATAACATAAAATATTATTTTTTAAAAGTATAGCATCTCAAATCGCCAGAATGTGTCCTTTGACCAAGGCCGTCCAAACATGTTCACACTACTGTACACAAATTTTAGGTTTATGGACTTTGGACCACATACAGCCTCCATGGCCGCCGGACACCAGGCCAATTAATGTTGTCCTTTCTCTGCTGCTGCTCGCTTTTCAGGGAAAAGCTCGATTACAGGCTCTGTCTTTCACTCTCAGCTCTTTCTTTTTCCTTTTGAACTCTCCCTGTCATTAATGACCTCAGCGCTCCAGCAGGACGCTGCCTTCCCTCCACTCCTCCTCACATCCTCTCATTTACGGCCTGTAATTACTGTGTGTGAGGCGAGAGGCTGATACACCCCTGCAGGTGGATTACACCTAAAAATGACAGGTATTGCTGTAAAGAAGAAAAAGTAGAACTGATTCAACTGCTTCTCTTAATACAAGCGGAACAGTGCAGAAAAGACTCGTTTGTAATCCAGGGACGGTGGAGTTCAGGGTGTGTGGAGTGTGTGTCCGTGATGGAGAACTAGTAGAGACGGTGATGAAAGTGAAGCGGTGAAGTTCATGTGGATTATTTTCAGTAGATTGTTTTTATTGGAGTTGAAGTTCGAGGCTTTAATAGTCTTTAATTCTATTAATATGGAGTGAGATTCAGTTCACTTTCAGCACAGACAGACGCTCCAGACGTCCTTCAGAGGAGACACGTCTCACTCTACACTCTCAGTACACTCCTGTACTTTTACTGTACACTCTCAGTACACTCCTGTACTTTTACTTTACACTCTCAGTCCATTCCTGTACTTTTACGTCACACTCTCAGTCCATTCCTGTACTTTTACTTTACACTCTCAGTACATTCCTGTACTTTTACTTTACACTCAGTACATTCCTTTACTTTTACTTTACACTCAGTACATTCCTGTACTTTTACTTTACACTCTCAGTACATTCCTGTACTTTTACTTTACACTCTCAGTACCTTCCTGTACTTTTTACTGTACACTCTCAGTACATTCCTGTACTTTTACTTTATTCTCTCAGTACATTCCTGTACTTTTTACTTTACACTCTCAGTACATTCCTGTACGTTTACTTTACACTCTCAGTACATTTCTTTACTTTTACTTCATTTTCTCAGTACATTCCTGTACTTTTTACTTTACACGGTCAGTAAATTCCTGTACTTCTTAAATTACTCTCTCAGTACATTCCTGTACTTTTACTTTACACTCTCAGTACATTCCTGTACTTTTACTTTATTCTCTCAGTACATTCCTGTACTTTTACTTTATTCTCTCAGTACATTCCTGTACTTTTTACTTTACACTCTCAGTACATTCCTGTACTTTTACTTTATACTCTCAGTACACTCCTGTACTTTTACTTTACACTCTCAGTCCATTCCTGTACTTTTACTTCACACTCTCAGTCCATTCCTGTACTTTTACTTTACACTCTCAGTACATTCCTGTACTTTTACTTTACACTCAGTACATTCCTTTACTTTTACTTTACACTCAGTACATTCCTGTACTTTTACTTTACACTCTCAGTACATTCCTGTACTTTTAGTTTGCACTCTCAGTACCTTCCTGTACTTTTTACTTTACACTCTCAGTACATTCCTGTACTTTTTACTTTATACTCTCAGTACCTTCCTGTACTTTTAACTTTACACTTTCAGTATATTCCTGTACTTTTTCTTTACACTCTCAGTACATTCCTGTAATTTTTACTTTATACTTTTTTCACTCGGATTAAGTATAAAAGTTCACTCAGTCTTTACACAACGATGTTACTCAGTTAAAAAATCATGCTGCAGTTTGTACCTAAAATTTACTCAATAAATACCTATAATTTATTTGGGTTATGTGGTATAATTGATCATATTTATTACATTTTAAATGCACTATGAAGAAAACATCAGAATAAATGTTATAATACAATGTAATATATTACAATATAAAATGTCATACTGTGTTATATAGAATTTTTCCACAAGGTAAGGGTTCTTTGTACAAAAAAAGTGTAAAAAAAAAGAAAAACACAGTTTAGAGATAACATTTTAAACTAATGCTTCCTGTTTGTGTGTCATTTATTTTAGGACATTTTGGCATTTAAATTTACACATAAAAATGGTCAAAAAAAAAAAGCCACAAAATACTCCAAAGCTCAGTACTGGAGTTGTTTTTCTTCAGAAGAAGGAGTTTTGGAGCATATAAACACAAAGCCAACTTTTACCACACACACACACACACACACACACACACACACACACCTGCCTACGTAAAACCCTCAGGCTGCCTATCTGCTCTTCTTCTCTTCTTCTCTCTGTAGATAAAAATTGTCTGTCTGAAACTCAGCCCATCCACATTTTCCACCAAAACCTGATTTTATCCCAAAGCCTGATTTCAGAGCGTGCAATCACGCAGAGTAACATCTCACTCACACTCTCACACACCCTCATACACACCTTCATACAACATCAAACACACACACACATGCATACGCACAGCTGATCTGATCTGCGCATCTTACCTTACTGCAGAAAACGAGATGAAAGAGGCAGAAAGCAGATTAAATTCTCATAATGATCAAAACAACAACAAACTAAATGAGCGTTTATCTCTGCATCGAAAAAAAAGAGACGTTAACCCTTCACAGTTACAACTGTGCTTTTGACACCTGCGTTATTTGGTTTGTGTTGCGTGATTTGACACACAAATCTTTCTAGTTTTCCAGCGATGAACAGTTTGGGTTCTTCTCAGCATCTGAAAAATGGGATGCTGCTGATGATTATGATGAAGAGAAGAACGGTGATGATGAGGATGATGATAAAGGTGGTAGGAATAGTGTTAATATTGACGAAGATGACAATGATGGTGATGATGATAAGGGTGAGGGTGTTGATGGTGTTGATTGTTGAAGAAGATGATGATGATGAGGAGGAGGAGGAGCATGATGGTGTTGTTGTTCAAGATGATAATGATGAGGATGATGGTGTCGATGGTGTTTTTCTTGAAGATGTTGAAGATGGTAATGATGATGAGGACGAGGAGGAGGAGGATGATGGTGTTGTTGAAGATGTTGATGCTGAGGATGATGGGGTTGATAGTGTTGTTGAAGATGATGATGGTATTGATGGTGTTGATGGAAATGTTGATGCTGAGGATGGTGGTGTTCATTATGTCAGTATTGTTGATGAAGATGTTGATGATGAGGATGATGGTGTTGATAGTGTTGTTGAAGATGATGATGATGAGGATGATGTTAATGATGGTGTTGATGGAGATGTTGATGATGAGGATAATGGTGTTGATAGTGTTGTTGTTGAAGATGATGATTATGATGGTGATTATGATAATAAGGAGGATGATGGTGATGATGATGTTTAAAATGCTGTGACCTGATTGGATATTCAACACCATTTGTTGGACATAGCAGAGGTAATGGCTTTTACACATAAAACAAATATCCAGAGGTTCTGGATGTGTTGGTCCAGTGGAAAAGCAATAAAATGACGGTGCTTCCTCTACGTGACTGGGACATTGCACTTCACAGCAGGAGTTTCTCCAACCAGTCCAGCCTAGCAGATCTGAGAGACAGTAACACACCCTGCTCCCTGCCCACCTCTGGCTGACCTTCCTTTTAGAAGAAGTCTGAGTAACAACGGCTACCTGACGAGTTCAAACCCATTCTTCTCCAAAGAGACTTAATTGCTGGTTTAGTTTGTACTGCATCAGAGGAACGGCTGCAAATACACCACTATTAAACAATTGACGGTTTTAAATATCATTTTTATCTTCTTTAGTTTAGCCCCAGAGCTATGAGGCTAATGTTGCTTATTGTCACCCAAATCCTTTCTGCAAACACCACCCCAACGTACTCCACCCCCGTCCAGCTCTTCATTAATCTGGAGCAGACTTGTAGGTGTGGTTTACGACACAGTACGACTTATTGTCAGCTTCAGAAATGAACTGAACTGTTCAGACACATCAGAGTGTGTTTTCAGGAGCACTGATCCAGAATCAGTCATAAATACAAAGGAATCTGATCCCAGTTCAATCTCGCTGGTCCCAGTTCCGGTGTCTGTGCTCAGGCAGTCCTAAAGTCAGGACCAGCGAGACCCGGGCCATTAATCCATTGACTTGAGTGCCCAACCATGTCTGCTGCTCATCTATTGATCAAATCCTGTGATCTGAAGCTTTTTCTTATGTTTGTACGCCTTTTTCGTTCTCTGTGTGCTCTGTGGCCGCACGGTGGTTGGCTCTGCCAAGACAGGATGGTCCGAGTCCTTTCTGTGTGGACTGGAGATGCTAAATTCCCTATATGTGTCTGTGTGTTGGTCTGGGTGTCTGCCCTGCAATGGACTGCTGAGACCTGTTCAGGGAATGTCTCTACCTTTCACCCTGTGAGCTGCGATAGACTCCAGCACCTCCTGGTCCCCTAATCAGGACAAGAGGCTCAGAAAATGAGTATGCTCTGTACTTTCCAGGTGTGATCATATGTTCTATATGTTGCAGAACAGCAAAGTTTCATCACTGGTCCAGAGCACGAGACCAGCAACAGAACTGGCGCCAAAATGGCGAGGGCACCTTTGCTGTGGAGAAGGGATACCTGTGTCCTTAACCACACCCACAAGTCTGCTCCACCTTCACGAAAAGCTGGAGGAGGTTTGAGCAGGATTGGGAGGTTTTTACATATAAGATTTGGGTGACTATTGACTTCTAGTGTGAGCAACTCATTCTAAAGGAGTTCTTAATGCTTAAGAAGATCAATTTGGACATAGTCTGAAGTAGTGTCAAGTCCATAAGGCTCTTAGATGGAAGCCATAATGGAAGTCCCATTTCCAGTACAGTCTTCTTGACATGATGTCAAATATATGCTATATATATATATAGCATTATTTTTAGTTTGTTAATTGTAGTAATTCATATTTTTGGGGTGGTCCAATGTGGCCCCTAACAGTTAATGTCCGGTCGGGGCTGGAGGGGAGGATTTGCTGACATTAGGACAGCAGAAGCCAGCGCCTGGTTAGCATTAGCCCCCGTACTACCCATCTGTCTTCTCTTAGACGCCTCATTGGGGGCCAAAATACCGTAAAACTTTAATCATGTCCCTCTTTTTTTTGGTTTTAATTTGGTTTTGAATGCGGAGAGATAATTGCAGCCGTAACCGAGGAGCCTATTGTGAGCAGAACGCAAGAAAAATAGAACCTGACTCGTGGCAGCTCGCCTCTATATCCTCAGTTTGCCTCGCCGCTTGGCTGGGATCTGTGCAGGGAATGAGTTTCTTTTCCACCCACGGCCCGGGTCCATGTGTATGGCACTTGTCATCTGATCATAACATTGATTTTTATTTATGTACCTTATACTGGACAACTATTTGTTGACCAGTTCTCCATTCCAGCAATGAAGACATTTGTTTTGCATTGCACTCTCTCTCTCACTCTATCCCTCCCAAGTGTTGCTCTCAGCAGGAGAAGGAGAACTGGATTAATCAGTGCAAAATCACACATACCACGTCCCCCAGATGTGGTCGATCAGCTGAGACATGCTTGGGTCCAAATTTAGCAGAGCTGCAGACCAACGTTGCTCACACCAGAAGTCAATAGTCACCCAAATTTCTTCTGTAAACGCTAAGCCAATGCAATCAAACCTTCTTCAGATCTTCATGAAGGTGGGGCAGACTTGTGGGTGTAGTTTAGGGCACAGCAGGACTAACAGAGACATACAGAGACTTGAACTAAACTCCAAGACCAGGGCTGCTGTACTCAAAGCAGTTTTGAACAGATCAGTCCTACTAGACCTACTGTGTCCTAAGCCACACCCACAAGTCTGCTCCACCTTAATGAAAAGCTGGAGGAGGTTTGAGCAGGTTGGGGAGGTTTTTCCAGAAAAGACTGGGACTTTTATGACTATTGACTTCTCGTGCAAACATGTCCCAGCTCTCCATCTGGGACAAGTGGACATTTCACCAAACTCTCCCTACAGGCAGCAGTGTCCTAGTGTATAGGGACCAGGCGCCATTATCCAAAGACAGTGGGTTTGAGTCCCTGACCAGCAGGCTACCCAGAGGTTCCCTTGAGCAAGGTACCGTCCCCTTCACTCCTTCCCAGCTGCCCCCCGCTGGACTGTGTGTAGGTTGAATACAAAGAAAGTGTTTCTTTATGATTCACTGGGTGATGTAGGTTCACATTGTGAACTAGTCACTTTCACTTCCAGTTATCACAGAGGTGCTTTTGCCACAAAATAAATGTGTTCAGATTTGGTTCTGTCATCAAAATAACTCCGACACAGGGTTTTTGTGGTGAAAGGCGAGAAAGGCCTCGCACCTCATCATCCTATTGGACGGTTTTACGATCATCTCTCAGTCAGACACATGCTGCTGTTGTTCTCTCTCGTAAAACTTGCATGCCGTAAAATGGATTGGTGTGTGTGCGTGTGTGTGTGCGCATGTGTGTGAGTACCAGCTGTTTTCTATCGTGGCAGCAGATTGATGGGTGTTACACACGTGTGTATGAAAGGCCGTGTTCATCAGCACGTTCTTTGCCTTCCACCTTCAGTATTCAGAGTTGCTAGAGGTCACACACACACACACACACACACACACACACACACACACACACACGGCTCAGAGATTGAACATATTTTTTAAATAATTCACAACCTCACTGTGTCTCCTGTCACGCACTTTCACTGGAGCTACAGTGCAGTGCAACCTTATTGTTGCCTAAAGATAGAAGGTTCTAGATAAAAGCTGCTGAGTTGAACTGGTGAAGTGGTGAGTGAGTTTGATTGGGGGGGCTTTGGAAGTGTTTGGAGAGGAGCATTTCTCAGAACAGATGAGCTTTTTAAAGTTGGATGTCCTGCTCCTATAGTTGTCATACAAACGCCTTGTATGAAGGGACGGTGATGGTGGATGGTGTTCCTAAGAGGAAGAGTGAAGGAGAAGGAGTATCAGCTTGTGGGATGGAGTCTAAACTGCTGGGAGCAGAGGCACTCAGTGGTGAGTTGAACTTGGGGAGGCCATGGGGAGCCAGTTTGGTTCCCATTTGGTTGAACTCCACACTCTGGACCATCTGAAGGGAGAAAGATTTTACTTTGCAGAACTGCTGCCGAGTGCTGGAGTAATGAAGGCAAGAGAGAACCTGCACCAAGAGTTGGGTGATGTTCAGTCAGGTTTGGCCTGATTTGGAAAGGTCTTGGTGGAAAGGTCACAGAAGGTCTTTGTCATTGTGTATTAAGTTCTTCCAAAGTATGTTCCAAAGAGAGCGTGAGTGAGAGAGAGAGAGAGAGAGAGAGAGAGAGAGAGAGAGAGAGAGAGAAACCTCCCGCAAAGCAAGCTCTGTGTGTGTGAGTGTGTGTGCGTGCGCGTGTGTGTGTGTAAAGGTGTGTAAGTGTGTTTAAATGAACCAAACCTGTTCTTTTGCAGGAGACTCTCTGGAAACCAGCTGAAGACAGTCAGTGGCGCCACCCTGCAAGGCCTTAAAAACCTTAAAGTCCTGTAAGTATACACACACACAGACACACACACACACACACACACACACACACATACACACTATCCCCTGCAAGCATAAAAGTATGAAAGCCCTGTAAGTACACACACACACACACACACACACACAGCATCTCCTGCAAGCAAAATAGTATGAAAGGAGAAAAGGAAGCAAGAGAGAGAGAGAGAGAGAGAGAGAGAGGAGGGAAGGAAGAGATGAATAAACACTTTGTTGTATTCTAATGAGTCCTGGAGAACACAGTCCTGTTCTTCATGTCAGAGGCGACTGTTTGAAGTCTGACTTCACAATGCCTGTTGTGGCACCACGATCTGCTCGATAAAGACGTCTCAGCCACAAAGACTCGTTTATGCCCTGAACACAGGCCGCTCTCTGCTGCGCTCAAATGTCAGGGGGTTCAGTCGATTGGCCGTGATAAAGCCGTCTGCCGCTGAATTTAAGCTGCTCTCTCACATTGGAATCAATCGCTTTGAGCTCCATTGTTCTCCTGGTTCCTCCCGCACTTTCCCTTCTTCATTCAGCCCGTTCTACAAGCATGACATCAGCGGCCCACCCAGGGAGCTCCTCCATCTTTTTCCCTAACGTTTCCCCTCTTTTGCTTCACAATTTCTTTTTTCTTTCTCTTTTTTTCCCCTCTCCCCTCTCTTGTTCTAGTTTCCGGAGTGATCTGAGACACAGGGGCTGAAATTGTACCTGTCCAACAATGAAGCACCGTCCCATTTTTACACTCGTTTGAGGTTCCTCTGCATGTCCTCATAGGCTTAGGATTTATAAAGCATTGAAATAAAGTGAATAAAGGGTGCAAGAGCCCCTCATTCCTTCATATTTTGCTTCCAAAGATCAAGATTATCTTGTATTTTTATGTATAGTTGAGGGACAGTTCTCCAGATCTTCCTGAAGGACAGTGTTGTTGTCTCTCATTTTCAGTCCAGTCTCTGTACCTGAGCAGTTCTCCAGATCTTCCTGAAGGACAGTGTTGTTGTCTCTCATGTTCAGTCCAGTCTCTGTACCTGAGCAGTTCTCCAGATCTTCCTGAAGGACAGTGGAATGGAATAAGAATAAAAACAAATAAAAAAACAAATCAAATCAATTGAGGACACTTACTTTAAAGGTTTTAGCTGTAGCACTCATTCATTTATTCTGTAGATTAAACATTTGTAGGAATTTTGTTGCAGAATTTGTGTCATCACCAATCAGGAATGGAGATTCAGCCATGAAATGTTCTGACATTCTGACTCATTTTTCCTCCTCTAGAATGCTGCAGAATAACCAGCTGGAGAGGCTGGACAGTGCTGACCCATGGGACCTGCCCAACCTGCTGTCTCTGTGAGTATCAGAACTAGGACGATAAGTAAATCTAGAAATCTTTTTTAAATAGATGTTCCCATTTTCTATGTTAAAACAAGGGTTGCTTTACAGTAATATTTAGTATATCTGTGGTAGTTTAAATTGCACCACTAAGTGGTGAAACTAAGTCTTAGACTTTTCATTTTAAGCTTTTCATTTCTCACATTGCAGCGTCGTGGATGCTGATGTAGTGCAGAAGCTGATGTGTTGAATCTGATGTAGTGCTGAAGCTGATGTTATGTAGAAGGTGATTTTGTTTATGAAGCTGATGTTTTGTACATGCTGCTGTAAGGTTTGAAGCTGATGTTATATAGTATCTGATGTAGTGCTGAAGCTGATTCTGTTTTTAAAGCTGATATATGGTTTGAAGCTGATTTGGTGTTTAAGATGACACTTATGAAGCTGATGTTGTGTACAAACTAATTTTTTGAATGAAGCTGATGTAAGGTTTGAAGCTGATGTATGTTCTGAAGTCCATGTTATGCTGAAGCTGATGTGGTGTAGAAGCTGGTTTTGCCTTTGAAGATGATATTTTGTAGAAGTTGTGTAGAAGTTGATGTAGGGTTTGAAGCTGATGGAATGTTGAAGCTGATTTTGTTTTTGAAGCTGATCTAATGCTGAGAATGTATTGTGTTGAAGCTGATTTTGTTTTTGAAGCTGATCTAATGCTGAGAATGTATTGTGTTGAAGCTGATTTTGTTTTTGAAGCTGATCTTTTGATGAAGTTGATGTTGAATTTGAATCCGATGTGGTGTTGAAACATTTTTAAGATTTTTAAGATGATACGTTGAATTTGAAGCTGATCTAGAGTTGAAGTGCTTTTTATCCTCAGCTGGTGAAGTGTTGGAAGCTGATGTGGTGTCCGATTCATCCGAAGGAGACAGATGGTTCAGAACCATCTGGAAGCCATGAGCCTGTTGGTTAACAAGCCGAACGTAACAAAACCCCAACCAGCAATGCCACACTCAATGATGTGTGAAGGAGACCAATTTCCCTGTCTTCCTCTCCTCCCTCCACTCCTTTTTGTCTTCCTGATGGGAATCGTTCCCTTGCTTACCGGCTGCTCATCAACATGCCACAATATCATCTGTCCAGCCTCAGACCCATACATCTGTACAAACCTGTGATAAACTGTATGAAAATTTAAGATAGAGGGATAAGATCTCCCATAGGTGTTTAACTGGGTTGAGATCTGGTGAAGAATTACATTCTTTTCATCCTCAGGAGGATCCACAGATAGAAAAGGCAGCAGGCACTGGCGAGGGATGAGGGTGGAGTTTTTTAGTTTGCATGTCTTTCCCAACACCTCACATGTGGGTTGGTTTCTCTGATTTGACATCGATTCAGACTAAATCAGGTCATAGGCTGGACTCTGCCGACAAAAAGATCTGAAGTTTAAACTGTCTGGAGTGGATCGTCGGAAGAACTGTGCAGAAATGTTGGCACACATGCCACCTGGCCTCCCATGGCACCGCTAGCTCAAAGAACTGATTATTGTTCACCTGTACCTTCACATATTCGTTCTCATGTTTTATTTGCAGTTTTACCAATGTATGTCCAAAAATGATTAAAGCAAGAAATTGGAAAGAAATCTGAATTTATCTTAATGCGACGTAGCTGAGTCCTTCTTAGAACATATAAAAATGAATGTGATGGAACAGAGCACACAGAAATAAGCAGTATACACAAATGATTGCCGAAATCTTTTTTGCAAAATGAGTTTTTTCGATACATTTCAGATGAAAAACATTCAAATATTTATTCGTGAAAAAGTTCGCCCACCAGCAGTATGAATTTAGATATTCGAGCACCATTCAGAGCATGATTTTGAAACTCTGCCTGGTTGAAGGATTTCAAAAGATCGCTTATACTTTTACAGTTTCATCATATTTGTTCTGCTTCGTTATTTAAAAGCCTTTATACACTATCCCTACGTGATAACCCCTGTCTGTACTGGTTTTATTTGACTGACAGTCATTTCTAGCAGTGCGGAAACTCAGGCTTGGGTTCCTCCAGCTGAGGAACACCAGCTCAAGCTTCCAGAGCCCACCCTCGGCCAGTGTTGTTTTTTTATCCCGATGAATAATTCCATGTAAATATCCGTCCACTCATTTCCTTCCACCTTTCTGAGGATGTTTTCATTAGAGTCATGGCGTACACTTTTAATTATTTTACCACCAACCATGATTTTCCGTATGGACGACATGCCTGCAGTACAGAGAAGCTTCCAGACCTTCCAGCAGAGCAACTCTGGAACGCTGCCAACACACACACACACACACACTGGTTCAGGGCTGATTCAGCTAGGTGGATCAGAAAGAGCAGGGAAGGCATCTGATACTCTGCAAACATGCAATTTAGGCTGAAGCTCCGAGGAGGATGGGTTAATTACCAAGGGTGGGGGGTGGAGGAGGAGGGGAGTCTCTGGCGCCTACTACTGCAGACGAAAAGAAAGAAGAAACAACTTTTAGAGCGTCAGATCTTCTCATTTCAGTCTGGGCTGTTCATATTCTGACACTGTGCTCATAATACGATATAAAACACTGCAGGGTAGAAGAGCTTCTACTGCAGAGAGAAATAAAATAAACACCCTTTCTAATGCACAGTAAAAATATTTAAGCTAATGAAAACACTCCTGAGATAAACCCCCTGCAAGATTTATCTGCAGTAAAACACCTGTATGTTAAAAACTCACCTGTAATTTAAAATCTCCTGCTGTACTTTAAAACACCTGTAAGGTTAAAAACACCTTGTGGACAGTAAAGCTGCTGGAAGTTATTAGCTGTGAAAAGCAATAAAAGCAGTAAAAATCACCTGTAAGGTAAAACCACTTCCGCAGCATGGCAGCACACCTGTAAAATTCACCTGTAAGATGAAAACACCCACTCTATTCAGCAAGGCACCTGTAATGTAAAAACCCTGTGTAACAAAATTCCTACGAAGGAAAACAGTTGCACGTTAAAAACATACTTGTAAGGTAAAATTGAATTTTACTGCATAGAAAAACACCTGTAAGTTATTCAACTAAACTGAAAAGTAAAGAAAAAAAAACTTCTACTGCACAGTAAAAACCGCTGTAAGGTCAAAACTTACCTCCTTGGTTAAATCAACTTTTACTGCATATAAAAGGTGATAAAAATCGCATATAAAGTAAAAAAAAAAACAAAAAAAACACTTTCTGCTGCACTGTAAGGTGACATCATCCTCCGGTGCACAGTGAAACACCTGTAAAACTCACCTGTTAAGGAAGACAGCTTTCATCGACAGTTAAAACAACTGTAAGGTAAAAAAAAAAACCTCGTCTAAAAACATTGATCGTCTAAAACACCTACTGAAAACACTTACTGCACAGTAAAACACCTGTAAAGTAAAGGGAAGCTCACCTGTAAAATAACTCCTGCGACTGCACAGAAAAGCAAATGTAAGCAAAAAGATCCTTGAATCGCAGAGTAAACTACCTGGAAAACTTACCTGTAAAGTAAAACTCACCTGTAAAGTAAAACTCACCTGTAAAGTAAAACTTACCTGTAAAGTAAAACTCACCTGTAAAGTAAAACTCACCTGTAAAGTAAAACTCACCTGTAAAGTAAAACTCACCTGTGAAGTAAAAACGCCTTTAAGCAGCCAATAATGTACAAATTGCGAAGCAGATTAAAAAGTTTTGCAATTTGCCAAAAATCTGGTAAATCAGTTCATTTTAATTTGTTGTTGCTTGTTTGTTTGTTTGTTTTTGTTTGTTTGTTTTTATGAGGCTTGTGCAACTAAATCACAAACACAGTTATTACTCATTTCACACCATTTTTTTCATTTATTACAAAGCATCAGTTACTTTTTCAGAGACATTATCCAGTCCTGTCCTGCAGTCTTCTTCTTCTTCTGTAATCACTGTGCTTTTACATCAATAATGAAGATTCAGCTCAGACTGGGTCCATCACCTGTTCCGCTGGATGGAGGTTCAGGTTCTGTTTCTTCTCCATTCATTACCATGAGCACTCATGGGGGGGGTGTAATGAATGTGTGTGAGGGTTGGAGGGGGGAGTGGAAGGTCAGCGGAGGGAGGAATGTGGAGGAAATGCTGGCGGCAGCTACTCCTCATCATACATCACCGCTGTCTTCAGTCCAGAGGAAACATCATCCATTAGATCAAAGCTGAACAGAGACAGAGGGAGGACATCCATCTGAGCGAGGAAACATCAGCGTCTCCACAATCAGAGGGAGAAAAGAAAACACTCAATTCCTCCTCCTCTTTCTCTCTCTCTCCTTCCCCCTCTCTATTTTTCTTTACTTTTTAATCACTCTCATTTACTCTTTTCATTTCTTCTCTGCCTGTTCTCTTTGTTCTCTCATTCCTTCCTGCTCTCTCTCTCTCTCTCTCTTTCTCTCTCCATATCTGTCTTACACATTCCCTCTTTTCAACTTCTGTCTTTCCTTCTTCTCTCACTCTTTTCTCCTCCCCACCCTCCTCTCTTTCCTACCACATCTCCTGCCTCTGTTTGTCCTTGTTCTTTTTTTCTTTCTTTCACCCTCTCTCTCATTTACTGTCCTTCTTTCATTCTTCTTTCTCCCCTATCTCATCCCTTCTGTCTTTTCATTTTATCTTTCTTTCTTCCCTCCTTACTGCTCTCTCTCTCTCTCTCTCTCTCTCTCTCTCTATCTATCTCTCAAGCAGCAGCATGCCACAGCTCTATTAAACAAGCCTGAGCTGGAGCAGCCAAACATAGCTCAATACACACACACACACACACACACACACACACACACACACACACACACACACACACACACACACACACACACACATCATTGGGACGACTTCCAAACCAGAGATGACTAAAGGGAATGAAAGGGAGGGTTTGTGTTTAATTGGGTTAATTACATCATCGACAAAAGCAGAAAAATAGTACAAGCTGGACACAACTAGGGGCAAAAACACCCCCCCCCCCCCCCAACCACACACCCAGAGTGTGTGAGGTGAGCGAGTGTGAGTGTGTGAGGTTAGCGAGTGAGTGTGAGTGTGTGAGGTTAGCGAGTGAATGTGAGTGTGTGACGTTAGCAAATGAGTGTGAGTGTGTGAGGTTAGCGAGTGAGTGTGAGTGTGTGAGGTGAGTGTGAGTGTGTGTGGTTATCGAATGAGTGTGAGCGTGTGAGGTTAGCAAGTGAGTGTGAGTGTGTGAGGTTATTGAATGAGTGTGTGAGGTTAGCGAGTGAGTGTGAGTGTGTGAGGTTATTGAATGACTGTGTGAGGTTAGCGAGTGAGTGTGAGTGTGTGAGGTTAGTGAGTGAGTGTGTGAGGTTAGTGAGTGAGTGTGAGTGTGTGAGGTTAGTGAGTGAGTGTGTGAGGTTATCGAATGAGTGTGAGTGTGTGAGGATAGCGAGTGAGTGTGAGTGTGTGAGGTTATCGAAGGAGTGTGAGTGTGTGAGGATAGCGAGTGAGTGTGAGTGTGTGAGGATAGCGAGTGAGTGTGAGTGTGTGTGGTCATCGAATGAGTGTGAGCGTGTGAGGTTAGCGAGTGAGTGTGAGTGTGTGAGGTTAGCGAGTGAGTGTGAGTGTGTGAGATTAGTAACTTCAGAAAAGAGAAACTGCCACAATAAAGAAGAGTTTATCACGCATAGATCACCCTTCACACTCCTTGAGATTTACACTCTTCAAGGTGGGCACTAAGAAGATGCTCCATGTTTGTGGGCGGAGCCTCTTCCTAGTCGGCTGTATGTCTACAGATCAGTTACGATCACCTGGTTGTACGATTCCCGAGTCCTGTAACCCATGTCATTTCTGCTGCAGTTTTGATGAGCAGAGCGCCCTCTGTTGGCCAAAACGCAAAATGTCAGTCTGTCTCCTCTGAAAGTGAAAGTGAAAATTCTTGTCATTGTGAAACATGGCACAATAAACAGTAAACCACAAGGAAATCACACCTCTGCATTAGACCCATGCACATGTGCAGCAGCGGGCAGCTATTGAAAGCACCCAGGGAGACCCATGGTAGTGGTGGTGGTGGTAGTCTACTAATAGAATACATGCCTATGGACCAAGAGGTTGTAGGTTCAAATCCTACCTCCAGCACTACCACCATTGGGTTCCTCAGCAAGACCTTGAACCCCAGGTTGCTCCAGAGAGACTGTTCTGTAATTAGGAAGTGGAAGTCACAACCACAACAAAGTGAATCTTCTGCATTTAACCCACACACGGCAGTGGGAAACCATATCCAGCGTTCGGGGAGCAGTGATGGGAACAGTAACCACTAGGCCACCACTGCCCCAGGAGGTGCCTGTAGAGTCAAAGGGGTCAGGGGTTGTAAACACATCTAAAAGTTTTTTATGTGTGTGTTCTATGTTCAGTCGCCTGGATGCCAACCTGATCGTGGAGGTTCCAGCCCAGACGTTCTCCGGCATGAGGTCACTGCGGCACCTGTGGCTAGACGACAACGCGCTGATGGAAATCCCAGTGAGCGCGCTCAGTGAGCTCTCGGCCCTGCAGGCCATGACCCTCGCCCTCAACCGCATCACTCACATCCCTGACTACGCCTTCAGAAACCTCTCCAACCTGGTCGTTCTGTACGTATCTAGAGCTGTGGTTTCTGCTGAGGCCTTAGGTTTGCTTCTGTGGTTGAGCTACAAGGTTAATGTAGTCAAGTGGAAACTCTACCCATGAACACCTGTAAAGGTGTGCAGTAATCTTTGCAAAAATCTTGATTCCCCTCATTTCTTTATATTTTGTAAGTCACCATTTGGTGCAACCACCGTTATTCTTCAGCACAGCCTGAACTCTCTATGCTGAGCTCATTTCTTTAAGTTCTCCAGGCTTCTTGAAGGACTTCCCAAAGCTCTTCCTTGGACATCGGCTACCATTTGCTTTCCGTTCTGATCCCACGCTGCTTCTGTCTCTGAAACCGCTCAGGTACAGAGGCTGTACTGAAAGTGAGAGCCAAAAGTATCTGGAGAATTGTTCCTCAACATTACATTGCAAATACAGGAAAGTCTGGATTTTTGGAAGCAAAATATGAAGAACTCAGGGGCTCAAGACTTTGGAACTTCCTTTTAGGAGCTCAGGTTTCTTCCCACAGTCCAAAGACTTCCAGCTGAACTGGAGATGCCCTCAAGGAAAGACCGTGTGTGTATCTTCCCTACGACTGACCTTGTCCGGGTGTTTCTTTGCCTTTCATTCAAGTGGGATAGCCTCCAGGACAACCTTGTCAGGATAAGGAACTAAGGACGGATGGATAAAGTGCTTTAGCATAGCAACTGCTTTCCTGAGGCCTGAATTGTCAGCGAGCTGCAGCCGAACTGTAATTGCACATCCTGTGATTTACTGATTGACGAAATTTTTAACCGTTGTTTTTTATCTCATGTTCAGGCATCTTCACAACAACCAAATCCAAACTCTGGGACAGAACAGCTTCGAGGGGCTGCGCAGTCTGGAGACCCTGTAAGTGTAAAGATGAAAGATGAAAGATTAAAGCATTTCCTGCCTTTACTATCAGACCCCCCGCTCTGTAATTTCGCCAGCGCGGCGCCGGCAGACGGCTTTAATAAGACGATGGGAAATTAATGGAAGATTCACCCCACTAAGCTGTGTGTGGAGTGTAGACAGCAAAGAAGTCACGCTGTAATAATGTCTCTGTTGACGGGTACACATGCAAATTACAGGTAAACTTCCACACCTGTCATTAACAGAGCTGAAGAACAGGGTCCACTCTCGATCTCTGTGATGGAAACACTAAAACCCCCAAAGTGACCCCGGGTCCGATTCCCAGACAACTTCAGTGCCAGTCAGCAGGACTAAACGAGCAGGACTAAGCCACTAATGCAGGGTGTGGACCTGCTTTTATAGGAATTAATAGCCTTTAATTCAGGAGACAGGAATATTCCTTTGAACTTTGTTTGAGAACGTCCTCTTCTTTGATCCCAAAATGGAAAGTAGCAGAGCTGGAACCATATAAAGGTATATGGGGATACGAAATAAAACAAAATAAGACATTAACGAGGGCATTTATGCTCTCCAACTGCATATCATGGCTACATTTCTGTCCTTTTTAATAGTTTTAATGCTTTTCCAAAAACATTCAGCTGCCGTTTATTTGGTGTGGAAATTTTATGATGAAATATCATTTGGAAAAAAATGTTATATAGTGGCCTCATATCACACACACACACACACACACACATTATTATTATTATTATTGTTATTATTAATATACAGTACTGTGCAAAAGTTTTAGGCAGGTGTGAAAAAATGCTGTAAAGAGAACGCTTTCAGAAATATCAATAATGATTGTTAATTTTGATCAATTTACAAAATGCAAAGTGAGCGAACAAAAGAAAAATCTAAATCATATCAATATCTGGTGTTTCTACCTTTTACCTTCAGAGCAGCATCAGTTCTTCTAGGTACACTTGCACACAGTCAGGGATTCTGTAGGATTATAGTCGGTGTCTGATCAACCAGTTTTACCAAACAGGTACTGGTGATCATCAACGTCACACGGAGGAGAAACACAGTCATGTTTGGAACCAGTTCCTTCAGAAACTGTGTGCAGAATGTTCCTACTTCTGAGAAAAAATGACTTACAGCAAATATTGATCTGATTTAAATTATAACTTTGTTCATTCACTTGCATTTTGTAAGTGATCAAATGCTGTCATTATGATATTCCTGGATTCTCTTCAACATTTCACACCTGCTAAGCTTTGCACAGTCACTATATATTATATAATGACTGCTATATTTAAATATTATATTTCAGTTATACATACCTTCTTATAAACATATAAATTTGAAAATATTCATGTTTATAAGAAGGTATGTATAACTGAATAAACTCCTTTTAAACCTACAGTTTTCTCCAAATTCCAAAATAAATCAATAATTAAGCTCAAATTACATAAAAAAAAATCTAAAACATTTCTGATTGAACTGAAAATGAGCCCTTAAAATCCAAGAATCCAAAAGATTATTCATTTTATATATATATATATATATATATATATATATATATATATAAAAAAAATGAATAATTCAGGAATTAATGCGTTCGGGTTGAGTTCAGTGTGGGCTGTATCTTGGCTTGGAGATCCAGAATAGTCACAGACCTCACTGTGGATCCACCACACACCTGCAAATATATGCACACACTCACCAGACCACCAGAAAAGACCTCACAAGTCGTGTTTCTCACATTTTGCTGTAATACATGTGGTTCTTACAAGTATAGTAATACACACCGGGCTGAGAGTGAGCGAGTGTTTTCCCGTGTGGCCGTTAGCCAAGCCTGCTCTCCAGAATCACTTCAAAAAGCCTGGAAACCGGCCAACCAGTTTTCTTCCTTTAAAAAACGGAGCTAAAATACATAAACGTTTAAAGAGCTTTGAAAGCTTACACTTAACACTGAGGGATAAGACGTATAATTAGGGGTTTGATAAGGCAATTTCAGCACGACCTATTGTTACTGCAGGCTGTAGGCCTCATGACTAAGAGGAGAGAAATCAGAGCCAAGCTCAGCTCCATACACCTTCCCCTCTCTCTGAAGGCTTCTTTACGAGAGCAAACATGAGCTTTTTCTGAAAACCGGTCGGCCTCGGCTTCTATTACGGGTCTTTCCCCCGGTGATCGCTCACCAAAGAGCTGCTGCTGGAAGGAGAGATGAAAAAGACGAATTCATGTCCAACTAAAACAGTGCAGAACATGCATGGCACCTGTTCTTTAGAAAACTGGCCCTTAGCAGCGCTCCATAATTCAGTTCCATCTCACTTTTTGGACCTAGGAGACAAATGAAATGCATACAACCAAAATAACGCGTGCAGAGGGAAGGTCACGTCATGTGGACTTGAGAACAGCTGTCTCCGTCTTCCAAGGGAACCCGCCGTAAAGCCAGCGAGGCCCGATCACTCTCCAGCTGTTTGCTTATGTCATGGATACAGAGTGTGAAAGATGAAATTAATGTGTCAAAACATTGCCGTCCATGGTGTGGATACTGAGTCGTTCTTGTTTTGATGGAAAGGTCTTCTGAAGGATGGTGGGACCGTTTCCCTGGAAAAGGAAGAACAAGTCAAATTAACCATTGGACCCACAGTGTCCTTCAAAAAATAAAGTTAATAAACCGGTGGGCTCCAAGCGTGCTTTGAGGAAATCAATCTTTGGGACTAAAGGGTCCTCCATATTTTGAATCTACAATTTTCTCTACATTATAAAACAAATCAATCATTAGGCTCAGATTACATTTCAGTTCTTGTAAATCAGCGACTGAACTGAAAGTGAGCCCTTAAAATCAACCATTGGACTGGCAGGGATCTTCAAACTCTAAACCAATCAACACTTGGACCAACAGTGTCTTTTAAAACAATATAAAAAATCCCTTAAAATACCCTTAAACAACATAAAAAAAATAAAAAAAACATAAACTGCTAGGCTCAAATTGCAGTTCAGAATCTTATTAAATGAGCTGTTGGACTGAGTGTGACACTCAAAATCCAAAACATGGATTTTGAGTTAGACCTTCAAAAATAAATTAAAACAACAGGATGCTTCAAAAAACATGACAAATCAACCACAAGGCTCAAATGTTACTTTAAAGTCCCAAAAGAATCAACCATTAGGGAGAGAATGACCTTAAAAATCTAAAAGAAATCAACAACTAGTCAAAGTGTCCTGCAAAATTCCCAAAAAATCAAGCACTGGACCAACAGTGTCCAACAAAAATCCCAAAAAATCAACATTAAGACATTATTTAACATTATTTAAATAAAAACAATAACCAATGGACTGTCAGAGACCTTCCGAAATAAAAAGTGCTCATTCACAAAAGCAAAATGATGAACCCTTGATGTTAAATTTCCCTTCAAACAGTAAAAGATCAGCTATTAGATCTTCATACACAAATCCACTCTGGACCTACAACGTCTCTTGACTGCTCATTTGCTGTTTCTCTCTTTTTCTGTGCAGCGAGCTGAACTTTAACGCCCTGCAGGAGTTTCCCGTGGCGATCCGAACTCTGGCAAAGCTCCAGGAGCTGTGAGTAACCCTCAGTAACCTTACCCAGCATGCATCTGTTCATGGAGTCCCCTCTATGAGTGCCATCCGGCCCACTAACCCTCGGCAGACTCGCTCAGGGCAGAGACACGCAGTGGTCAGATTAGATCTCCGGCAGCTACAGCAGATGTTCAGTGAGACGAGTGCGTAAGTCCTTCCGTCTTAAGTGTCCTGAAGCGTTTAGGGTTTGAGCCCTGGCCCCCCGACAGGTGCTTCTATACCATACCAAGCGCGTTTACATCAGCAGATCCTCCGGACAACACGTGTTCAATAAAGCCTCACTTCACATCTGCAGAGACAAACATTCAGTCCAGCAGCGGGACAGTCCCAGCACGCCAGCAGCAGGTTACGGCGCAATAAATCTACTGTAATTTTACATTTTTCTCATACTTGAGAAGTACGTTTTCAAACTCTATTGCTCAGTAAATCAGGTAATCTAACCATATCGCCCCCTACACTTCCTGCCATGTATTGCAATCTGTCAGATTGACCGTGTGGATCATATGAACATTATAAAACATTATTAAAAGATTTTAAATGTAAAAAATGTAAGCAAATTATCCCCTAAACTTCCTTCCATGTATTGCAATCTCCGATTGGCCGTTTAGATCCTATAAACATTGTAAGACATTGTTAAGTCAGACCGAATTAAGGAAGATTAGCCCCGTACCTTTTCTCTACATCATTCCAATCTGTCAGATTGGTCATTTGGCTCATTTAAACGTGATTTTTATGTTAAAGAATGAAAGTCAAAATGCCTGCTACACTTCCTTTAATGTATTACAATCTGTTAGATTAGCCTATGGACAGGAAAAAGTCCTTTTTACAGAGGCCTTTTCCCTTGTTTAAAGGGAAAAATGGAAGCTACACTTCCCCCCAGCTGCCTAAACTTAAACATTATCGCCCCCTGCATTTCCTGTATAGTATTACAATGTGTCAGAATGAATTGAAATGAAAATGACAATTGTAAATCATTATAGAGCCTTTTTAAATGAAAAAATAAGACTTATCATCCCTATGCAGAGTATTACGATCTGTTCTAATGAGTGTTTGGATCATATTAACTTTATACCACACCTAGCACATTTTTTAATTGACAAAAATGGCAATGTCAGAGCCTTCCGGTCTGTCAGAACGCACCATATGACATACATTTTGAAAAGAAACAAGCCCAATTGTCTTCATTCAAACTCCGAATGAGCTCATATAGATCAGGAACAGATTCAGCAGCGGTGATACTGAAGTATCTGACGTCCAGTGTGTGTGTGTCCGGCCCTCAGACGTGGATGTGTTTTCTATCATTTTTCAGAGGTTTCCACAACAATAATATCAGAGCCATTCCCGAGAGAGCATTCGTTGGAAACCCGCTGCTGCAGACCATGTGAGTACGTCACACACACATACACATATACCGACATACAGCCTTGCTAATCCTGTGTGAACGGCAGGAATGCGTTTGCATGTCGGCCAAATGTGTCCCTCAGGAGTGATAGGAACGCTTCATTATCTCAGCCGCTCAGTTCTGCTCTGAACATGAACCTCCTGCAGTGTGGAACTGAGATCAGCTTCCTAATGAGATCATTCTTTATGTCGTATTTTTGCTCGTTAACCTTTGAGCAGAGCTCCACCAAATCTTTCAAAATTTCTGCTGAGATCGGAAGTCGTGAGGAGCAGCCAGAGTGAGTTCAGTGGTGCTGAATGGAACCAGACGTCTCTGACACAAATCTTTCCATTTTATTCCTTCACCACACTCACACTCTCCTGCTCCACATGTCTGCATGATGGTAGAATAGACATACATCTAAAAATTCTATTATTAAAATAGTAGTTATATTTGCTGAATTATCCAGTGCCTGGGGAGCAGTGATGGGGATGGTACCTTGCTCAAGGGAACCTCAGGGTGACCTACTGGTCTGGGATTCAAACCCATGGCCTTCCAGTCCTGGAGGCTACTCCCTAAACACAAGTCCACCGCTGGCCAAGATGAAAACATGTACATTTTTATGTTGTTTTTCTTCACAAACACCTTTTTAACAGGAATACATCTAAAAGAGAAACGAGTGGAGCGTGTGCATATCCAAAAGCCCTTTCAGAAAGCAGTTTAAAAGAGAAGTTTCTCCTTTTCCAGACCCATTTAGTCTATTTGGTTACATTTTCTTCCATTTTAAGGAAAAAGATGGACTTTTAGAATTGTTAAGCTGTCTGGTTCAATTCTCCAACACTTTGAACAACAGCTCCTGAAGTTCCTCCAGAACTGATTATTTCATACCAGACGACTACGAACGACATCTTAACCACTTAATGTTGCAGAATAATTCAAAAATGAGCAGATTTATCATTTAAAACCAACTGGGGTACATCAGGGTCCCTGGAAATGGATGACTTGTGCACTTGAGCTGGTCTTCTGTGGGAAGCCTCAGCAATTTTTATACTAAACAGTGTGTCAGAAACCAAATAATGAAGTCCCTTTTTTGAGATCTCAGGTTTCTGATGTTAAGAAACTGAGCACAAACTAAAAACTCTGATTTCATAACCGTCTCCCGCTCTCTCCCCAGTCATTTCTACGAGAATCCGATCCAGTTCGTTGGAAAATCAGCTTTCCAGTTCTTGCCAAAGTTACACACCCTGTAAGTACATCATGGACTGAATCTGACTGTTGAGTTTAATCACTTTGACTGTTGAACTTCTTAATTGCCTGGAATAACATTTACAGTCCAAGAGCAATGATGTGCAAACACCTACTGTATGAACAGGGGTGGGAATCGCCAAAGAGGCGACGATACCATACTAACACAATATTCGGGCCACGATATGATATTATTACAGTTATTTTATAATTAATTGATATGAAATATTATTACATTTCATTGTTAGTCTTAATTTAAACAACATGACCCACTTGACCCAAGTGTAGAAGCAAGTCTTGGGTCAAGTGGACTTCAAGCAGTTATCAGAGCAGACTCTTATACCAAAATAAAAGTATGTTAAGTACATTTTTTAAATTACATTATTTGATTATAATTAGAATTAAGTATTCAGAGTAACGGTGAGTGTGGAAGAGAGGAGAAGAAGAGATTGCAGTGGGTGCAGAAGAGTGGAAGGAGTGACCTGTGATAGATGGGGACCAGCAAGAGTGAAAGGGGAGGACCATTAACGTTAGCAGCTGAAAGAAGAAGAAGAAGAAGAAGAAGTTATTTAAATGAAAGAATTTCTAAAATTAGTGCCAACGCTTTCATATAACGTTGTGTAGAAAAGTATTGCGACAAATAAATATTTAAATGGCTCCCTCTTCTATTGAATGTTAGTCATTTATTTAGAAATTGATTTAAATAACATCCTTTAATACTGAAATGAAACAATGTATTTTAAAGTTACAATTAAATAATGAATGAAACTGAATGCACTAAAAATGTGCATTATTATTTATTAACTGCCATGCATTAGAATGAATTAGAAATGTAGCATCAGCAATTAACTTTAAAAGAATTTTAATAAAGATTTTTATAAAGAGTTTTCTAACAAACAAAATTGATTAACTAATGTTGGTAATAAACATTGTTTTACTTAAAAAATGTTTAAAAAATTAAACATTTTTATGAATCACTTTACTAATGAATAAATTTTTTGTCTGTATTTCATATAGATAATATAACAGATAAAAAATAACATTTAATAGTAAACATTTTACTAAAGTGTAATGATCAACTCTGGAGACAAACTTTACTTTTACAAAGTTCAGTAAACATTTAATAAAGAGCTTTAATTACGCAGGTTAATTAGGAACATTGAGGTAAACAACTTTAATTATTCACCAGAATAATGAACGCCTTACTGTGTGAACTAATGAGTGCTAATTCTCCTCGAAGCTCCCTGAATGGTGCCAGTGAAATTCGGGAATTTCCTGACCTGAAAGGAACCACCAGCCTGCAAGTGCTGTGAGTAAAAACTGCCGAGGACCTTTTCCACCGTGACGGAGTAACATTTGGGGTAAACGTTCTGTAGAAATTTCTGTGGAGTCAACAGTTGTGAAGCAGTCTAGTGTTTAGGGACTGGACCAGGATCAGAAGGTCATGGCTTCAAATCCCAAACCCAGATAGGTTGCCCTGAGGTACCCTTGAGCAAGTTACCACCCCCATCACTGCTCCCCGGGGGGCTGGATATGTCTGAGGATGTATTTGGTTGTGGTTCTCTGTGTTCATAATTGCAAATAGTCACTTTCACTTTCATCATTTGTTCAACGTTACATGTTAATTCTCGACTGCTTTGTTTTGCAATGCAATCGTTTTGCAATGATCTCCAGTTTATATTTATATATATCCCCAGTGCAGGTTATGGAGGACAGTGAGCTGCAGTTGCCTGATTGTACTCGAACGGGAGAACATTGCAGAACATGAAACAATCTGGTTGAGAAGAGAATGAAGTGTTACTCCATTCTGAACAATGAACAAATGATTAGAGTAGCTGCTCTCCACAGGAACTTCTACAGAACCTTTAACTTAAAATACATGTTTTTGCATCTGCTATGTCCTATAATTGTATATATAGATAGATAGATAGATAAATAGATAGATAGACTTTAGAATCTATTCATGAAAAGATGAGTAGAAGAGTGTTCAGATCTCCTAAAGATCCTCATCTTCAGGTCTGCTGTCTGTCCTGAAATCCAGCCTTTTTCAGATTGTGGTCCCCAAGATGTTGATCTCTCTTAACCAGAGCCTGCAGCTGCTCTTCCCATGTTTAAAGCTCAGTATTTGCTGTTATTTGCTCTGGAAATGACCTTTGTGTAACGAAAGAAGCTTTTTCAGTGTAACTACTTCTTCCTCGTAACTCCTGGGGTGTGTTAATGCAGCACAACTCATTCCCTTCTGCTTAATTTCCACTTACTATGAAACTGTGTGATAAAATTACCCCAGTATTTATTGTTTTTAAAATGATTAGAGGTTCAAAACCACAGTCTTGGATGTTTCTGATCATTTTATCTCATTATAAAACGAATCGCTCGTCAATTAGAGGCCGGTTCTGAGTTTAAATAAACTCTGCAGGCCGTAGATTAAGCCACAGTACGGGTACAGCGCCCGGCACCAGTTGTTTAGATTATTCTGGTATAAACTGCTTTGGGCAAACCAGATAACAATAAACATGTGTTGCCTTGGTTTGATGATAAATTGACTTAATTATGCAAATATTTTAAAAACGCTGCTTCCACACTTCTGGCCTGCAGTGTTTGTGACCGTGATTGGCCTTGTATTTATCTCTTATATTTACCTCATAATGATTGGAAACCAGAAAACAAGTTGGGACTGTGTGTAATCCAGTATTAAACCAGTCAGTAGAAGGTCCTCAAAGAGATAGATAAAGTGTGTGTGTGAGTGTGTGTGTGTGTGAGTGTGTGTGTGTGTGAGTGTGTGAGTGTGTATGTGTGTGTACTTTCTGTTTCCCATCATTAATGCAAAAAAAATAAAAACAGAAAAGCGCCGTGTGTAATGAAGGACATCATTTATTCTCATTAAAGCCTGATTGAGTAACCCCCAACATCACCCCCACCCCCCAAACAGACAGACACACACACACACACACACACACACACACACACACTTACGGTAACTGGCAGTGTTTGTCCGTATTCCTGAAAGCGTGAACTGGGCCGAGCGCTAAAATTAGAGCAGTTTACTGTCAAGAGTGTTAATTAGTGTTTCTGCATCTACTGAATGTTCTGAAAAGCAATCTGTGTGTGTGTGTGTGTGTGTGTGTGTGTGTGTGTGCGCGCTCGTGAGCTTGTGAGAGAGCACAGTGACAGTGTATCCGGAGCAAATCTAGAGACATTTAAGTGTTTCAATCACAGATTTAATAGGGATATAAAGCAGTCAGTGGATGTAATAACTGTGTAATTACAATTTAACAACAGCCTCAATAGCAGTGTAACTACTGGTGATGCTTACACTCTTGTAGGTGGCCTTCTTTTTGTTTTGATACAGTAATAATAATGACAATAACAACAACAACAACAATAATAATAATTATTATTATTAGAAGTAGTATTATTAATATTATTTTTGTTGTTATTATTATTGTTGTTGTTTTGTAATTATTATTTGTAGTAGTATTAACATTATTATTGTTGTTTTTTATTATTGTTGTTGTTGGTGAGGTTGTTGTTGTTTTGGATATTATTACTGTCATAAAGATGTTAAATTTGTCATGTGTGTATTTCTCACAGCACCCTCACCAGAGCGGGTTTATCCACTCTACCAGCCGATCTCTGCCAACAGCTTCCCAGTCTCAGAATACTGTAAGAACACACACACACACACACACACACACAACTCTTTCCACATTAACATAAATACCTGTCTTACAGGTGCTCAATGTTGTAAATGTGAATGAACCTCGGCAGTGAAGATCACAGGGTTGTGTGTGAGAAAGAGTGTAAGCTTGCTGGCCACTTTATTGGAAACCCTTCCTTGTATAGCATCTGTACTGAAGGTGTTTCTGATCAGTGTAGTCTGTTATGATCAGGAGAGTGAAGCCCAAAGCTGAATGTGTGTCTGTGTGTGTGTGTGTGTGTGTGTGTGGGTGTGTGTGGGTGTGTGTTTTGCAGTGAGCTGTCGCACAACACAATCGAAGAGCTGCCCAGTTTTTACCACTGCACCTCATTGCAGGAGATGTGAGTGAACTTTTATTTTAATAAAATGTTTTAAATATGCAAATTGCATATTTCTTTGACATTTGTGTGTGTTTGTGTTTGTGTGTATATATATATATATATATATATATATATACACAACTTTTTAAAATATGCAAATATGCAGTTGCATATGCATATGCACACAATTGTGTGTGTGTGTATATATATATATATATATAACTAAATTGTGGCCTTTGTAAGAGCTGTCTAAGTGTATATAAAGGATGTATAAATTCTGTGTTAAAATATATTAGAAAACATTGACTAGGGGAGTGTCAATTTTGCATAAGAGCGCACAAGTGTGTGTGTGTGTGAGAGCGTGTGGGAGAGTGAGCGTGTTGCCATGGTAACAGCGGTGTTTGTTTTGGCTGTGTGCAGTGGACTCCAGCACAATCAGATCAGACGGATCGATATGAACACGTTCCTGCAGCTCTCGGCTCTGCGCTCGCTGTGAGTCACACCCTCTCAAAACATCAGGATAAACACAAACACACTAATGACACACCTTTATACCTGCAGATTACCCGCGCTCCCCTCTCGGAAAGTGATGCTGCCTCCAAGAAATACACCATTCTACATAAACATGTCTTTAAATCAACAGAAACGGATTCTTTTTGATTAGTTCTGAGTGAATTCTTTATAGTAGCTCAATCATTTATAGTTGTTACCAAATAATCTATAGTGCCTCATGAGTAATCCACCATAGATTATTATTAATAAATAACACATAGTGAATAATTTATATTTGTTTTTAGCAGCTACCAAACATCTCTTAGTATATACTGAACATTTTATAGTAAAAACTAAAAAATTCATACCGGAAACTGAACAATTTAGAGTAGAAACAGAACAGTATATAGTAAAAACTGAAAAATTCATGTTGGAAACCATACAGTTTATAGTAACAACTGAGTCATTGATACCACATACTGGCCAGTTTACAGTAAAAACGGATTCATTCATAACGAACCATTTAGAATAGAAAAAGAAGACTTTATAATAGTTATTAAATAGTGGATTTTGGAAAATTTACAGTAGAAACTGGTTAATCTACAGCAGTTACTGAATGATTCACACTGGATTTTGGATCATTTGCAGTAGAAACTGAATCATTTTAGTATTTACTGAACCATTTTGAATCATTTCAGAATGATTCATAGTGGATATTGAATGTATATTATATACCGATTAACGTATAGCAGCTACTGAATAATAAATCTTAATATTAATAAGAACTCTGGAGGATAAAGGGACATTCGCACATCTGGCTTTTCTGAAAGTGTGCCCGGTCCAAAATTAGGCCCAGAACCCAGAACTGACCCTTCTGATCGCCGGACAGAAGGCTGACCAACATCTCCCCCTACTGGCAACACACTTCACACCGACGAGTGTTTTTTGGTCGAGCTCACAGCACGGCTATCAGTGAACTCAACAACTGACCCCAAGATTCAAATATGAGACACTGGAGAAGAAACGGAAGGCCTGAATCAACAGTGGCTCATAAAGTCTGAACTCCAGCTCTGATCTCCCTTTGAAATGAATCCCACTGCTTGAATTTCTCTGTGCAAACTGTCTCTGATTGCCCTAAAGCACCAAATAATCATCACAGAGAGATGATGAGAGGGTGAAACAGCTGCCTCAATAGCTGAAGAGTGATTATTTTTCTTTTGAAAAATCCAGGGATCTGAGCTGGAACAGGATCGAGACGATTCACCCCGACGCCTTCAAGTCACTGCAGTCCCTCATTAAACTGTGAGCATGCATTTATTCACCGACTCTATTTAAGTGGGAGTGTTTAAGAACACCCAGACTCTTAAGGGTTAAACGGGGTTTAAAGGGGCATTCATTCGAGGCTTAAAATGTTAACACTCGTGCTTTACACTTGGGCTTAAGTGGTTAAAACCCAGGATTTATCATCAGCACATTAACGCACATATGGCTTACAGTTAATCTGTTTCAGAGTTAAACTCACACATTTAGGGCTTAAAATCTTCATATTTAAGAGTTTATGCTCAACCTGTATTTATTTAAGATCCAAGATTCAGATTACCCTTCCTAAAACCTTTAAATAAACTTAGACTACAGACTCTACTGTCAGCTTAAAACCTTTTAATGAACAACTAAAGACTCTACTATCAGCTTAAAGCCTTTTAATAAACATCTACAGACTCTACTATCAGCTTAAAACCTTTTAATGAACTCCAACTACAGACTCTAACCTCAGCTTAAAACCTTTTAATGAACTCCAACTACAGACTCTAACCTCAGCTTAAAACCTTTTAATGAACAACTACAGACTCTACTATCAGCTTAAAACCTTTTAATGATCAACTACAGACTCTACTATCAGCTTCAAACCTTTTAATGAACAACTACAGACTCTACTATCAGCTTAAAGCCTTTTAATGATCAACTACAGACTCTACTATCAGCTTCAAACCTTTTAATGATCAACTACAGACTCTACTATCAGCTTAAAACCTTTTAATGAACAACTAAAGACTCTACTATCAGCTTAAAACCTTTTAATAGACAACTAAAGACTCTACTATCAGCTTAAAACCTTTTAATGAACTCCAACTAAAGACTCTAACCTCAGCTTAAAACTTTTTAATGAACAACTACAGACTCTACCCTCATCTTAAAACCTTTTAATGATCAACTACAGACTCTACTATCAGCTTAAAGCCTTTTAATAGACAACTATAGACTCTACTATCAGCTTAAAACCTTTTAATGATCAACTACAGACTCTACTATCAGCTTAAAACCTTTTAATGATCAACTACAGACTCTACTATCAGCTTCAAACCTTTTATTGAACAACTACAGACCCTGCTATCAGTTTAAAACCTTTTAATGATCAACTACAGACTCTACTATTATCTTAAAACCTTTTAATAAACAACTAAAGACTCTACTGTCATCTTAAAACCTTTTAATGAACAACTACAGACTCTACCATCAGCTTAAAACTTTTTAACAAACGCCAACTACAGACTCTACCATCAGCTTAAAACCTTTTAATGAACAACTACAGACTCTACTATCAGCTTAAAACCTTTTAATGAACAACTACTACAGACTCAATGATTTTATGCTTTAAACCTTAATCATTCTCTTTCTTTACAGGGATCTGACTGATAACAAGTTGAGCGCTCTGCCGCTGGCAGGACTGAGCAGCCTCACACACCTCAAACTGAGAGGAAACACAGCTCTGTCCACTTCATTCAGACATGAGGACGTCCCCCATATCAGGTTCATTCACTCACTCACTGACTGAAGCCATTGCTCATATGGATTCTCAACAATGTGCAGAGAATCAGGCCTGGACGATGTCCAGAGCTGCCATCAACTGGAGATATTCTGTGTCGGAAGTGATGTTCTATGAAATAGTCTGTGTGGTTTAGGTGAGGGGTGGTCCTTGGGCAGAGTGTGAAGGAGGCGGGGCATGATACACCCACATAGCAGCTTCTTTATTTGGTCAAACAGCTGTATCCTGAATCTGACAGATGATTTTGCCATCAACAGAAGCTCCTGAATCTCCTCGTCTCTCAAGCTACACATTTTAATCGCCGTCACATCGTGTAAATCGTGTAAACGACCATCTGCCTCTGGTTTTTAAGTGCCTGTCCATTTACTTATCTCATCCTCTTCACAAAATGCATTGTGATGACCAGTGACACAGACTCCCACACAAGCACTACTACTACTATCAGCTAAAAACCTTTTAATGAACTCCAAGTACAGACTCTGCTATCAGCTAAAAACCTTTTAATGAACAACTACAGACTCTACTATCAGCTTAAAACCTTTTAATGAACAACAGACTCTACTATCAGCTTCAAAGCTTTTAATGAACAACTAGACTGTACTATCAGCTTAAAACCTTTTAATGAACAACTTGACTCTACTATCAGCTTAAAAGCATTTAATGAACTCCAACTACAGACTCTACTATCAGCTTAAAAGCTTTTAATGATCAACTACAGACTCTACTATCAGCTTCAAACCTTTTAATGACCTCCAACTACAGACTCTACTATCAGCTTCAAAGCTTTTAATGAACAACTACAGACTCTACTATCAGCTTAAAACCTTTTTAATGAACTACAGACTATCAGCTTAAAACCATTTTGGAAACTGCTTGAGGAGAACCTGGAGAGATGGAGCTATAGACAGAAGAAAGAGACAAAGACAGAATTTATTAGTGTGAATGAAAGGGAGGACAGTGTAGTGGTTAGGATGCAGGGAGGGTTAGAAATTAGTATATTAGAGGGACAGCTCAGGTTGGACATTTTACAAAGTTAGAGAACTAAGATTGCCTTGGTGTAGACATGTCCAGAGGAGAGACGAGGAGTATATCAGAAGAAGGATGTTGAAGATGGAGCCGCCAGGAAAGAGGAGAGGAGGAATATCAAAAACTGTACAGGCCATCAGAGCTTAAATCTGTTTACTCTCTCTTATTACATTCTTTTTAGTGATCACTTCTTTTCCTTCTTCATTATCCAGTGTGGACCAGAGGTATAGGTTCCTCCTGAGGTTCTTCCTCCAGTTTTAGGGATTTTTGCTCACTAGGGGCTCAGATCCAGATTCTATAAAGCTGCTTTGTGACAAAATAAAACTGATTTGACTCTTCATGCAAAGAGCTTCAACATTGTCATTTTCTATGAAATGGGAATCGACAGAAAGATCATGAAAAATTGTGATCATCCGTGACCTGAGGAACATTCTGTGCATCTTTTTTTATTTCCTTAAATTAACTGCCAGGGTTCATTTATTTGACATTTGTCAGCTTCTGGCTAGAACTGATGCTTTCGATTCCCCTGCCCGTGCCTGTGTGTTCTTAAAATAAAGAGCCTGATATAAATATCTCCATCACCCACAGCTTACAGCGATGGAAATCCTCCAGAAGCCAAGACTTGGGATTGCTTTATTGTCGCCTCGAGAACTGTTGTGGTTAAGATGAGAGAATACAAGAGTTGTTATTCTCAGAAAGGCTAATTAAAAACAGAAAAAAAAACATGGTGGTTTCAGTCGCAAACCAAAAACGAGCATCCAAAACAGACTGCGCCCTTGAGCACTGAGGGTTAAACGTTTGCCTGGTGCTTCTCCTGAGCAAATCACATCATCAGGCCTACTCTTGTTAAAGCTTGAAACGAGCAAGAGGCTTTTATGGTTTAATGCTTGCGTTTTATCACTTCTTTAAGCATGCATCTCCTTGTACGTTATGAAACTCTTGATTTTCTTAAGGGCTGTCCAGTAAGGGACTGACTAAACTGTGCCTTCTCCTGAACGTCCTGCAGGGTGATTGAGATGCCCCATGCCTATCAGTGCTGTGTGTTTGGAGCCTGCAGTGGCTACAGAGGGTCCAACCAATGGGAGGAAGTGACTGGCAGTGAGGAGGACGAACTCCAGAAGAGAACGCTGGCCCTGTTCCCCCTCCGTAACGACTGTAAGAACACCGCTTCTTCAGCATCGCATCCTAAAGGCTAACCAAACATCTGATCCAATCACGGCAACAGAAGTTAGGGTGGCCAGACATCCTTCCCAGTGACAGCCCCAGCTGGGGACAAGCCACCAAGAAGAGACTGTCTCTGGATTTAACTGTGAATTAAAAATAGACTATAATTAAAGTGAAAGTAACTATTTTGTCATTGTGAAACAGAGCACAGCATGAAACACAATGATTAATTTAACCACATACGACATGCAGCGGGAGGCAGCTATTTAAGGCTCCCAGGGACCAGTGATAGGGACGGTACCTTGCTCAAGAGTACCGCAGGGCAACCTACTGGTCTGGGATTCAAACCCATGACCTTACGATCCTATGGTCTATTCCCTACACCCTAGGCCACCACTGCCCCATTAGGGACTATAATCTATATAACTATAATCAGAAGGTGTTGGGGTTTGAGTCCCTGAACGGTAGGTTACCGAGGTACTTTTGAGCTAGGTACTGTCCCCATCGCTGCTGCCCAGATGTTGAATGTATGGGTCACTGTGTTAAATGCAGAACAAGCATTTCGTTTGTGGTTTGCTGTGTTTTCAGTATGATAGTCACTTTCACTTTCAAGATAGACTGAACGAGAAAGAGGGCTTTTAGCTTTTCCGTCCATCTGTTGCTTTTCCATCTTGTTTTTACTGAATATTAGCTATTGCTAGCGTTCAGCAGTCAAGACCCAATCTAGTTCATGTTCATATCATTAACGGTGAGATAATTGCATTTGGTGACTTTGGATTGAAAAATTAGTGCGAATTGTGTTTATGTAATTCTTATTAACATTATCTTCAGCTGCCACAAAGAGACATTGCTCGCTGCTGCCCTCTAAAGGTCATTATTAGGAGTTATAGCTTTTGTTTTTACTTTCTTTACTAAACCTTTAAATTGTGGGAACAAAACAGCTTGTCATTGTCAGAAGACAGCAGCCCTCCTTCCACAGGACTAAGCCTCTTAGTACTAAAACACGTTTACTGTTAATAAACCATTAAAGTATATTTAGGTAAAGCCTCAGTTATACCTCCAATAGTATCCCAATGTGAAAAAGTTGAATTTTTTTTGTAGCACAGCCTTTTCCATTTCCATTTCATGTTGAACTAAAATCCCACCAAAGTCCACAATTGAGCAAAAACTTTGTGGGAGACTCAAAGAAGGCCTTTCTTGGCGCTTTTTTGTAATTCCGGGAACAGGTCGAGAGTCTTTGTCTATTTTTGTCTCCTCTACCTGCCTGTTCGTCTTTAATTAGAACAGTAAAAACATGTTGAGGCCGTACAGTAACCGCAAGTACTCGAGAGATGAAATAAAAGCGTGTCGTCTCTTCATGCATTCCTCTGTAAGCAATCTGATCAGGTTTCTGACTTGAAAGGGGCACGGTAATTATGCTTTACAGGGAATGAGATGGAGATTGACGAGTTAAGATCTAAAGGCACCATTTAGCCCTTTGAAAGTAAAGAAAAACAAAGTGTGATTAGGGTTAACTTTTCACTGAACGAGAAGGTAAAGTGAGTTTGACAATTGCATGTGAGATTTACTGGATACTCCCCTGGAGCCAGAGCTTCTGGAAAGATTACAAACTCTGTTTTCATGTCGATGTGATAATGTCAGTCTCTACTTTATGTTTTTAGATCAAATACATCACTCCATGTGCACAAACTGCGCTCCTAGCTGAGGTACGCTCTGGCCCACTAAATCTCATGTTTGTATTTGCAGATGATCCTGATCTGGAAGAATTCCAGTTGGCCATCGAAGAGTCCAAACTCCAAACTAGCATCCAGTGCACTCCCATCCCAGGTGCTTAGAAAAATCGAAAGACTTCCAATCACAGTTCACAAGGATCGCTGTTTATTTCAGGATCTGACCATGATCAGCTTTGTTACCGTATTGCGATTTCGAAGTGCGGAATTGTTCTTAAGTCTTTACTTACTACGAACAATATCTTAATCACAAGGTTAATTAATGTTACGTTTATTTTTTTAAAGCTGTTTTTACAGACGAAGTGCTGAACAATAAAATTAGAGAAGCAAAACTAGAAAAAAAAAGAAATATATATATTTACTATGAATTTTATAATAGTTGCTAGCCGTTAATAAAATAAAATTTTAATTTTTGGAGGACCGTGCTTACTAGGTGACAGATTTGATGGATGTGAAGGAATCTGAGGTCAGCAGATTCCCAGGTTCTTGAAACATCCCAATGTGTAGGGAAAGTTTAAAAACACACCCCTTCTTACTCTGTTGTCTTTGTGAGGCCCTCAAAGAAAGGGTAGATAAAAAATGAAGAAATGGGGGTTAAATATTCATGGAAATATTCAGCTAGTATTTAGATCAGTCCAAAGTTTTTTATGTTTTTCTCCCAACAAGCATGTAACGAAAGAGATGCACCCAAACTTAAAGGAGATATTGTGAAGTTATCTTCATGCAGGTTGACCGCTCAGTAACCTGAACTTGTTACTGTCCCACTTCTGCAGGTCCCTTCAAGCCCTGCGATAACCTCTTCGATAGCTGGGTGGTGCGCCTGGGCATGTGGCTCGTTACTCTGGTTTCTCTGCTGGGCAACAGTCTCCTCATCCTGACCGTTTTCGCTTCTCCCAGTTACCTCTCACCAGTCAAGTTCATCATCGGTGCCATTAGCAGTGCCAACCTGCTGACGGGGCTCTGCTCTGGCACCCTGACGGTGGTGGACGCTCTGACGTTCGGGGAGTTTGCTGTTTACGGCGCTCGTTGGGAAACTGGCAGTGGGTGCCGTGCGACGGGATTCATCTCCATTCTGGCCTCCGAGGCATCCATCCTTCTCCTCACGCTTGCGGCAGTTCAATGCAGCGTTTCTGTAACTTGTGTCCGAGCTTATGGGAAGTCTCCGTCCCATGGTAGCGTGAAGGTGGCCACAGTCGTGTGTTTGGTTCTTTCCCTGGCAGCTGCCAGCCTGCCAATGGTCGGGGTTGGTGAATATGGGGCAACGCCACTCTGTCTGCCTTCACCCTTGCCTGAGGCCCAGCCCTCCACCCTGGGATTCATGGTGGCCCTGATCATGATGAATTCCCTCTGCTTCTTGCTGATCACCACCACCTACATCAAGCTCTACTGGGACCTGATGAAGGGGAACTTTGATAGCGTCTGGGACTGCGCCATGATCAAACACGTCGCCTGGCTAATTTTCACCAACTGCCTCCTCTACTGTCCCGTAGCCTTCCTAACCTTCTCCTCCTTGATGGGCCTCTTTCCAGTGAGCGAGGAAGTGGTCAAGTCTGTCCTTTTGGTACTGCTGCCCCTTCCTGCCTGCATTAACCCCTTGCTCTACCTCCTGTTCAACCCGCACTTCCGCGAGGACGCAAGACTCTTCATGAACAGAGCCCGGCTGGTCCAGGACCGAACGCTCGACTCTTTCGTCTCGGTGGACACAGAGAAGAGCTCATACGACTCCACTCAGGCCCTTGTGTCGTTGGCCTCTAAAGTGGATGTGATGTTTGAGGGCTCCGAGTCGGGCAGCCGACCCTCGGTGCCACTTATCCCGTGTCAACTACAGATGAAAGAAAAGGTGGGACTGACGACACCAGGGACAGTGGATAAAGACAAGATGGAGGAGGAGGACGACATCAGAAGAATGGACACTCAGAGAGGGAACGCTTTCTTCGGTGAGGTCTTCCACTCCTCTTGCCATTCATAAGTTCTGTCTCAAGACCATCGGTTCTCAGGAACCCGATTCTGAGAAAGACGGACAAGTTCTCGAGCCATCGGATAATGGACGATTCCAAGAGGACGACTCTCGTCAGCGAGAACTATATGTAGCGGATGCGAACACTACCAGCGTGGATATAAAGAAAACGGTCTAATATAAAATTGTGACATGATGTACTGGGTCACACGGTTTATTTGCATATCCGACTCGTCGCTCTTCGTTTCGTACGATCGACTGGTGTTTAAAAAGCGAGAAACTAAACAGGGTGTTCAAAGTGCAGAGACGAAACAAATGTGTCTGAATGTGAAAATGTTTTCTCTGGCACACCTAATCGTTAAGGCTGTTTTAAAATAGCACTCATCCACAAAGTGATATCAACCATGTCAAACGCTCACTCCAATCAAATACCATTCATTACCAAGGCCGTATGTATTCCTGGCTCATAATTAAAGCTCGTTATGAATGTACAGGTCTCAACTCGCTTAGATATTTTACACAAACGCAGACGCTCTCGGAGCCTGAATTTTGATTTAATTTTAGGAGAAAATGAACCCAGAACTAGTGCATCAGAACCACAGAAGAGTCACATGATGCTGATGATTAGAAATGGATTTTGAGGTTGGAAATATGTAAATGTTGCGAAAGATTAATCCAAGGAGTGGGCTTTGATTAGGCAACAGCTTGGGGGTCTCCTTTTCAGAACTGTAAAGTAGCTAGCTATTACGTCTAAAATATAACTACCTCTGAAACTAGCATGCTAATTTTTCCCCCCCATTTGTCCCCCCCTGGAGCACACAGTTTGTTTGTTTCTTTTTATATAAAATGTATATGAAAAAATATAATTTTTATATTGAAATCTGAAGCCCTTAGTTTGCAAACCAGACATATTTTGGATGTATATATTTTCATATTTCTGTATACATGTGATGAAAGAATGATTTAATAAAATTATTAGTTTCATACACGTCCTGCTGCTTGGTGGAAATCTTCTGCGTGCGATTTATTGCCATTTTCAATTAAAACAAATGATGTACATACATGAATAGATAATCTTCAGCGAGGGGCGAACAAATGAGACATTTATTCTAGAATTATATATTTAAAAACACAAACACACCCTACACGCATGCTCTCTTTGGCTGCTCCAAATTTTCCTGCGCTGAAAGTGCCTCTCTTTTTCGGGACGTTTTACCGCTTTCCCCTTCGGCAACATTTTGTTCCGCACCCAGGTTAACCTACAAAAACAAAAGTATTAAACAGTAAAGGCCCAAAAAAGTAGACAACCAGCGCCCCCTGCTGAAGAACACCCTGGTAAAATATTGAAAATCTGCTAATAAACTGCCTCAATTACAATTTAAAGGCAACCATTTAAATTGTTCATCAGGTTTGCATTTTTAAAGTACAAATAATGTGAAAAGTTTAATATCTGTTAAAGTTAAATATCCTAAAAATAATAAGAAAAATGAAAAACAGGGAAACAAACCTCATTTGTCCCTGTTTCCCAGGGAAACAGGGACAAATGAGGCTTTCAATCAGTGTAAAGCTTTTAAAAATAAATAAATAAAAAAATTAAAAATAAAAAAAAATGCATTAAAAGCCATATTAACACACTTTCAATGCATTTTCTTCCCTGGAACAAGATTCAATCACTAAACAACACAGATGAGCATCACTCTAACAGCGTTCTACCTTCAGTTTTATATCAGTTTTAGATCCAGAGCTCAAGTGGAGAAGAGAACCAGGCAGTGGGTCTCCGAATCAGGCATTTAGACTTTGTAGGGGAACACAGAATTAGGACCAACAGGTAAAAAGGCATCATTACCGCACCTTTCCCTTTAAAAGTCTCACGAAATCATAGTGTTTCCCAAATATTGTAGTTGCGTCTCGAGTCAAGTTACTAACTGTAGAAGTGAAAACGTTACCTAAAGATGAAATGAGATTGTTTCTGAATATAGCTGAAGATTTTCCAAAAGGAGCAGGAAAACTCACCTTGTTTTGTTTTGCATATTTCGCTGTCCATTTTTTTGCCTTTTCCAGAAAAACTGCTTTGTTGTATTTAAATTCAGATGACTGGGATGGGGGAGAGGAAAAAAAAAAAAAAAAAAAAAAAAAGGATGAACACAAAAGCACCTCACACTGAGGAGGAAACCATTAGAATTAGATTGGAAAGACTTACAATATCTGCCATTAGTGGGTCATCAGGGTTGGGTTCAGCCATGAGGAGATGGATGGAGCTCAACACGGTGGAGATGTTCAGGGAAGGTCTCCAAGCGCCCTAAAGAAGACACAGTCACAGTCTGAGAGGTTCAAAAACACACCGGTGGCTGCATGATGCACCATAACTATTAGAAAAAATAAATAGACATTGCAAAAGTCTGCAGCATCAGACTGTCTAATTGGTTCCAATTGAGGTACTACTCCTACTTACCACTAATAAATAACATTGTTAATTTTTGTTATATTTCAGGGCAGATGTTTGGGCCCACTTTTCATGATATATACTGTCAAAAGTGAAGCCCAACTGCACAAAATATTGAGGTTTCACTGCGACATGATGTGGAAAGTGTCCACACAATCAACTTTGACGTTTAAAAGGCTTGAAGAATGTCCACAGTTCATTCATTAAAACAAAGCTGCAAAACCCACCTGTTTTCAGATCTGTTTTTTGTGATGGCACAAAACCAAGACATTTATATAAATCTTCTCATCCCTCAAACAGTACTTGGCCACACTCAAGGGGAGAGGGATGAAAGGGAGTAGGACAAAGGAAAATACATGAATGTGAATGAAAGGTTGGACAGTGGAGTGGTGAGGATGGAGGGAGTAGAGGAGGTGAAGCTGGAGTGTAAATACTCGAGGTGGACAGTAAGGCGAGCGTGGGAGAGAGGTGAAGAGAGCGCAAGCAGGTTGGAATGGGTGGAGAAGATTGACAGGGGTGATCTGTAACAGACGGGGACCAGCTAAGGTAAGATGAAGCTGGAGATGTCAGAGTTAAAGATGCTGAGGTTTGTGTTGGGAAGGACGAGGATGGACGGGATTATGAATACGTTTGGGGCTTATTTGATATTGGAGCCCTCTGCGAAATCAATCGCAGTAATGATGAGTAGAAATACACTGACAGCCCTGGTCTGGGTCTGGGTCTGACAGGATGAAGACCTGAAGCAGGAGACCAATAAAGCCTAAAAAGTCTTTAAACAAAGACCAATAAATAAGTCAGTTTACTTGTTTCCTCCAATATATCTGACAGTACACCAGGTTCTACCATGTTCTACTTTTCCATTTACGGTTTCCCTCTTTGGTCTGATGAGTCTTTGCAGCTCAAATGTGTATAAAAGTATGTACAAACAAACAAATAAAATCAGTTTAACAAAACTACCAAATATGTAAAAAGCAAAAAAAAGAAGGATTAAGTTACGATTGTGTAAGATTACGATTGCGATTATCAATCCCAGGATTGGGGATCAATCCCAGATTGCTTGTGTGTGATCTCACCTTTGGCGGCATTTTCAGAGCATCCAGACAGATGCGTCCAGCGGTGTCGATATTCGGGTGATAGATGGGAGTCAGGAACCGCATCTGGGGAGGCTCAAACGGATACCTGCCAAACACAGAAACAAAAATCAAGTTCACAGGTACAACAGTGAGGAGGACAAACCTGACAGCAGGAGGAAGAGTTTCCATCCCTGATCATGTTGACGTATCTGAGGGGTCTCACCTGTCAGGAATCTTTATCTCCAGCTCAAATATTCCTCCTTCATACGGCGTGTTGGCACCTCCAATAATCTCTGAGAGAGAGAGAGAGAGAGAGAGAGAGAGAGAGAGAGAGAGAGAGAGAGAGAGGAATGAAAGCGCTGCTAAACACAGTGTGTACAACAGGCCTGCAAGCTCTCCAGTTGTGTTATATTTGTGTGTACTAACGGGCCTGCATGTTCTCCATGTTCTCCTCACTGAAGCTACAGTGGATCCCTGGTGGAGGTTCTGTGTTCAGAAGCTGAAGTTCTCGCTTTAACCTGCTGCTCCTCTGCATCCTGACACTAAACACAGGGAATCAATAAACACAACAACAACAACACTGAATCAATAAACACATCATCATAAACAACAGAGCTGAATAAACACAACAAACAAAAATCAAACTGAACAAATAAACAAGAAAAAACAATAAAAGCAAATAAAAACAACAAACTGAAAAAATAAACAACAAAAAGCCTAACTGAATAAATAACCACAACAATATGAACTCTGAATAAACGACACTTCAATAATGAAGCTCTCTCGTTTGCTTTTCCGTTCCACCTTAAATGCTGCAGCACAACATAACGGAAAGACAGGACCTTTTAAGGTGGAACAGAAAGTTCGAATTAAGAAGCCATGTATTGTCACGCGTTCATCATCAAAACAATTACCTCTATAGTCAGAACTATCGCGGTCTGAAGTCACAATAAGGTATTTTTCACTTATCTTAAGTGTATTTTTATTATTTTTTCTTACCTGGCGTCCCTCTTGATTCTCCCGCTGAAACTTACCGCGTCTGACGTACTTTCCGTTCCCTTGCGGTGCATTATGGGAGATGTAGTTTCCTTTTTTATACGAGGCTCTCCTGTTTCATGAGTCCATTTAGACTTTAAAAATACACCAATAAAAAGCAAATCGTTACAAATTTTAGTTAATAACATATAAAGTAAAAAGTGACGTGAACTGTTTTGAAAATAAAAATGCGACATTGAGATTAATGTATTAGTTGCTGGCTACCAAAAAAATAATGTTTTTTTGGGTTGTTTTTGTACAAAACACAACTTCTATCTACCTGCCTCACCAGATTTGTCCATTGTGTACTGTTGATAAAAGAGTTAGTTTCCATATGCTTTATTTATCATATTGAGCACTGGTGGTCTAGTGGGACTGGATCGCAAAGTTGTGGGTTTGAATTCCAGGCCAATAGTTTACCCTGACATTCCCTTGAGCAAGATACTGGGCCCATCACTGCTCCCTGGGCACCAGATATTAATTTCAGAGGATGCATTTGGTTCATTGTGTGTTTCAAAATGACAAAATGACATACTTACAACCTGCAAATGTAACCCGTCCCACTCTGTGGACGATATGCAGTTACGTTCTATATATTTAATATTCAGTAAACGTTTACAAGAATAGATCCAGCAACAAAAAATTCAGTCTCTGAAAGCAGCAAAGCCGGAGCTCCACTTTGCATCCAGGGAGCAGGGATGGGAACAATACCCTGCTCAAGGGTACCTCAGGGCAACCTACTGAGGGAATCAAACCCACAGTCTTCCGAGCTGGGGCCAACTCCCTAACTTTGAAGGTCTCCTGAGCGGCAGAATTATTGACGCGTCCACAATGAAGACACACACAGCCGTCTGTCCTTCTGTAAAGTCTTATCCTGATGGCAGTGTAAGCAGAGGGCTTCTCCACAAGAAACATGCAGACATCCCCAAACTGGACGTCTCTGCTTTTATATAACTGTTATACACTGTTATAATACTGGTGCTGTATAAAGTGGTGGACTGGGATCAAAAATGGCCAAAGTTTACAGTTTCTTCTCATGTCTTTGTTTTTCTTCGGTTGATCAGTGAATATTCAATGAAAATCAGCAAATGTTTGTTTGGAACAAAGGGACGGTGCATTCGCCTGTGCTGCAGTTCAATGGGTTTTCGCCCTCCAGGTCCTTATGTCACATGACTAAAAAGGACGAAATGTCCACCGGGAGGAATAAAGGGTTAGTATTGTGTTATGAACACAGCAGGTGCAGAATAGGTGTGTGCAGTAACTACAGAGACAATAGCAGTGTGTGTATGTGTGTGTGTGTGTGTGTGTGTGTGTGTGTGTGTGTGTGTGTGTGTGTTATGACAAAGAAAAGTGTCACATCACTTCTGCTGTGTGTAGCTTAAATGTTGCCCAAGCTTTGTGTGTGTGTGTGTGTATGTGTGTGTGTGTGTGTGTGTGTGTGTGTGTGTGTGTGTGTGTGTGTGTGTGTGTGTGCTCCAGTATCTTATCTATTTCGCTTGGGAAAACAGATGATTTACACGTTCATGTACTTTATACGCTGCTGGAGATAAAAAGAAAAAACAAAAGCATTGTTTGTTTAGGGAATTATATTGACCGTGGAAAGTCTTATCCCACAGGAGATTCTGCAGGCTCATACTGCTCACTGTGTGTTAAAATGACTATATTTATCAAAAGTCTCCAGCAGCGCTGACTTTAGTGATCTTAAACCTGCTACTCTGTAAACAGACCACTGAACAGCTATAGTTCGTTAACAAAGCTGCTGCAAGAGGGAACCAAGAGAACATAACTCCAGTTGTGTATCCTGCCTTACAGAATGAAGGGATTCCTAATTTTCAACATTTTTAAAGAACCAACCACCGTGAGAACGAAATGAACCTTCCGGGTTGTTTCTCCAAAATGCTGGATAGGTCTTGCGTCATCTGACTGACCAATGGTGCTTGAGCTTTTACTGAATCCCAACAGAGAAACACGCCCCTCAATATTAAGAAATAAAATCAATAACAAGAAAATAACATTTTTTGAGACATTTTATATATTCTGAGGAGAGGAGAGGTATACTGGGTTATAATCCACTGCAGGCTTTGCATAAACTATTGAACTAAATATTATATCTACAGTTGTGTGCAGAAGTTTTAGGCAGGTGTGAAAAAATGCTGTAAACAGAACACTTTCAGAAATGGAAGTGTTGATCATTTATTTTCATCAATCAACAAAATGCAGTGAATGAACAAAAGAGAATCTAAATCAGATCAATATTTGGTGTGACCACCCTTTGCCTTCAAAACAGCATCAATTCTTCTAGGTACACTCGCACACGGTTTCTGAAGGAACTCGGCCGGTAGGTCGTTCCTAACATCTTGGAGAACTGAGCACAGATCTTCTGTGGATGTAGCTCCTCACATCCTTCTGTCTCTTCATGTGATCCAGACACACTGGATGGTGTGGAGATCAGGGCTCTGTGGGGCCAGAAGAACTGATGCTGCTCTGAAGGTAAAAGGTAGAAACACCAGATATTGATCTGATTTAGATTTTTCTTTCGTTCTCTCACTTTGCATTTTGTAAATTGATCAAAATAAACAATCATTATTTATATTTCTGAAAGCGTTCTGTTTACAGCATTTTTTTCCACACCTGCACAGTACTGTATATATATATATATATACACATTTATATAAAATATAGGATCTTGAATCTGAATTTCCAAGATCAAGTAATGCACGAAAAACACACCTGCTCCCAAAAAAGTCCACCTGTCGCGTGAACTCCGGACGGATTTTTCATCTCTGGTGAGTCACTCTGTAAGCAGTCAGCCTCATTTAAGATCTGACGTAGAAACTAACCGTGCAAACATTTAACAGTTATTCAAAGCACAGGTTTGAAATTTTAGACACAATAGTTTTGCATTTGAATAGAATTTTTAATCACTTCAATTATGTATTTATGCTTCCATTCCAAAATTTATACTATAATTAAGTTTTTATTGCTGTTTTCTCCAAAGTTGTTTACAGGAGAAGGGAAGAAATGTGGGTGTATGACTGGGGAGGTGAATGTGAGAAAGTCTGTGTGTGTGTGTGTGTGTGTGTGTGTGTGTGCGTGTGATTGTTTGGGAATTTTTGGGGAATCCCCAATCCTGCAGAGTTTTAATGATTTGCTTAAATGATTTTCTGTAAGTTCAGTTGGGGATTCCTTGTAAAATGCAAAAGCTCACACCTGGGCAACTGTCTGAGTGAAAGCAGTGCACGAAAACACACACACACACACACACACACACACACACACAGACATGCAAAAAAATGCACACACACTCTCCCTCTCAAGAGTGTGGCTTGAGCAGAATGGTGGACTGTTTGTATATTAGTATTAAAGAGAACAAATTTGCATATGGCGGCTCAAAACCGCTGATTAACAGCTTCTGAAAAACACCACACCTGAACTGCGTCCCCTGATGGACCGTACGTCCATCAAAAGCACACAATAAAACCCTCTTAAATGCTGCAAATCAGGCGCATTAATGGTCAGATACACAGTTTCACTGATGCAGTGTGTCGGCACATTTTGGCTGTTGATAGAAGCTGCAGGTATGTTAGAGGATTCGGACATTTCGCCATGTTGGGAAGGATAATCCAGACCGGAGCACCAGTTAATGCAGGCACACCGTTCCTGAGAAAGTCTTACTTGTTTCATGTGGTTTATGGAATATGAAGTATCTGGTCTGTCAGGTTTGATATTAAATATGCATAAGTGATAAGAACCCTCCTGCAGCTACTGTAAAACACACACACACACACACACACACACACACACACACACTCCCAGTGTCTATAATTGCTGGCAACAGGTGCAGCAGTCTGTAAAGTAACTGCCAAAGCTTTTCCCATCAGGGGATTTTCCAGCCTTGCGGTTCTGCTCCACAGACTCATCTGAGAAATGTGTGAAGAATACATGCAGGATATTAACGCTGCTCACAGTGACATCAGCTTCCTTTAGCTCAGGATGAAAAGAGAAAGAAAAACAAGCAGGTTCAGCAAGGTTTAAACTCCTACACAACTTTCACTGGTACTGTACTGACTCAATGAATCCTCACTGACTCCACACAGGGTCTAGTGTTTAAGTTTAGAAGGCTGTGGGTTCAAATCTCTAACTAATAGGTTGCCCTGAGCAAGGTACTGTCCCCATCACTGCTCCCCGGGTACTGGATTTGGCTGCCCACTGCTGTATGGTGTGGGTAAAATGCATTGGAAATTTTTTGTGTGTGATTTACTTTGTGCTATGTTTCACAATCCCAAATAGTCACTTTCACTTCACAGACTCGTCATAATCTTACTGACTCGCTGAATCCTCTACAAAGAGTCACTGTAGTTTGACTGATTCACTGAATCCTCACCGACTGCACACTGAACACTGATTCCTAACTGGCTCGCTGAATCCTCACCAACTGCACAGAGACTCACTGTAATCTCACTGATTCACTGAATACTCATTGACTCCACACTGACTCACTGACTCCACAGACTCACTGTAATCTCACTGACACATTAAATCCTCACTGACTCCACATGGACTTGAAATGCGTGTAAACTATTGTTTATTGTGTGTAATGTGTGTCAAATGTATTGTCTATTGTGTATAACTTCCGTAAACTACATTGTTTATTATGTACAATTTGTGTAAACTGCATGGTTAACTGTGTGTAAACTTTACTGTGTAAAAGGTGTGTAAACAGTATGTTCTTTGTTTAATTCTTTATTAGAGGTGTGTAAATTGTGTTGTTTGTTATATAAAAGGTGTATAAACGGTACTGTTTGTTTTGTAAAAGGTGTGTAAACTGTATTGTTCATTGTGTAAAAGGTGTGTAAACTTTACTGTGTAAAAGGTGTGTAAACTGTAAACTTCTTTGTTTAAAAGGTGTGTAAACTGTATTGTTCGTTGTGTAAAAGGTGAGTAAATTGTGTTGTTTGTTATATAGAATGTGTGCAAACTGTATTGTGCCTTGTGTTTGTTATTTAAAATATGTGTAAATTGTATTGTTCTTTGTGTAAAAGGTGTGTAAACTGTATTGCTTATTGGGTAAAAGGTGTGCAAATTGTATTGTTTGTTATGTAAAATGTGTGTAAATGTATTGTTCATTGTGTAAAAATGAAAGTGACTATTCTTGTCATTACCACAACATACAGTGAACCACAGTGAAATTACACGCCTGCATTTAACCCATACACATGCAGCAGGGGCAGCTATTAACAGCGCTCCCTCAAGGGTACCTCAGGGTAACTTACTGCTCTGGGATTCGAACCCATGACCATCTGACCTTGAGGCCGACTCCCTAAACACCAGGCCACGGCTGCTCCTAAAAGGTGTGTAAACGGTATTGTTTATTGTGTTAAAGGTGTGTGAACTATTTATTGTGTAAAAGATATGTAAACCGTATTGTTTGTTGGGTAAAAGGTGTGTAATCTCTGTTGTTTGTTGGGTAAAAGGTGTGTAAATGGTAGTGTTTATGATGTAAAAGGTGTGTAAATTGTATTGTTCTTTGTGTAAAAGGCATATAAACTGTATTTTTCATTGTGTAAAAGGTGTGTAAACTGTTGTTTATAGTTTAAATTGTTTATTGTGTAAAATGTGTGTAAACTATTGATGGTTGTGTAAATTGCATTGGTTATTGTATAAAATGTGTGTAAACTATTGTTTGTTGTTTAAATTGCATTGTTCTTTGTGTTAAAGGTGTGTTAACTATTGTTTGTGGTGTAAATTGCATTGTTCTTTGTGTTAAAGGTGTGTTAACTATTGTTTGTGGTGTAAATTGCATTGTTTATTGTGTAAAAGTTGTGTAAACTATTGTTTGTTGTGTAAATTGCATTGTTTATTGTGTAAAAGGTGTGTAAACCATTGTTTGTTGTGTAAATTGCATGGTTTATTGTGTAAAATGTGTGTAAACTATTGTTTGTTGAGTAAATTGCATGGTTTATTGTGTGAAGGGTGTGTAAACTATTGTTTGTTGTGTAAATTTCATTGTTTATTGTGTAAAATGTGTGTAAACTATTGTTTGTTGTGTAAATTTCATTGTTTATTGTGTGAAATGTGTGTAAACTATTTATGGTTGTGTAAATTGCATTGGTTATTGTTTACAATTAGTGTAAACTATTGTTTGTTGTTTAAATTGCATTGTTTATTGTGTAAAAGTTGTGTAAACTATTGTTTGTTGTGTAAATTGCATTGTTTATTGTGTAAAAGGTGTGTAAACCATTGTTTGTTGTGTAAATTGCATGGTTTATTGTGTAAAAGGTGTGTAAACCATTGTTTGTTGTGTAAATTGCATGGTTTATTGTGTAAAAGGTGTGTAAACCATTGTTTGTTGTGTAAATTGCATGGTTTATTGTGTAAAAGGTGTGTAAACCATTGTTTGTTGTGTAAATTGCATGGTTTATTGTGTAAAAGGTGTGTAAACCATTGTTTGTTGTGTAAATTGCATGGTTTATTGTGTAAAAGGTGTGTAAACCATTGTTTGTTGTGTAAATTGCATGGTTTATTGTGTAAAAGGTGTGTAAACCATTGTTTGTTGTGTAAATTGCATGGTTTATTGTGTAAAAGGTGTGTAAACCATTGTTTGTTGTGTAAATTGCATGGTTTATTGTGTAAAAGGTGTGTAAACCATTGTTTGTTGTGTAAATTGCATGGTTTATTGTGTAAAAGGTGTGTAAACCATTGTTTGTTGTGTAAATTGCATGGTTTATTGTGTAAAAGGTGTGTAAACCATTGTTTGTTGTGTAAATTGCATGGTTTATTGTGTAAAAGGTGTGTAAACCATTGTTTGTTGTGTAAATTGCATGGTTTATTGTGTAAAAGGTGTGTAAACTATTGTTTGATCATTTGTGTATAATTTGTGCCAGATGTATTGTTTTTGTGCGTAACTTGTGTAAACTACATTTTTTTGTTGTGTAAAAGGTGCGTAAACTGTGAATGCAGCAGAACAAGCAGAAATCCTGAAGTTCTTTTACGGGGTTTGAATGTCTGAGCAGCTGAAAGTGAGCAGGATCCCACGGGACGAGAGGTGCTCAGGGATTTTGAGCACAGTGAAGTGTTTACAGAGCAAACAGCCAGTCCCTCGAGCAGGACAGGGTGATAGCGGAGGCTGGCGGTGTTGGTGCAGTGAAACAGGTTCATAAAAAGGTGCCATATTCCAGATGGTGGACATTATCAGTCTCAGCAGTGCAAATCAGGCAGATGTCCCAGCTGCTCTGAGAATTAGTGATCTACTCTCAGTGCCAGGAGTTCAGCACGACGTCACTGATCCATGAGCTCATCCTTTCCTAGCAGAAAAAAAATGTTATTTTATCACTGCTTAGTGGGAACTACCTGCAAAATAACTGACCCTTTGCCTTACATTTGCTTGTTGGCAAAGTTATGTTAAGTAATTTCTTCATGAAGAGCTGAAAGTTAGTTTTATTGTTGAATATCAAGTTATTTTCTTGGCCATTTTCTGCAAATCTAATTATTATCTAAGCAGAGAATTCAGATTAGTGGTATTTCTTTATATAAAGTGAAAGATATGCTCTGAAGTTATTTTGTAGCTGTGAAGTTAAAGTCATTTTCTGAACAAAGTTGTGATGAAAAGTTACTTTCTAACTATTAAGTGGAAATAAAGTATTTACATTTCAGTTTATTTACTGAATATGACATTTAAATGAAATCCTAAATTTAAAGATAGTATTTTCAGATTGCAAAAAAGCTCCTTTCTCTTTATAAAGTAATTATCAGATTTAAAAGTATTTTCAGAAATTGAAGTTTATTTGTTGCAAATGTTCATTCATGGATACAATGTTGAAGTCATTTAATGTAATGTACTGTACTGTATGCAAAATAATAAAGTTGAATATAAAATTAATTCTGAATTCAGGGCCACGGTGGCCTTGACTTGTTTGTGCTGAATTATAACTTAATTGCTTCGGTCACTTATTCAGCCTCTCCCATGTCAGGATTTACTGGACCTTAATTTATTTATCTCAGACACACACACACACACACACACACAAACACTGCAGTTATATATCACACAGCTAGACTTTAGGAGGGATCTTTATAGCTTCTGAGAAGCAGAACATCTCAAAATATAATACAATAAATGGTCACAAATCAAGTTCTCTAACAACGTTTTTAGGGAGTTGGCCACAGGATCGGAAGACTGGGGGTTCAAACCCCTTACCGGTAGGTTGCCCTGAGGTACCCTTGAGCAAGGTGCTGTCCCCATCACTGCTCCCCGGGTGCTTTCATAGCTGCCCCCTGCTGTGTTTGTGTGCATGGGTTCAATGCAGAGGTCCAGTTTTGTTGTGCTGTGCTGTGCTGTAACCTCGCAATGACAAGAATAGTCACTTTCACTTCACTTTCAACTGTAAAAGTGCTGATTCTGCAAAATTCTGTTTTTCAGTGAGAAGAAAGAAAAGCCTTCCTATTTTACCTCCAAACAGGGCCTTGATAGTTTGTTGGATTTCTTTATTTCATTTTTCTATAAGAAATTCTAATGCTTGACATTCAATTTTCCTTTCATCTAAACCCTGGTCCATTCTGGATCCCTCTTTCCTCTTTGAAGTTCACACATTCAAATGAAGAAAGTCGGAATCTTTGGAGGACGAAAGTCCTTTGGAGGGCTAGGACTTTTGCACGGGAGTGTAGATGAAGACAGAAGATAAAGCTGTTCGTTCTGATCAGTTGAAATGTTCATTTCATTATGAATTTTGGATTTTGAAATTCTGCTTTTTGCAAGAGCATACAAATTCTGATGAATTAACAATAATTAATAATGAATTTATTAATACTCAAAGTGAGCACATAGTGACATTAACGACAAAAAAGAGGAGTGGAGCCCTGAGGCTTATCAGACTGTTACTCGAGGGGCGGGGCCAGGAGAGAGAGATTTGCATAGAGAGATTGGCACAGAGACATGGGGAATCCAGTGTGTGTGTGTGTGTGTGTGTGTGTGTGTGTGTGTGTGTTTGTGTGTGTGGGGGATATAAAAGACCATTTTCTGGCTGCAGGAAAATCTTACAGGTGAACTCTTCGCCACCTTTCCTTCATCAGACGGACTTTATCTCCATCTGCTCCAGTTCATCTACAGAAACATCCAACACTGCCTCCATCACTGGGAGCACAGCCAAGGTAAACGAACACAAACACAGATTTTAGATCATTAACACTTTAACACAACATCACATGTACTATTAACACCGTTTCTGTTTACAGAAGTACATGTTATTCCTCCACTTTTGCTATTTTGTCTATTTCTTATATCATTTTGAAAAATCTGCAGCCCTTTATATTTGACATACATTTCAGGAACGATTAAACCATGAGAAATGGAGTACATTTATTTCAATTTAAACCTTGCTGCATACAATTTTAGAAAAAGTGAAATGGATATCTATGTAACTGTCTGTACCATGAAAGTCTGAAAGCATCTCTTGATTCAGTTCCAACAAAAATAGAAATCTAAAAATGACACATAATAACCAGAAAGGATAGTAAATGATGCTTGTGTTAATATATATATATATATACATACAGTAGTGTGCAAACGTTTAGGCAGGTGTGAAAAAATGCTGTAAACACAGAACGCTTTCAGAAATATAAATAATGATTGTTTATTTTGATCAATTTACAAAATGCAAAGTGAGCGAACAAAAGAAAAATCTAAATCAGATCAATATCTGGTGTTTCTACCTTTTACCTTCAGAGCAGCATCAGTTCTTCTAGGAACACTCGCACACAGTCAGGGATTCTGTAGGATTATAGTCGGTGTCTGATCAACCAGTTTTACCAAACAGGTACTGGTGATCATCAATGTCACACGGAGGAGAAACAGTCATGTTTGGAACGACCGACCAGCCGAGTTCCTTCAAGAACTGTGTGCGAGTGTACCTAGAAGAACTGATGCTGTTTTGAAGGCAAAGGGTGGTCACACCGAATATTGATCTGATTTAGATTCTCTTTTGTTCATCCACTGCATTTTGTTGATTGATGAAAATAAATGATCAACACTTCCATTTCTGAAAGCGTTCTGTTAACAGCAATTTTTCACACCTGCCTAAAACTTTTGCACGGTACTGTAAATATACACAATTCTGTAAGCTATAAGAAGCTTTAAAATGCATTTTTATAGATAGATAAATAGATAAATAGATAGATAGATTCAACAGATATTTTATATTGTGTGTGTTTGTTGAACCTAGAGTGTCTGCAGCATAAAGGTTTGTGTTTTTCAGAGCGTCCACCATGCTGACCAACCTTGAGCCGGTGAGTCGTGATGTTTTGTTTGCTTGTTTGTTTGTTTACTGCAGAGGTTTTTAAGAAAACATTCAGAGTTAAAGCATTAAAGGTGAGAGCAGAGACATACAGTATGAAATCTAAAAAATAAAACCAATATTTCACTAGAAATATTCTGCACCGAACCCATGGCAGACAAACCCTCACACACACACACACGCACACACACACCACACACTGTGTGTTCAGTTGATGTGCAGATATTTTGTCCGAAATGCAAATAGTTTGTTGCAACTGCTCACACACATCATGCAAATCTAATATGAATCAGTCTGTACACACACCGCAACATTTCACTCTCAACAACATCACCATTCACACACCTACAACACCCTCACGCACACACACACACACTCTTTAAGTCTACATATAATATAATTCCTGCAGCAACATCATGTTATGCAACATTTCTTTCACTGTGCTGCCTGCAAATTATTAATATTATTATTATTATTATTATTATTATAACTTTAATGGCCAGTTTCCAGGAATGAAAGCCTACGAATGGAGCACAGATCTAGTACAGCATTTATAACAAAATTACTCAGTTATATTTTAAATACTCTATAATCACTACTGACAATATCATGTAGGAGATGCTCTCCAGAAAACCTACATACAAACCCCTCCACAGATATTGGAACAGCCGTTTATTATTTTTGCAATTAAAGCATTTGGGATTAAAAGATGGGTATAATGAAAGACTTTAGATTTTCTGCATTTATTCCCTAGTTTTAACATTAAATAAGTTATATTACATAAAGCACAGCACAGTTGTTTAAGTGGAACAGAAAGTTTTAAAGTAAATTTGTGTATTAAAAACACGTTGTTGCACGTGCCTTGCGTGCAAAAGCTGCATCATGAGTTGGGTTAAGATCTGGTGTTTGATTTGATCGGTCCCAAACTTTCCTGCTGATGAAGTCCGTTGTTAAACTGAGTGTGCTTGGGAAACTCTTCCTGGTTGAACTTTGGATGCAATTTTCTTTTAATTATTTCTGTAGACTTAAGAATTAATTCTAACTGATAAAACTGTGAGATAAAGTGACTTTTCTCCCACTTCCACAATGAAATCACACCTCTGCATTTTACCCACACACACTGTGCAGCAGGGGGCAGCTATTAAAAGCACCCAGGGAACAGTGACAGCGATGGTACCTTGCTCAAGGGCACCTCAGGGCAACCTTCTGGTCTGGGATTCAAACCCACAACCTTCCAAGCCAGGGGTCGACTCCCTAACCACTAGGCCACCACTGCCCGCTACATAATCAATAATGGTTATCAAGCCTGCCCTGACACTACCTCCATGGTGCTTCACAGATGAGCTCTTACGTTTGGATAATGAGAATATGCTTTCTTTCATCACACTTTGGCCTATCCATCACTTCGGTACAGATCTTTTGGCCCATTTTGGTATTTTTATCCTTTGTGCTGTTTTGGGGCTTTTCGGTTCTCACTGCTGACCAGCGATTTGTTATTAGTGGTATCACCTCCATGTTTGTGCTGTGAGAAGAAAATCTGATCTCTCATCTTATATTCATCTTTTGCTCTCAACCCCAGATGTCTTCTGTGCCAAACAAATGAATGATCCTTGCAGTAGTTTTACAGATTTTTTCATGAACCACAAATGCAGTGTTGCTTTGAGTTCAAATTTTGCTTCTTTAGTTTAGAACCCAAATATTATCCTGTAGAACAACCCCCATCCTGCTGAAAACTCATTGTTCATTAAGGTGGAGCAGACTTGTGGGTGTGCTTTAAGACACAGTAGGACCACAAATGTGAGTCGGTTCAGACAGACACCAGGGCTGCTGCTCACAAAGCAGGACTGATCTAGTTTTAGATCCAAAACCATGCCTTCTCAATACAAATCACATATGGCCGCCACTTCCTACCATTCCTGGACGTTCCAGGAGTGTCCCCCACATGATAGTGGTTCTCTGTAGGCCACTTATGTGCACCCTGCAAATCTAGGCAGAGAGAGACCGTACAATAGTGGCCCCACACCCAAACCTCACTGTCAAATGTCAAAATTCTATCCTCCCACCTCCAGCCTGCAAACCTGGGGCTGGTGTCCTCCCACAGATTTCTTCTTCCAGGTTGGGAGGCCTGTTCCAAAAGTGTGGAAATGGGGTCCTAATGTGTGGCTATAACAAAATAAAGGAAAAAATGGTTTTATTTACCAATCATGGCCATGCATTATGGTGTTCCCAGGCTTAAGGCCCAAGCTGATGTTGAAGAACAAGCCTTCAGAACTCCTATGGGGTTCATTATAATTCTGGATTATTTCCTCTTTGTGGTATTCAGATTGAAAAATGGCACTGAATCCCTTGTAAGGAACCTGATTTGTTGTGGATTAAATAAATGCATTTTCATAAAAATGTCAAACTGATCCACTAATGGCTTGGTTTGCTTCTCTGGTTTCCTCCTGTCAGGTCCCTGGTTGCGGTCTTCAGCTCCAGTACCTGCCGGAGCTCCGTCCTGAGGGGCCATCGGCTGGAGAGATGGAGCTGGAGGTGATTGAGGAGTATCTGCAGGAGCATTCTGGAGAAGAGCCCAGAACGGAGAACCAGACTGACGAGGAGATCATCATCGCAGGTCAGCGAGAGGAAAAGCAGACGAGGAGATTCAGTTCACTGGAAGCAGCAGGTGTTTTGAACGAAGGATGAGCTCGGGTCCTTTACTCCCCGGTTAATGAGTGACATTTCAAGTGTTTGTTATTCTGTAAAATAATAAAGTGTGTTGCTTTCTAACGAGGCTGTAATGCATCACAGCTTCACTCGTATCTGTAGTTTTGAGTCGGCTGCCAGCTTAACCAGTGGGTCCATCTCATTAAAAACCCAAATATTCCTTCTCATTTAGAATCAACTCTTTCCTTTTTATGAAAACCAATACATTTGTATATATCTGTCTCTTCAATATATCTCTGCCCATACACACATCTTTTCCTTACATTTTGATTCCGAATTCCAGACTGGTATTTTTCTAAGGCATTTTAGGTGTTGAGGGATTGTTCTCCAGATCTTCCTGAAGGACAGCGTCTCTCATTTTCAGTCCAGTCTCTGTACCTGAGCGGTTCTCCAGATCTTCCTGAAGGACAGCGTCTCTCATGTTCAGTCCAGTCTCTGTACCTGAGCAGTTTGATAGTTCTGTGTTGGTTAATCCACACAGTGATCTACGTCTGAACCTCCAAGCAGAACAAAGCATCTCACTTAAGACATGAAGCAGCGAAGAAACAGGAGCAGATGATTCCAGATGATCAGGACAATGATTAGTTTACTCCTGATGCTGATCTAGAACCTTGTATCTTTAGACACTTTGCAGCCTGGAGCACTAAAACATTTTTTCCAGTGTCTTTCATTTATCCTCAATCTGTCAAAGAAAAGACATTTTGAGAGGAATAATATTGTACTTTTGCACCACCAAGGTGATTCCCTACAAAATATAAAATATAAAAAATGTAATTCCTAAAGAACCTGTTTAGCTCTATAGATACTCTCATGTTAATTCAACGTCGGTGTAATTAATTGCCCCATCAGTGAAGCATAATGGCCTCAGCTCATCATAGTAAATTGGTTAATTGGTAACTCATCCACCCAACTGATGACTTTAGTAGTTAAGTAGTTGCCAAAAGCAAAACTCGTTCTTAATATGGACATTTTTTGAGGACAGTTGATATTCTGCAGCTGTGCTGATGACAGAGAGAGAAAACTGGTCATCATAGACTTACTGACGTGTGTGTTTGTGTGTAGAGAACAGTTGGTGGGGTCGGTTTGCATATGAGTGGCAGTACGGAGGAGCTGCTGGAGGGGAGGACAGAGCCACCAACCAGCATCAATGGCCCAGTATATACAACACCAATGAGTGGGTAAGTTGGATTGATAGATAGATAGATAGATAGATAGATAGATAGATAGATAGATAGATAGATAGATAGATAGATTATCTGGATGACTTTTACTATGTAAAGAATGAAATGAGCATCATCAAGTCATACTCATACACAGTTTGTGTACTCTAGGGGGGGCAGTGTTTGTATGAAGCTCCGCCCCTAAGTGACTCCGACTCCCACTGCAGCTCAGTCTGCCCAGAGTTTCCCCCTTCACCCCCTACAGGCGTCCGGAGAACTGCAGCCTGGGAGACCCTGCCCGTACCTCCACTGACCGGTAACAGACCTTCATGAACACTATCAGAGACAGAAAGATAGATAGAAAGATGGATGAATGAATGAATGGATGGATGAATGGATGGATGGATGGATGGATGGATGGAGGAGCAAACAGACAAATAAATGGACATGCAGATAGATAGATAGATAAATAGATAGACAGACAGACAGACAGATTGACAGATAGATAGATAGATAGATAGATAGATAGATAGATAGATAGATAGATAGACAGACAGACAGAGACAGATAGAAGAACAGATAAGTGTTCATGAATGGATGAGGGTGACTGCTCTGTCCTGTGTTTCTCTGTAGGAAAAAGGAAAGAGCGTTTATTTCAGTTTCTCTATGAGATGCTGCAGAGTCCCGACATGCGCAGCTGTATCTGGTGGGTTCAGTCAGCAAATGGAACCTTCCAGTTCTCCTCCCAGAACAAAGAGAAACTGGCGGAAATGTGGGGGAAGCGAAAAGGAAACCGCAAAACCATGACTTACCAAAAAATGGCTCGAGCCTTACGGAATTACTCTCGCACTGGAGAAATCTGCAAAGTCAAGCGCAAACTTACCTACCAGTTCACCGAGAAAACACTGAGGGGGCTCCAAAACAGCTGCAAAAACTCACACTGAGTCAGTCATTCATCCCAAACAGCAAACTGAGTCAGTCGTTTATCCAAAATATCAAACTGAGTCAGTCGTTTATCCTAAATATCAAACTGAGTCAGTCGTTTATCCAAAATATCAAACTGAGTCAGTCGTTTATCCTAAATATCAAACTGAGTCAGTCGTTTATCCTAAATGTCAAACTGAGTCAGTTTTTCATCCAAAACGTCAAACTGAGGCAGTCAATTTTACAAAAAAATGAATTACAAATTAATAATGTATCCAAAAAACTTTTAATTAAGAGTAAAATTAATCCTAAACTATTCAAATTCACTCAATATTGTATTAAAACATTACTTGGAGTTAATTGTTTGTGCAAAAATGATCTGCGTTAATAATTTATGCTGAAATTCTTGTAATAACTGACTTTATAATGTGTCCAAAGAATCGCTGAGTTGATGTCCTGTCCAGTGGAAGTGTCCCTGTGATGCTGGGAGTCCCGTATAAATACTGAGTATTTACAGTTTCTTCATTTGTAAAGTCCAAAGCTGCACTGATGAGATCTGATCTCGCGTGATTGGTCTGTCTGGAAGGGATCTGATTGAAATTTCTGTATCAAAGTTCAATTAACGGTTTTACTTAAAGGACTGACAGAAAACCTGTAAAATGCAGTAAATCTGAGGATTGTTGTCTCGCGCACGGCTACGTTATAAGTAGTGATGTTCATTACGTTGTTGTTTTTATGGCAAATGAAGCATTTTGTGTTTGTATCTTTGTTAGCTTTCATTTACAGCTGTACAGCTTCAAACACTGGACTGAATAAAATCATCCCAACACATGTTCCAGTTACTGTACCTCCTTTTCCCTTCCACATCCCTCCTCCTCCTCCTCCCTTCCACATCCCTCCTCCTCCTCTTCTAAATCTCTCCTCCTCCCTTCCACATCCCTCCTCCTCTTCTAAATCTCTCCTCCTCCCTTCCACATCCCTCCTCCTCTTCTAAATCTCTCCTCCTCCCTTCCACATTCCTCCTCCTCTTCTAAATCTCTCCTCCTCCCTTCCAGATCCCTCCTCCTCCTGTTGTGGTCCCTCCTCCTCTCTTCCAAATCTCACCTCCTCCATTCCACATCCCTCCTCATCTTCTTCCCTTCCAGATCCCTCCTCCTCCCTTCCAGATCCTCCCTCCTCTCTTCCAGATCTCTCTTCCTCTCTTCCAGATCTCTCCTCCTCCTTTCCAGGTCCCTCCTCCTCCCTTCCAGATCCTTCCTCCTCTCTTCCAGATCTCTCCTCCCCCCTTTCCACATCCCTCCTCCTCCTCTTCCTTTCCAGGTCCTCCTCTCTTCCAAGTCCTTCTTCCTACTTTCCAGTTACCTCCTTTTCCTTTCCAAGTCCCTCCTCTTCCCTTCCAGATCCCTCCTCCTCCCTTCTAAGTCCTTCATCCTCCCTTCCAGATCCCTCATCTTACTTTCCAAGTCCTTCTTCCCTTCCAGGTCCCTCCTCCTCCTGTCTAAATTCCTCCAACTCCTGATGTCCAGGTACCTACTCCTCCCTTTCTGTTCCATGCTCCTCATTTCCAAGTCCCTCCATTTTAATTCATCTAACCAGTGTGTGTGTGTGTGTGTTTGTGTGTGTGTGTGTGTGTGTGTGTGTGTGTAGGGGTCTGGTTTCTTTTTAACAGTAAGTAATGCGGTAATCCTTCCAGATAACCAGATAATTACCTCATTTTCATTAATCATGTTCAGAGCCCTAGAATGAGGGACTCTGTGGAGGAGGTCTTAGTGTTGATAAACTAAATGGAACATCTTCACTCAGACTGAGCTTTTTTTCGGGAGGTTCATTATGAAGTTCAGTAGCTGCTGAAGTTCAGTCCTTTCAGTGCTGCTGTTACTGAGTTTGTCCAGCAGAGGGCAGAACGTCCTGGCATTTCAGGTGTTGACAGGATCTGCTGAGGCTCTAATTCTACAGATTCAGGTCATTTACAGTTTAATCGATATTTTACTGGATAATCATGTTGTTGAGCTGAAATAGACTTTTATTCCTGACAGACGGTCTTATCTGTGATTAATCTGAGTGGATTAAACCAAAAGACAATGCAGCAGCGACACACTGCAAATATAAGGGCCTAAATATACAGCGAGAAAGAGAGAGAGACAGAGAGAGAGAGACAGAGAGAGAGAGACAGACAGAGGGAGCGAGAGTGACAGAGAGAGAGAGACAGACAGACAGAGAGACAGAGAGAGAGAGAGACAGACAGACACAGAGAGAGAAAGAGACAGACAGAGAGAGTGAGAAAGAAAGAGAGAGAGTACTATGTAAACGTTTTAGGCACCCGTGAAAAATAGATTTACAAAGTTTTCATTTGGAAATAACCCATTTATTTATTAGCATTTATTAACACTAATGTTAATAAATACAATGCGATCAATAATGTACAGCAAATAGGGCCAGTTTTTAACTTATAAAAAATGACTTTTTATTCTTCTTTGTATTTGCGTAAATTAAAATCTCCAGCTCTGTTGAGTTTTGCCTTTAACATGTTCAGGATTAAAACTGCTCAGCATCAAAAATAAAAGCTGATTGGAGCATTAGCTCCATTAACTTATTAAAAGCCTATAAATGGAGGTCTGCGGCGATGGGACAGGTGTAAAAGGTGTTCACTAGAGAAACATCACCTCTAACTGGTGTTCCTGAGCTGTGTGAGAACCTGACAACCATCTGACGGCTTTACTTGCTTCTGTTTTGGCTGCAGCCAGTTTGTGGGTGCTGCGAGGAAGGCAACAGACTGTATAGTTATCACCTGATCGGGGTTTATTCCCTCCCACCAAACTATACAACCTACTACCTCACCCCGCACGGCACCTGGAAGGGTTCTCTGCAAAATAGCTTAGGTTCCTCATCATGAGTTTTTGATGTGAAACGCTCATTTCTTGTGAAACTGATAGAGTCACAATGGTTCACAGTGCTGGTGAATGGAACCTGGATCTCCTTCACAGACATGGAATGGTGGAGAAGATGCTGCCTGAGTCTGAGGATACACAGTATTGTGCAAAGGTTAATGTCAATATTCACTACCACCACCGTTACTCTTCAGCACAGCCTCAACTCTCTTAGACCAGCTCCTTTCTTTAAGTCATCTTCAGGAACACTTCTCCAGGCTTCATGAAGGACGTCCCAGAGCTCTTCTCTGGACGTCGACTGTCTTGTTTCTCCGTGGAGATGATCCCATACTGCTTCTGTCTCTAAAACTGCTCTGGACTAAAAATGAGAACCAAAAACTTTGTCCTCAGTAAGATCTGGAGACCTATTTCTTAAAGGCATGCTATAAAATATAAGAAAATCTGACTGTTTAGAGGAAAATCTGGAAAAAAAAACTGCATGGGGCAGTGGTTTAGGGACAAGGGCGCAGGATCGGAAGGTTGTAGGTTCGAAACCTAGACCTGTAGGCTGCCCTGAGGTATCCTTGATCAAGGTACCATCCCCATCACTGTTCCCCAGGTACAGGATGTGGCTGGCCCCTGCTGGAGGTGGTATTTGAACCTGCAACCTCTTGGTCCATAGCATCCTAGCACTAGACCACCACCACCCATCGATATTCCACCGTAACTGTGCTGCATTTTATGCTGTAGCTCCTCTGCAGGTTTGAGACGTTGTCATCACCAGGGGTTTATGGAGGAATAGGCCATGTCTTTGGGACAGACAGTGGACTGTACAGTTTTGTCTCAGAGGGAGATCAGTTGACTCCACAAAACTGTCCAGTCTGTCTCGGTCTCAAAGACAGAACACACATAAACACACACACACTTGTTTTTCTCATCTTGAACTTCGACCTGCAGGAGTAGAAAAGTTTCATCATTAAAGAGAAGCGACAAACACATTAACACAAAATAGAAAAAATGTTAAAAATATAGAATTAATGCTGCTTTTGCATCTACTGTAAATACAGGAAACAGGACAGTCTTGTTTAAAAAAGCAGCCTGTGCTGCAACACTCTTTATAACATGGGCGGGACTTAATCGCTGTAAGATTCATTGGTCAACGTGTATAAATAAGTCTGGTCATCAAAGAGAATCTATAAAAAAATGTCCATATCAGAGAAATACATTTTTCTTAAAATGTTTCAATATGAAGAAAAACAAATATCCCAGCCCAGCTCCTTTCTTTAAGTCCTTGAGGAACACTTCTCCAGGACAGAAGGACGTCCCAAAGCTCTTCTTTGGAAGTCGGCTACCTTTTGTTTTCTGTCCTTTGTGGAGATGATCCTACACTGCTTCTGGAACTGCAGGTACAGGTAATGAGGAACGTTGTCCTTCAGGAAGATCTGGAGACCTATTTCTTAAAGCTACATTTAAAAAAAATAAGAAAGTCTGACTCTTTGGAGACCAAATATGAAGAATGAGGGGCTCAAGACTTTTGCACAGCACTGTAAATGTGCATTAAAACTGAGGGTTGAATAAAAATGTGGCTTCACCACATTTGGTGAAAAACAAGGTAGAGCTCAGGGCACAAAAATAAAATAAATGCCGGAAATGATCCCTTTAAAATAGGAACCTGTCGGCCCCATAGTGATGAAGACTTTGTGTTTGGAATGTTTTCCTCCTCTGAAAGGCGTGAACACTGCGACTTCCAGCCAAGCCAGAAAAAAAACCCTCTTGATACACTGCCAGGAACTTTTTCTGATTTTACGAGAAACTGAGCCAGCGGATGCTCCGCCATTGTGAGTAAACAATAAACAGAGTAAACAATAAACACATAAAACACAGCATCCGCCTCGGAGCACTGAGTCCGAACACGCAGGAAACAAAATGGCGTCGCCTCGGCCATCTTACAGCGCCGCTCTTTATGATAATGAACCGAGCACAAGGACTTCTCCGACTGACCGCTACCAGCCTGTTTGAGGGTGTGTGTGTGTGTGTGTGTGTGTTGGGGTAACAACAGCTGGCACCAGTACAGTGCACACCGCCAAGATTCCCTCACCGGAGAATGAGAATCTATTAGAAGATCTCACACACTCCAGCCTGTTCAAAAGCTAAATCCTCTCACGGAAGAAGCCCTGGCATCATAAACACCTGCAGGAGAATATTTACTGAGCTGTTAAAAAGGAAATGATTAACTAAAGAGCAGCACGGCGAAGAAATATGAGCGAGAGCAAAGCTGTAAAGCTCAGGAGAAATTTACAACACCTGTAAACCAGAGGCCTGACAGTCACTTTATGAGCAAGAGGTGAAAGGAGATGTTCCAGCGCCTGGTGTTTGGCATTTGGGAGAATATACAGTGCTGTGTAAAAGTCTCGAGCCCCACATTTCTTTATATTTTGCTGGGAATCACCTTGTTGGTGTTAAAATACTGTTTTATTTCTGTCAAACTGTCTGATCTTTGTCATATTGAGTAGATTCAATGAAATGGGAACTATGTTTTAGCATGGCTCCAAAGTGTCTAAAGGTACAAGGTTCTAGATAAAGGGGTTCCAGCCGCTAAGCTTTCAGCATCAGCGGTAAACAAATCACCTGATCAACTGGAATCATCTGCACCTGTTTCTTCACTGCTTCATGTCTTAAATTAGACACTTTGTTTAGACAAATATCACTGTGTGGATTATCCAATAAAAAGCAATCAAACTGCTCAGGTACAGAGACTGGACTGAAAATGAGAGACAACAACACTGTCCTTCAGGAAGATCTGGAGAACTGCGCCTCAGCAAGACATCAGATATACAAGATGGTCTGGATCTTTGTAAGAAATGAGCTCAAGACTTCTGCACAGCACCAGGCTATGGAAGCTTCTATCCCACCATGTAGCTAAATTCAAACTGCCCTCACTTGCCTCAAAACATGCTAAGCTATAAAATAATCTCCCATAAAGCATTCGTTAACATCTCTCCACGTAACAACAAATCTCCATCTAACCCAGAGACACGGAATCCGATCATCCACCAAACAGAAGATCTGTGTCCAGCAGTTTGGAAGGATTTCAGCAGGGTGTTATCTGGCGCCCCAGCAGTGAGACAGGAGGAGCAAACGTTATCTGTCAGACGTGAATGCTTTTAGAATTTGTAGACATGCAAATGATTTGGCACAAATTTCTGTGGTTTGTGGTGCTTTTCATTGATTTGAAGCTCATTTCAGAATTTTAAGATTAATATCATGTTTCTGCGTCTTAGTGAAAGTGCTAGGGAGCCTCCCAGCATGCTGAATTAAACCATATGGAAGTTAATGACATTCTGCAGTAGACACAGCTGCCTGTATTTGGGTGGTGATGGGGCAGATGCTATTAACGCAGAGTATTTAACAGGGATTGCAAGATTATCCGTGGCTTGCAATGATGAAAATGTAGGCCATATTATCAGCAAAGAGGATGATGCCATCACATATAGGACTGCCAGTGGGTAGATGCTCAGGATAGTTCCATATCAGCTCTCTACCATCCATCTACAGCTAGTCAAACAAAAGGAATTCATTTATACGGCACCCATGGACTAGCTAGTTTAGCTATAAATAAGTTTTTCTTTCACTTTCTTAAAGTTTTCTTCCAGACTCTTCTGATTCTGAGATTCATTTCAGAGCTCATGCACACCAGGATTACCACATACAATGACAAGGAAACAGTTCAAGCCTCTTTGCGCTATGAACCTGCCCATCTCCTCACCTTTATTTAAGGTTCCCATACCTGGTCTTGGAGCCTGCCAGCTCTGCAAAGGATATACAAGGGAGGGGGCCTTCAAAACCAAGATTCCTTTAAGCGTTTAAGCTGCATTTAAGCCTTGGACACTCTACATGTTCTTCAGATTGGTCAGATTTCTGTACCGTTCCTCCAACAAGCTTTGCCTGTAATCAGCAACAGCTCCACATCACATTAAACCTTCATAAAGAAGAATCTCCCAACGGTCTGTCTGCTCCCCAAATCAGTCTTCACAACCAGAACTTCACAACCAGAACAACAACAGAACGTCACAAACGAGCCACATCACTTTTCCCACAACAGGGTTTGCACCAGATATTTAACCTTCTTGGTGTTTCTCAAACATCTGTCTGGAATTGGCGAGTCTCTGCCTGGCCGTGGTCTAGTGGTGGGTACTTGCCTATGGACTCAAGAGGTCCCAGGTTCAAATCCCACCTCCAGCACTACCACCACTGGGTCCCTGAGCAAGACCCTTAACACTGAATTGCTCCTGGGGGGACTTCGATGTGGAAATCACTCTGGATAAGAGCATCTGCTAAATGCCACAAATGTAAATGTCTCTCTGATGGCATCTTTAAAAAGTTCACATTCAGCATTTGGAGCCCCAAGTAAATGCCATTATGATCTTGGGTTCATGGAGCTGTTTTTCAAAAATGGTACACAGGGAAATTAAGAGCTAAATTCATGAGGTGTGATCTTCTGAGGGTTGTGGCACCTTTCCCAGTCTCCAGGAACAAACCTCCTGGAACTCCTGATTGGAAAAGACGGAGGAAAAAGTCCTGTAGGTCCACATTGAGAAAGCTACCTCCTGCACAGCCTGCATTTTTATACAAATCATTAAAATGTAGAAATGCTAGAATGTGGAAGAAATGTTAGCTCTTTAATTCTCAGCCTATGGAGTTTCTTCAACTACCTAAATCTGAGGTTTAATTCATCCGTTGTGAATGTATCAAATGCATATTTTGTGTCAACACAGGCACAGGATTGAAAATGCAACCCACATTAGGTTATCATGCTTGTTCCTTTCACTTATTTGTGTATAGTAAAGAACAGCTGCCATTTTGCACCTGCTGTTTACGCCGTTTTTGGTATCACATGATTTTTTTTCTAGCCATGAAAAAAAACTGTTCCACCTGCAGACATTGTGATTCAAAGAGAGGGAAACAAATGTGAACAGATGAATAAAAGGCCCTCTTTCTTACCCAACGGTCTAAAGGCTCAGTCGCTAGCCCTCATGATCACCCAATGACACGAGGGAAACCCGCAAATCAATTCAACTTCTTGCTTGATTCCAAGCCCACAAGTCATAGAGATTTCCTTAAAACAAACAAAACGCTCAGCGATGGAGCGACGTTAAATCCGCAGGAACCCAGGGAATGTTTGGCACGATCACAGAGATTGAGAAACGAGACGATTGGTACAAATTCGCCTGCTCTCTGTCTTTCCTGTCTCTCTTTGCCTGTTGCCAAGAAATGGGCAGTGTCTGCATGCCAGGCTGAATCTGAATGTGAATGAGTGAAGGAGGAGGTGGGGGGTTGGTTTCTGGGGGGATGGGGGTGGTGGATGTTGGCAAAGACAGAATGAGAGGGTATGATTAAAAAAAAGCAACTGCAGACAGTGTCTTTGTGCCATGTTATTCTATGGCAGGAGGGCATTCTCCTGATTTACGAAGTCTTAAAGCAATATTCTTCGCCCAGAACCTCATCAGTGTCTTAAAGCTATATTCTTCACCCAGAACCTCATCCTCAGCGCGTCCAGATATCGATTGGTCAGTCATAACACTAGTGTTAAGAACTCTGGCAAACATGTTACATATATCCCAAACTTTGGCCAGATTCCATTCATGCATTCACCAAGATGCGTCTTCAGTGTGACCAGATGAGATTCACAGATTTTATTTTGTCCATTTCCTTGTCCTTGTTTGCACACACATCAGTAAGCTGGACTCTACTTGATATGATACTTGAAACTTTCTTTCAACCAGAGACCCAGAAGACACTTAGTTGCCAAATGACTCCATCCTTAAGTCACTGCAGAAATTGAAAATTAAGTTTGTCAGCTTGTAACAGCCACTGACTGTGCAGTTTCATCTACTGCTTTTTGGATCCAGACTCATCCATAGTACTCCAGAGCTTCTCTTTTTCACGACCTCCTTTAGTGGTAACCCATCACTTTGACTTCAGAATCACAGAGGTGTGTCTATTTTCAAAAGGCCAACATTCATTTTCTACAAAGTCTTCAGATTTTTAGTTTCCCAGGGATTTTTGTAACTGCCTGGGGATGTCCATGAGAAACTTTGGGCTAAATGTAGTAGGGAATGCAGACTTAATTGGTTGGGAACAAATCAGATGTTTCTAAATCAGTTCAATGCTTCATGAAGGCAGAGCTGAGGGCTGATGTGCTAGTCAACATCTTCCAAGTCATTAGGCCATGGATGTACATTAGTATGGCTGAAGGCAAAATAAAAGTCCCTTCCAAAAGTTCTGGAACAGCAAGGGCAATTCATTTGTTTGCTGTCTGCAAAACAGCTGTCTCCATTTCTTCCAGGACCTGCAGCTACAGGACGATTAAAGAAACTCATGGCAGTTACTGAGAAGCAAGATCAGCCAGTCATTGGTTCTGACTATTCTTCTTCTCTTCTCAATTAAGTGACATGGATAGGTCCCATGCAGGCTCCATGGAGATTCCTCAAAGGTGTCCCACAGGGCTCAGCAATTGTTCCCTCAGCACTTGCTCTTTTGGCGGTGTCATTTTCACTTAGGCTTTTTCTGTCACACCTATGCAGACAAAGAGCTACCCATTCTCCCTCATCTCTTAGCATAACGCCACCAGGATAAGCTTTTCCAAGCAGAGTTTTGTGCAAAAGTCTTGAGCCCCTCATTTCTTCATGTTTGGCTTCAAAGAGCCAAACTTTCTTGTGTTTTAATGTATTGTTGTTCAATACCACAGTTCTCCAGGCTTCCTGAAGGACTTTAAGGCTCTCATTATCAGTCCAGTCCCTGTACCTGAAGAGTTTTAGAGGTAGAAGCAGAGTGAGTATTTGCATGTTTGTTTGCATATGTTGCAAAAAGTCAGCTATTGCATCATTTTACTACAAGGTGTAATAAAATGAGTAGCAACTCAAGATATTTGCACATTATTTCATATAAAACAAAGCACATATCACTATGGATAAGAGCATCTTCTACATCAGCCTCTAAAACAACTGATAATTAACATTCAATTAACATGGAATAATATTGATCATCACATAAAGATGCCATCAAGGGAAGGTTCCACAAGTGAACAGTGTCAGTTCTTGATGGTGATGTTTTGGAGAAATGGGCAGGATATGATCAACTTGACCAATCTGAAGGCTAGACAGCTGGACCAGATCAACTACAGAAGTGTAGGTCTTGTGGGACGATGCTAGTAACTATCTACATTTGTCCAAAGAGGGACGGCAAATAAAGCTGCAATTGTCTGATCTCAAAGAAGAGTTTACTGATTGATGCTATGGCCTTCAGACCATTCAGAGTGCCCATGCTGACCTCTGTCCATCATAAAAAGCACCTACAAAGGATCTGCAGGACCTACTAGTCCAATCCAGGCCCTATTCCACAGTTTACAGGAATTAAATGATCTGATGCTTGGTGCAGAGACCACAGATCACCTTGAGATGTTTGTGGAGACCATGCCTTGACATATCATGCTATGGTTGGTAACTGTGAAGTCAAACATTTAGCAATTTATTTTTCAGATTTTCTAGTCATATTTCCCCAATCTTAACACCAGCAGCCTTCCTGGAAGGTTGCATATCAGAAACACAGATGGAAACTCGCTGCTCCTCCAAAAGCCATTTATCTTACAGTATATAATTCTCTTTCTTCAGGCTAAACCCACGAGAAACACCCTTAACAGCAGGCTGCAGAAATAACCCAAACCCATCCCCCCAAAAAGAAAAACAAAACAGGAAATAGGCAGGGTTTGACTCAAGTTTACTTTGCTGTGTTGCTGACTATCCAAATGCAAAGATAACATGCAGCCTTGCCTCGCTTCTGCACAAACTTCACACACATCTTCACCATCTCTGCACAGTAGCTGTGTGTTTTTAGAAACCCATCTCCTGACACATCTCTGCACAAAATAGCAGAAACTTCTGAGTAAACTTTTGCATTCTGACTTTATATGAATTTGGGTTGCTTCAGCAATATTTGGAGTCTTTAGGGAAATACTCCTCTGCTGCTAAAAGAAGGACTTCCTGCTGATAAGTGTTCCGCTGTACAGACGCACGCTAATGTTCAGCCATACAGAGAGGATACACTGCACTCATTGGCAACTCAGAATTTCCAATCTCCAACTAGGAAAAACCAAAGAAACTCACCCTGCTTGGCAATTAAGGTATATGGCGCCATGGCGGCACAGTGGGTAGTGCTGTCTCCTCACAGTGAGAAGGTTCCGGGTTCTGTTCCCAGTCTGGGTTCTTTCTCTTTGGAGTATATATGTTCTTCCCATGTCTGTGTGGATTTCCTCCAGGAGCTCTGGTTTACTTCTGCACTCCAGCGGCAATCAGATGTAGTGGAGATGATCATTTTCTCCCTTGATATGTGTATTTGTCCTGTGATGGCCTGGCAACCCGTCCAGTGCCTTATCTATCATTAACCTCATGTGCACTGGGATAGGTTCCAGCACTACCCATGGCCCTACTCAGGATAAGCATTTGAGATAATAATTGTATGAATGAATGAATAACTTGGGTATAATGTCTCAACCCCAAGTTCACCCAATTTCCACTTTCTATGCTATTTCCAACATGGCCGCTTTCAAAGTCATCGATTTATCCATTTTGCTAAATTAATAAACGTCTGTATGTCAATAAAGATACTCAATTTCCTAAAAGATAAGAGCATGTCTGTTCCAGAGTGTCTTATTCTCCTCAAAAAGTCCAACAGAAAACCTGGAGGCAGCCATTATTTCTCCTCCACTTCGTACATCAAAGGCCCACCGGTCGTAAATTACATCATTTCGACTGCCCAGCTCTGAGGTCCATTGAACACAGCGATGATGTTCAGCCGTAAAGAGACACACTAACGTTCAGCCAAACTGAGGGTCTACAGTAAATGCAGGAAGTGAGCCAGAGAAAAAAAAAAGTGAAGCAACACCATAAGTTCATCTGAGGAGAATGGGGGAAGATACACTCCCCTCTTCCCTCCCTCCGTCTCTCCTTCCCTCCTTCTTTGTGCTTCGCTCTCGTTCTACGGCTCAAAGGACGAAACACGCTTAGGTTTGTGGCTCTCGAAGCAACCCCGGGCTCACACTGATGCAGCAAAGCACAAAGTCACATACCACTAAAAACAGCTCTGCTCTGCATCTAGTGTCTGATTCAGCCTCTCTGTTCGACTTCAGAAGCAACTACCAGGAAAAGTCATAGCGACAGTAAGACCAGAAGTGAACCCAAGTGACAATAAGGTTTAACATTTAGTACAGTCACACACACGTGGCAAATCGGCGCCATCTTGACGCTGAATTTAAATATACTTTTGCCAATTTTCCAGCAAGCAATCATGAGTTCCAGCCTTTAGCAGTGATTCTGTGAGGTTTTTATTTTCTAACTTTGGTCTGCAACACAATATAGCAGGTATATTATCAGTATCTGCATAGAAGTTGGATTAAATAGTTTTCTTTCTATCCTTGAATTCTGAAATCAATCGTTTTTCTACAATTCTGTCCTTTTTATTTGTGTTTACAATAAAACCCAATATTTAATGCAGTATAAGAATGACTATGTTCATATATACGTTCAAATCCACCTCTTTCTGATAGTCTATTTGTCTAATAATCTGGCAAATAGATATGCGATACAATCTGTATAATTAGAGTTTGTTTTAACAAGTATGCACTAAAACTGAATCTGAACAAAAGGGTCAGCTGAGAAACATTTTCAGAAAGTTCCGAGAAATAATGTAAACTTAACGAAAGCAAGAAAATCTACTTATGATATTTGCAGATTGTTAACTTTTTTTTGTACAAATATCAAGAGAAAAATACATTTCAATGATCGCTGTGTCATCAAACATCACAGTAACTTACATCTACAAATGAGAATCTGAACCTATAAACAATAAACAAACCTGTGACAAACAAACCTACAACAAACTAACAAACCTACAACAAACTAACAAACCTACAACAAACTAAGAAACCTTTAAGCCACGAATCGACAACAAACTTGTAACAAACAAATCTATAAACTTGAAACAAACTATTTTACAGCAAACCTGTAAAAAACAAATCTACAACAAGCAAACAAGTCTTTTACAAACACAGCAAACAAACAAACCTGTAAAAAAGTCTGACCGAAAAAAACAAACAAACCTGTGACATCAAATTTCAACAAACAAAATTATAAAAACGAAATCTAAAGCAAACAAACCTGTTAGAAATGAATGTTCAACAAACAAACCTATAAACTGCAACCTAGCGTGGAACAAACAAATCTGTAACAAACCTAATTTAAACAAACGTGTAGCAAACAGCTAGCAGCCCTGTAACAAACAAGATAAACAAAATGATAACAAGCGCTCCTTTTTGAAGTAAACCTAAAACAAACAAAACAAAACAGACAAATTAGCAGTAAACAAATGCGTAACCATCAAAACTGCATTAGATACACCTGTAACAAACGAGTGATGAAAAAAACGACGCATTAACGATTTGGTTAAATGGCATGAAACGGAGGATGGTCCTGCTTTGGCCCTTTATACAGTTAAAAAGTTTTGTTTGAGCATAGAAATGGCGGATAGTGAGTCATGGACGAGGGGGTGAGGCAGACACGTTTACATGAGGATGATGATGGCGAACAGGAGAGGAAGAGGGAGGAAAAATGGATAGAAAAAGTGGTTACGATTAAAGCTAAAGGAAAACAGCAAACAAACAGAGCAGTAACCTTGCAGCCTTGGAAAAAATGCTGAAATACCTGGATGGTGGACGCTTGAAAAATAAAAACATCCAGACATGGTTATGGCGGCGAGAAAAGACACACTCTCACACACACACACTCACACACATATACATATACACACATACGCAACAACACACAAACCTACACATACTTACTATCCCAGAGAGACAGAAATGAGCTTGAGGAGAAAGACTTAGTAAAGCGTCCTCGGCTTCATCCGCCTTACACACACACCCTGCCCACTTTGGCACAGATGCCAAAAGACTGAGACAAACAGAAAGAGAGAGAGAGAGAGAGAGAGAGAGAGAGAGAGAGAGAGAGAGAGTTTGGTTGGTGGGGTGTAAGCAGAGGTGACGATTTCTGATCTTTGCAGACCTAAAGGCACTGAGGTCTACAAGCAGTTTCATGACAGAAACACCAAAACAGGGTTTGGTTCCATGGAGAACATTTCATTCCATGGCTCTTTAAAGCCAGTATCTTGTTACTTCATGTCTCTGGCCTTATTTAACATCATTCGTCCCTTCTTTTCAAAGGCTAAGGTCTTGTTTTCTAGTAATCGTCCACCAAAATGCAAACAGCCTTAGCCCTGCCTCTGAGACATCTTCAGACTGTTTGATGGCATCACCTTGCACCTGCGGGTGGGAAACCAATAACCAATACTATCATGTTTCCCCTCCCCTATCACCTTCCCAAGCATTATGGAGAGAAATCGAATAGCTAGAGACCCTCCCTGATACAACTCGCAAACATGTCACCAAATCCCATTCAAGATGATAAAGTATCATTCCAGTATCATTCAAGGTTCTGCACCTATTCAAGACCCTTTTTTGGTTGCTGTTTTCAAGAGTTGCCTCCCAGATTTATCCATTAGATCTTTCCATCCCAATGGCAGTCTCCCAGCTTCCAGTGATCGGCTAAGTGGGCCTCAAGAAGTAGCTCAAAAAGCTGTACAGATGTTCCTCAGACTGGCCCTCATCTGATTCCTGCGGTACGTCAGCTCTTCACTCAGGGTCTCTTGAAAAGGCTAAACACTGAACTGCCCCTTCTCCAACCCTACAGAAGAGAGAAGTTGCTCACCCTGAGACCTAGAGACGGCCTCTGTCAGCATTTGGCTTATGTCCCAAGTAGCTCCATACGGCTCGCTCTGTCACCGAAACACTGAGACGGGACACCAAGTCTGCAGAAAAAGCGTAAACTTCAGTTCATCTTCTTAATCTACGCCTTACTTCATTCTTGCCTCTGTGCAGCTGGAAGGAGCACAGATAAACGCAGTCAAACAAGTGAAAACAAATGAAAGTTCAGAAAACCAAGCGTCCCTGAGGTCCAGCAGTTTGTTCACTCCAGAAAGAGGAAGTGGCTGAAAAAAGCTTTCACATGCCCCTCTTCTGGCTGCATTAGTGAGGTCAACATGCTCTTACGTTTTGGGAATAAATTTACATCTGTGTGTCTGTGTTGCACTCCAGCATCGTCCCGGGCAGCAAAGCACGTGACGTCACTTCCGCTTTGTTTCTGATCGGTCTGTTATCTGTTACTGATGAATCTATTACTGAGCCATGGTGAACTCAACCGACCCCTCAGTTCCTCCTGTACAGGCGAGCACAAAAAAAGGCAAAGCCCCAAAAGCAGCGACAGCCCGAACGCAGAGCAGGAAACTCTGCTGGAAATCCTGGATGGTGGTGAATGCCAGTTTATTTGTTCCATTTCTCTGATCTCGTTCAGATTTCCTGTGCCTGTCTCTTCATGTCGGAGGCGGTAAAACTTTCAGCTGGGGCAGCGGAGACTCATTTGGCAGCAGTTCAAAAGAGCGCTGCCCGTTGGGTCTGAAAAGGCCGAAACACACCCCACCCATACTGAGGGGAGGCGGGCTCTTACAGCAGCTTCTGTTTTTTTTCCTCCTTCTGTGGTTCAAATGAGGGGAATCTAGGTCAGGATGTGTGTGTGTGTGTGTGTGTGTGTGTGTGTGTGAATGTCCTGCTCTGCTCTGAAGTGTGTGAGTTGAGGTGGGTGTGTAACTTCACCACTTCCTGCACCTGTCGTCCAATCGCTTCAAAGCAAAAAGTGTGTTCTGAAAGGGCTGGCTTACTACAGCTACGATGGCTTTTCAGGACCACACACACACACACACACACACACACACACTGAGGCTGGGGTTTCTAGGAAAGATCTTGGAAGATAACAGACAGATGGTGTGGCCCCAAACCATCAAACACACCTTTTCTTTCTGGGTCAGTTTATTTTTACAGGACTCTACAGACATCGTCCTAAAGTAACTATAACCCAGAAATGCGAGGTGAGTTCATCACCTAATGAGCATCACCAAGAGAGACCCCATGAAAAAGAACCCCAAAGACCACAAGGACCAAGTAACCAAGACTCACAAGGAGAAAAATCCCAAGAATACAGGAAGAACCAAAGGGGAGCTAGAACACATAAAGAATCAAGGGAAACAATTGATAAGAGCTTGAAAAAGAACTTCTGAGGAAAATCAAGAAAAGCAAAACAACCTAAAATCACTATGAAAATATGAAAAGGAGAAACTACTTTATAATGTGAAGAATCACAGAGGATGTGGGAGAACCTACCTAAGACCAGTAAGAGCAACAATAGAACTTCACGAAGACTAAAGGCTGAAAATTTACATTTACATTTACATTTACGGCATTTAGCAGATACTCTTATACAGAGAGACTTCCCATTACTGATTACAGGGACAGTCACCCTGGAGCAACTCAGGGTTAAGGTCTTGCTCAGGGACCCAGTGGTTAAAGTGTTTGACTCAAAATTAGAACCTCACAAAGACCGATTTGGAAATAACCTAGGAGGGACCAAATCTCAGAAGAAGAAGAAACTTCTTTAACTAAAACCCAATGAAAGAAATCAAGACTCAAGGAGAATATCTCTAGTACCTTAAAAATAAAGAATTAGAAGATCCAAGGTTCAGAATGAGAACCTCGCAAAGCCCAAAAGGAAAACACTAAGAGGAACCAATATTCAGAAGGAGAAATAAGAGTAACAAAGACTCCAATAGAGGACCTCTACTAGACCAAAAGAATAAACCACTGAGAAAACCGAGAATCAAACGTAGACGTCCCAGAGACGATAGGAAAAATAACCAAGATTCAAACCTCTGAGGAAGGAACACTGAGGAACCTCCAAAGTGGAACCCATCCTTCTCTGGAATGCCCCAGGTGGTGCAGTTAGGATACACACAGGCCAAGGTTTATAAGAAGGATTAAACAGAGGCCCTGAGATCAGTCAGAGGAAACATCTGGAGAGTGTTCAGGGTTAAGGCTCTAGCATTCTCTCTCCCTGTGAGCTGACTGGAGTGTTCCTCTGTCTGTCATGTTCAGAGCTGCTCTCTCTGTTTGTTTTGGGTGTTCACCTCACTTTCCCTCTGTGTTAGTTTTGGCCTGGAGCTTCACAGGTGTTCTACACTCCGGCAGCGCTGATCCATCAGTGACACACTGCAGCTCAGTTCAGTAAACAAGCTCTGAAATGTGAAGCTGATATGCAGCGTGAGAGCAGTGCTGAAAAGCTCTGTAGATCCAGCTTAATGATGGAGAACAGAGTTTTTCAGAGTGTTAGCGCTGGTGTCAGCGTGTTAGCATCGACTCCATTACCATAAACTTCTCAAATGTAAATCCCCTGCATAACCGCACAGCCTACCGTATGCAGGGGCTTTACGACAAACTGTACATTCAAACTGGGAGTAGCGAGAGCTTCAAAGCAACCGGAAGTTATTCATTTCCTATGGAACCCAAATGGGCAGGGGCATGCTTTGGGTGGTAAGGGTGTCAAAGTAAAGCTGGACTCCTGCAAACAGGCTTTAGCGCCATAGCTGAACAGCGCTGGCTGATGAGAACCGTTCAAGAATGTTTCTGATTTATTATTTCAGAGTTACATAAGATATATGCATCATAACATCATGTTGTAGTGCAGGACTTCTGGGTTAAGTCCCCTTTCTACTCTTTGCGTACTTGACAGTTATGGAGACCCACTTGGGCTGCATATGTCATAATTTGGGCAATTATAATCCTGTGGTCTGAGCAAATTTGACAGCAGTTGGTATCGTATGCTTTGAGCAAAATAAAACTCAGTAGGAAATCTGTGACCTAAACACATTTAATGTCCATCCGGGCTCAGGTTTCATGGACATTTGACAATGAGTTGTTTCTGCGTTGATTTGTCTTCTTTTAATTTCATTTCTAAAGTGGAAAGTCCACAGGAGCTTTTTTAAAACTTTTTAGAACATGTGTGGAAACAATTGCCTTTATGTGCAAAAAGTGCCATTATAGTGACAGACGGGCAGCAAGGGAAAGGTTTACAGGACGGTCGTGAGATCAGCTATGTTATACCGGTTGGAGACAGTGATGAAAAGACATGGTGTCAAAGATAAAAATGCTGTGATTTGCATCAGGAGTGACGAGGATGGACAGATTGAAAAAAATAGTTTATTAGAGTGACAGCTCAGATTGAACGATTTGGAGACAAAGTCAGAGAAGCAAGATAGCGCTGGTTTGGACATGTCCAGAGGAAAGACGAGGATTATATCGGGAGGAGGATGTTGAAAATGGAGCTGCCAGGAAAGAGGAGAACAGGAAGACCAAAGAGGAGGTTTATGGATGTGGTGAGAGAGGACATGCAGGTGTTCGGTTTGGAAGAGGAAGTCAATCAGAGGACAGGAAGACAGGAAGACATGAAGACGGTTGATCTGCTGTGGCGACTCCTAGATCTGTGGGATATGAAAGGGCTAATTTGAAGAAGTTCTTCGATGTCTGATCAACATAATCCATTCTTGAATTTACCTAGGAGTTTCACCTGCCCCAAATTCACCTAATACTACCTAAAGAAAAGGAAAGACAGATATTAAGTGAATTAAAGAAGAAGCTCTTCCTTTTATTCCCCGTTTCACTTTTCATTGGGCTTAAAATCCCAGGTGCAGGACATGCAGCAGGTTCAGCTGAGGACACAGTAAGAAAAACCTGCAGTTTTATGCGTGGGGGGGGTTGTCCCAGCTAATGACAGTTACTTATTAATAGCAACCACACCTTGAGCAGCTTAGTCAGGTCAGTACATGTGTGAAATGTGAGACAGTAGATGCAATAGAACTTCATCTACACTGCACACTGCCCAATTCAGACATAAAACAACATCCTGTGTTCTTCACTCTTTCATCTGGTCATTTCATCAGAAGCACCTACCCTATAAATGCACCAGTGAAAGGAGTTATTGTCGTAGGACTCCTAGTTATTAAGGTATTGGATCATTGCCTTAATAATATTAATAATCATAATGGTAATATTGATAATAACATGCCATTTCCAAGAGATTTTCACACAAAAATGAGTAAATCCTTAGAACTCCCACTGACTCAGATCAGTGGGTCACAACCTGCAGGTCCTCTAGTGGACTGTGTTGGTACTGCAAGAGGTGGTTGCTTGTTATTTATTCATTTATTATAACAAAGGTTCTACAAAGCTGTGAAGATCCATCCTCAACCTGTATGGCTCAGAGAGATTGAAAATGACATTATTTCTTTTCTCCCATCACTCCTACTGTGACACTTAACAAATAGATAAAAGTTGTCACTCTTTTCAATGACTCACTTAAAACTCATTTATGCCCCTTTATGTCCAGAAAATAAATGTATTTATTGCAATATAACCTTCCCTGCATGCATGCTTCCATGCGTCCTTTAGGTTGGATGTTTAATGTCCTTTAGAAGGCAGAGCTAAATATTTCCAACAAGCATGGCGGCGGTAGAGCAGGTTGTATTAATGTGCCTGCTCAGGTATCTGTTCAGACATTGCTGAACATTAAAAACATTCAGTTCAATTCGGTTTTACAAAACACATGTTTATCAATTATTCTTTGCATCTGGCATGAATAATAAGCTTCAGCCGGTCGTAATTTGCTACAAGTTTTAGAAAACGGGAGCCGACATGGACAAAATAAATACAGGAAACTCATTTGAGAATAAATGAGTGGTAGTTTTTAAAAGCCTCGTTTGTCAGAGGTTTGTGGTGTTTTGCAGGTATTGTCCAGCAGGTGTCAATGCAGTACCTTTTACAATCCAGTACCTTTTACAGGTGCTGTGTCCCGAAATGAAATACAGGCATCTACACCCACATCATCAGCTAGTCTGACCCAGGTGACAGAATCCCTAACAGCTCTTCGTTAAACACTATTTTATTTCCTTTGTAGTGCACTACGTAGGGAACAGGAAGCCATCTAAGATTCAGAAGGCTGTCTGTGTATGTGTGTGTGTGTGTGTGTGTGTGTGTGCAGATGGCCTTCTGAATCCAATTATCACCTGATCCCTCTCACACTCACACACACTGCTGGAAGTGGTCGGCTTTTTATTAGTTTTCTCCAAAACCATGTCTGCTGAAAAGGTAAGGTTGGTGTAGTGTTAGGTGGTGTGTGTGTGTGAGTGTGTGTGTGTGTGTGTGTGTGTGTTTGTGGTTGCCATGTGAAATTATTAGTCACTGTGGATGTGAAGTGATGCCAGAAGTGTGTATTATTCCTCTTTGTGATTAGAATAACTTGAATTATGGCGTCCTTTATTGTACTGAACTGTGCCTCTAAACTCTTTTACTGTTGCAATAAATTCAATCTGATGACGAGTGGGTTAAACCTCATCTTTAATCTTTTCCTTCTTTAATCGGGATAAATTTAACATGTGTCGTTGGTGTCCCAGGACAGTTTATTATCTTTTGCCCTTAAAAAGGCAAATGTCAGGACTGGAAAAAGCCTTATTCCCATAATCTACGCCAAGGAGGCTGAAGTTGAAATAAAAAATAATCCAGTGAGTATTCACTGCAACTTTATTTAAACACTTACTTTAAAGGATAGTCTACTCTTTTAAAGCCTTCTCAGGCTGCAAACTGGCAACTTTTTATTTCAGCCTGTAGACCAGCAGAGATTAAGAATTAAAAGTATTTCAGATTAAGCCTTTACATGTGATGTTGTAAGTCGCTCTGGATAAGAGCGTCTGCTAAATGCCGTAAATGTAAATGTAAATGTAAATGTTTCCGTGTCCCCCGTCCTTCACCCTGTGTGAGCCGGGATGGACTCCAGCACCCCCCCCGCAACCCCGCTTGGGACCAGCGGCAGAGAATTAATTAATGAATGTGATGTTTCCTATTTTATGAGCGAAAAACAACATAATGCCCCAGGACACCCACATCACATTTACCCAAATTAAAGAAGGAGAAGTTTACAGATGAGGTTTTGATGGTAAAAGATCTCTTAGTGGGGCTTTTTGAGTGCTGGTGATGAGGGTGGTGTTTAATCGACCATAAAAGAAAGTGTTGACAGAGACAAAATCAGGTCAAGCAGGCAAGCGTGAAGCTTAGCCACTTGTCCTGTGGTGACCTCTGACCTGGTTGTTGGTGGACGTTACGTCAGCTGATATTAGTGCTGTTTTTATTGGAACCTCAGCAGGTACACTTTGTCTAATTTGATCTCTGAAGGAGGCTGTGATGAAGATCTGGAGCCCCCCGTCCCGTTTCGCTGTTCCACTCTCTGTCTTTCACAGCGTTTTACAGGAACAGACAGGAGATTTGTGCAGTAATGAGATTACACCCTCCGTCCCTCCCAGTAATGCGGAACCTAACAGCAGTTGGCTTTGACGTCCGGCCCAAACGGAAGAATTAGCCCGTTGTCTCCTTAACCTGCCATGCCCTTGCTTGCCGCTCAGCGCCAAAGGAACATGTCAGGACTCTGTACCCGTCCCTTCACCCTCAGGGTAGATTAACTGGCTGATCAATTACATAAGACTCTGAGGTGGGTTTGGTGACGAATATGCTAGAAATCCTGCATAAAAACACCAGCAGGTATGGAGTCAGGTGGTCTAGAACAGGGTTTCCCAAAACGTGCACTGCCTCCAGGGGGCGCTAGTTAAAAAAACTGTAATTGCAGAAGTGAAAAATGTTTTAATCAAAACAAATGCCCTTCCCATCAACTTATGAGAGGTTAGTTTCTATGATTTGACATCAGTTTAGAAAGTCCTGTCTGCAGTGGAAGATCATCGAGAAATGTGCAGAAATGTTGACACCCCACTCACATTAATATGCATCAGTGCCGCCATTTATCCACTGAGTAATGACACTACCAGCTAGCAGAACTGATTATTATTCACCTTTATCTGCACAGACTTTCTCTCTCTCTCTCTCTCTCTCTCTCTTTCTCTCTCTCTCTCTCTCTCTCTCTCTCTCTCTCTCTACTTTGTGGTCCCCTGACGTATAGATACAAAAATACTTCCCATATAAACAGAACAGCCCGTTTGAATGGATGTTAGGATGTAGAATGGGGTTTTGACTCCAAACTTTGGGAACCACTGGTCTAGAAGATCTAACAGTCATCCAGGAGATTTAACCCAGGATCAGAAGGTCATGGGTTCGAATCCCAGACCAGCAGGTTGCTCTGAGCTACTCTTGAGCAAGGTGCCGTCCATGTCACTGCTCCCCGGGCACTTTCAATAGCTACCCCCCTGCTGCAAGTGTGTTTCTGTGTATGGGTAATATGCAGAGGTGTAATGTCATTGTGGTTCACTGTGTACTGTGCTGTGTACTCACAATGACAAGAAACGTCACTTTCACTTTCATAAATGCGACAGGAAGGGAATTGTTTATAGAAAAATCTCTCTCTGAGGCAAACGGTTATCTTGGCACCATGTTCCACATTCAAAAAAGAAAAGTTTTTGCCGGGACAAGTTTTATTTTTTTTCATACTGAAAAGTCTTTGCTTTAAAATCAGTGCTGATATCATCCGTGTTTGCTTTGCAAGACTGAGGAGTCAGATTGAACTTTTAATCCACAGCACTTGACAGCTTGCTGGCATGGAAGCCAGAGCAATTTTTTGAAATTGAAACTGAATTGAAAACAGAGTGAAACTGTGTAGGGGGGGCAGCCATATCCAGCACCCATGGAGCGGATGATGGGGACGGTACCATGCTTAAGGGAATCTTAGAGCATCCTACTGGTTTGGGACTAGAACACTGCTGCCCCATTGGGTGAGAGTCCAAAAGAGTATAATTGTCATCCCTTTCTCAGTTTGCAGGATATCCCTTCCATCACTCATGGGTGTCTTCAGGATCAGAAAATCCATTTAAACTTTTTCTCCTACCATTGCTGTCACACTCACATTTAACCTGAAAACATCAAAAACAGGTGTTTTTGCAAACGTGATTATTGTGTGACTTCTGAAACTCCATTAACATTAAAATTGGCCGGTTTTAAATTGAATATTAACTTTAATCCTAGAAAATGTTGCTTTCAGGAGCTGCTCAGAAGCTCCAGCTTTGCACTTGTGGAGTCAGAATTACAAGTACAGTGGTGTTGGATTGGATTGGTTTGGAGCAATATGATCAATGACATAAAACAGCAGCAAGATAGAGCTGCACAAACATCAGCTAATTTAGTTGAATGCACAATGAAACCAATTAAAATGATGTGCAAATCAAAATATTGTGAATCATTGTTGAGCACGTCCTCATCACCATGCCGAAAGATCAGGGAATTAAAATAATCTCAGTTTCCCAGTGGAAATTCCAACATGAGGCCCAAAACTTTCACATAACGAGATGTTTTTCTTTACACACATCTCATTTGCAGCTTGGATCCTTGCAGGAGGTTCTGTGAGGGCTAATGTTTGGCTCCTCAGCACTCATGTGGGTCAGTGTTTGGTTGGGAAATGGACCTTAAGCACTGCTAGACATAAAAGTATTAAGTAGTTAAGTAAATTATCTATATTTACTCACTGAGCGAGGCCGTTCTGATTACCTTTCCCTATAGAGTGTACAGTATGGACAGTGTTTTAGGAGCGCCATCTGGAAATGGTCTTTGTCCGAAGCACTTCAGCACATCTGCTTTCCCACAGTTATAGTTGTTAAGGACGCCCAGCTTGTGTAAATATTGATGTTAATGCATGTAATTCAGTGACTACGCAGCTGGATACTCCTTACAAGTTCACAGAGTCTGCAGCACCCAAAAGAACCTACACCTGAAGATGCAGTCCCTCCAAAATATTGGAGCGGAAAGTCCAAATCGTTAATTTTTGCAGTGGAAAAAATTGAGCATGAAATGAAAGATTTGATTTTCAGCTGTTATTTGATGTGTTTGCATCTTAATCTGTTCAGTTGCACATTGAACATTGCACATTTTGTATCTAAGCACCCAATTTTTCAAGTATATCTAAATATGTCCAATTACTTTAAAAATAGCATCTTTTGTACCTTGACAACCCAATTACTCAAGTATTTATATCCAAATATGTTCAGTTTAATTAAAAAATAGCACCTTTTCTATCTGACCATCCAGGTTTCTTCTTCTTTTCCTTTCGGCTGCTCCTGTTTAGGGGTCGCCACAGTGGATCAACCGTCTCCATTTCTTCCGGTCCTCTGCATCTTCCTGCTTGAAACCAACCACCTGCATGTCCTCTCTCACCACGTCCATAAACCTCCTCTATGATCTTCTTCTTTTCCTCTTTCCTGGCAGCTCCATCTTCAACATCCTCCATAAACATCCAATATAATCCTCGTCTCTCCTCTGGACATGTCCAAACCAACGCAACCTTGCTTCTCTAACTTGTCTGCAAAACATTTAACCTGAGCTGTGCCTCTAATATACTCGTTTCTAATCCTGTCCCTCCTCGTCACACCAAACGAAAATCTGATCCTTTATGTAATCCAGCCTCTACCTTAAATGCATCCATCACTCCCATTGCAGATCTCACCACTGTTACACTGCCCTCATACATATCCTGAACTACTCTCACATACTTATCTCTCACACCTGACCTCCTCATACAAAACCACAACTCCTCTCTAGGCACCCTGTCATGCTTTCTCCAAGTCCACAAAGGCACAATGCAACTCCTTCCGACCTTCTCTGTACTTCTCCAGCAACACCCTCAGAGCAAACATTGTATCTGTAGAGCTCTTTCTCGGCATGACACCATACTGCTGTTCACTGATCATCACCGCTTTTCTTAACCTGCTTCCACGACTCTTTCCCAGAACTTCATGCTGTGGCTGATCAACTTTATCCCTCTGTAGTTACTACAGCTCTGTTCATCACCCTTATTCTTGAAAATCGGTACCAGTACACTTCGTCTCCACTCCTCAGGCTCCTCTCACTTTCCAAGATTGTTTTAAACAACTTGCTTCCACTGGTATGTCATCCGATCCAACAGCCTTTCCATTCTTCATCCTCTTCATCGCTGCCCTTACTTCCATCTTGCTTATTTGCTACACTTCCTGGTTCACTATCGTCACATCATCCAATCTTCTCTCTCTCTCCTTTTCTTCATTCATCAGCCCCTCAAAATACTCCTTCCATCTGCTCAACACACCCTGTTTACTTGTGAGTACGTTTCCAATTCTATCTTTAATCGCCCTGACCTGCTACACATCCTTCCCAGCTCTTTCTCTCTGTCTAAAGTTCCTTTTCTCCCTCCTTACTGTCCAAGCTCTCATGCAATTCACCAAACACCTTATCTTTGGCTTTCGCCATGGCTTTCTTCGCCATGCGGTTCATCTCTTGTACTCCTGTCTACTTTCTTCCTCTCTCTGACTGTCCCACATCTTCAATGCTTCCCTCTTCTTCTGTATACACTCCTGGACTTCTTGGTTCCACCACCAGGTTTCCTCATTCTCCTTCTTCCTTTCAGATGTCACACTAAGTACCTTTCTAGCCGTCTGCCTGATCACTTCTGCAGTAGTTTCCCAGCAACCCGGTACCTCTTCAATACCTCCCAGTGCCCGTGTTAACTCCTGCCTGAACTCCACCTTGCAGTCCTCCTCCTTCAGCTTCCACCACTTGATCCTCGACTCTGCCCTCACTTTCCTCCTCTTCTTGACCTCCAAGGTCATCCTACAGGCCACCATCCTATGCTGTTTAGCTACACTCTCCCCTTTCACTACTTTGCAGTCTACAGTCTCCTTCAGACTGACCCTCCTGCAAAGGATTTAATCCACCTGTGAGCATCTTCCTCCACTCTTATGCGTCACCCCGTGCTCTTCCCTCTTCTTCAAATGAGTATTAACTACAGCCATTTCCATCCTTTTTGCAAAATCTACAACCATCTGACCTTCTGCATTCCTCTCCTTGACACCATGCCTACCCATCACCTCCTCATCACCTCTGTTCCCTTCACCAACATGACCATTAAAATCTGCACCAATCATCACTCTCTCTCCCCTGGGTACACTCTCCATCACTTCATCTAACTCACTCCAGAATTCTTCTTTCTCTTCCATCTCATAACCAACTTGTGGGGCATAAGCACTAACAACATTCATTATCACACCTACAACATCCAGCTTCAAACTTCAAACCTCCCTGACACCCT